>CM021731.1:82924605-83124786 GCA_011075105.1 Heteronetta atricapilla | reverse complement strand
AGAGAAAGAGAGAAAGAGAGAAAGAGAGAAAGAGAGAAAGAGAGAAAAAGAGAAAGAGAGAAAGAGAGAATTTTCACTTTCTTTTAGTTCAGTCTCCACATGAAAAATCCTTCACTGATTCAGCTCCAGGCAGGAGATTCCCCCCCTGAATTCCTCTGGTGCTGTGAATCAGCGTGTGCTCACCCAAGACATTTGCTATGTCCAGCCTACCCTCTAGCAGCTGTAATTTTGCACTTACACATATACAACAAACATTGGACAATTTATTGTCACAGGGGTTTGTTTCGGACAGTCCTTTCACCACCTTCACAATACTTTCAGATAGATAGCTCAACTGAGCAAATGGCAAATGGAAATATTATTGTAACAAGTGCTTTTGTCACTTCTTGGATTGATTTACTAATTCATTGTATTCTGATCTTGCAGAATACACAATTAAAAGATGCCACTGGCATGGATATTGTTGCTGGAACTTGAACTGGCACTGTGTTTCCTGTCAGTTTTTAAATTTCTTACTTGGCTTCCAAAATGATTTCCATTTAATGGTACCATAACACCGCTGTATCTTTCCATAGCCCTCCTCACTAAACTGTGCTACAGCTATTGCCACAGGGAACACGTATTCTGAGACAGCAGGTGCCCATCAAGCAGGAAGGTTGGAGTTGCCACCTATTCTAACCTGTGTTGGAGCTAAGCAGCGAAGAGCTACACAAATCTATTTGATGAAGGAAAAAAAATGAAAGAAAGAAAGAAAGAAAGAAAGAAAGAAAGAAAGAAAGAAAGAATCTCAGACCTGCCCTGGGCAAGGCTGGGCACCAGAGCACTGTGGAGCCCACAGCTGCTTCCTCGTGCACTAAGGTGCCCACCGCTGCTCCTCCCAGGGGCAGAGAGCTGCCACATCCTGATCACCTGCCTGAAAATCCGCCGTGCTTTCACTGTCTGGATTTAAGCATAGCCTCCCAGCCCATTACTGCAAAGTAACCTCA
This sequence comes from Heteronetta atricapilla, assembly GCA_011075105.1. Classification (NCBI taxonomy): domain Eukaryota; kingdom Metazoa; phylum Chordata; class Aves; order Anseriformes; family Anatidae; genus Heteronetta; species Heteronetta atricapilla. The sequence continues at coordinate 83,123,800 of CM021731.1, read as the reverse complement.
TTGTTCAGTAAGATGTCAGAAAGCTAAGAGCAAGTACAAAATCCTGTAATTCCCTCAACAGGCACTAGCGAGCTTAGCCTCTCTGGGAAACTATTGATCTCTAAAACTTTGTCAGTTTTAGAAAACTTAAGCCTCTTTCACTGAGCTTGATTTTATGTCACCAGTGCAAACTACAGATCTCAATACTGACACTTGGGGTGATTTAAATTGCACTTGAACAGATTTTACTTACAACAGGAACTGATGTAAACACCATATGAGCTGTTCTCAATACACCCAGAAATTTTCCTGAGTGCTCTCAGATTGATTTTAGTACATTTTTAAACTATTGTAAGCTTATTAATCTAGACCAGGATGCATTAAAAAAATGCATTTAAAAAAAAAAAAAAAAATCTTTGAAGACATAAGACTGCAAGCATAGAGTCATACCAGAAGTCAGCTGATTAAAACAGGAATACTGATCTCTGTGAACAGGGGTGACTTAAGCGGCACTGATTGTGTTGTAAACCAATGCAAATGCTCTTTCCTGGATGTAGCACTCTTGGAAGGTATCCTTCGACTTTTCCATCTGAAAAAAGCATCAGTTTTCCTTAAAGACAGATATAGATAAAGCAGGACACTTCTGCCTGAGGAGAGGCTAGCCGGGCTGATACTTGATATAAGCGCTCAGTCCCAAGTGGGAGGAGGGAGAAGTGATTGATGGTTTGTAAGGAATTACTTGACTTTTGCTTGTAACAGAAGCTTTTTGGATTCTCCCAGAGTTCTTGTCAAAGACAAGAAACGTCTTTGGAAATAACAGCTTTCCCCTTCCCCGCAGATGGAACAAACCTGCGTAAGAATAGTGTAGATATAAAATACCTTTAAAAGAAAGGGAGGCATTGTTTGACGCGCTGCCTCTTTCCGAGTACTCTGCTGCTCTGCCAGGTTTGTCCCCGGGATGCTCTCTCTCACCTGCCGCCCGCCTGCAGGGCGGGCAGTCCTCCTCTTTGCAGGACGAGCTGAACAGACCCAGTGGCAGGAGTTTAGCGGTTCAGCAGGACGCGCACCGCTGCAGAGCCAAATCCTTCCCTCCCGGTGGCTCCTCGGGCTCCCAGGTCAGCGCTGACCGCATTTGCCCGGACCCCGATCCGGGAAGGGCACAAGCACCAGCCCTGCGGCCGGAGGGGTTGGCGAGGGTCGGGTTTTCACATTTCCTGCCATGGGATGCACAGATACTGCCCCTCGGTACCCCCTTTTCGGGAGGGAAGCCCAGCAGGTGGAGTGAATTCACGCACATGCACGTTTGATAGAAAGGCGTCGGGTAAATAAATCCCTGTCCCCAGCATTTCTGCCCAAAACTAAGCTAAGGCTCTCCGACTTACACCTCGGGGGTAGGGAGAATTTCTCTTCATCGAGTCTCAAGCACCGCAATTTGGTATCATTGATAATTTGGTATTATTGATAATTTGGTATCATTGATAACACCAGATCGCCCCACCGCAGGAAAGAGGTGACAAAAAACCCTCTGCCAGCTCTTGAGACCCTCGCCCCATCCACCGAGCACTCCAACAAAAGCTTCAGCGAGAAGCTACCGAAACTGGTCGCTCCCTTTTAAGCAGCCACTGGAAAAATGGGGGTTCATCAGTACGAACCTTCAAAAGCACGAATATTTATACAACCAAACAAACAAAAAAAAAAAGCATTTCTTCCACTCTTCCGACACGCTTGCCTTCTCCAGCGGCTGGAGGGCTCCGGGCGCCCCCAGCCCCGCACCTCCGGGCGCCCCCGGCCCGCCGCCGGCCCCCGCTCCTGCCCCAGCTGCTTTGCGCCGTGCGGGAGGAGCGGGGCTCCGCAGCGGAGTGCGGGCGGTGCAGGACGGCCGCTTCTGCCTCACCTCCGGGCCGACGAGGCAGAGCTTCGAGCCGCTAGGAGGGGAGCGGAGGGCTCGCTCTCGCCAGCAACGCGAGGCTCGCTTAGGCTCTCGGACTTCGACGTGATGCTGGTCTTACGGATGAGTGGCTGTGCTAAACACGTTGCAGCTCCTTCCGTGCATGCCGGATTGTTGCCTCTCGCTGCAAAGCCTCGCGGCAGTTGATTAACGGTGCTTCAGAGGATACACGGAACGAAAAACCATTTGTAACGCGATGTCTTCGCAGACCGACAAAAATAAAACTCTAGAAAATGTGCTGGGGTTTTTTTTTTTTTTTTTTTTTTTTTTTTTTTTTTTGTAACCACCGTGTTCTTTTTTTTTTCTTTTTTTTTTCAACACGCGATAGAAAGATAAGGATGGGGTGCGTGATGCGAAGGCTGGACCGGTGACATTCGTTTCCGTGCACACCGCCGTGTTTCTCCCTTTGTGAGGAACGTGAGGGCGAGAAATTGTGCTTATTTATTCCCCACCCTGTGCTCTGCCCCCCGAAGCGTGTCTCCCCACCGCCGGGGAGAGCAGCCGCACTTCGCGGGGGGCTCCGCTAAATGGGGTCGGGGTGGGGTGGGGGGAAGCCGCCGCCATCCCGCGCTCCTTTCCGCGGCTTCGTGATTAAAATCCGCACACGTGATTAAAATCCGGCTTTATCCTCTTTTCTAAACGAGCCTCGTAAAACAGCACGTTAGCTCTGCTGACGAGATTCACGGCCGGGGGGTAAATCACTCGGATGTGCAGGAGATTTTTTTTTTTTTTTTTTTTTTTACAAACCCAGGCCATTTACCCGCTCGTTCCTCTCACCTTTCCCCAAGCCACCCCCAGCCCAGTACCTTCCCCTCGCCTCTTCTGGGAGGCTCCCACCCCCCCATCCCCCCTGTACCCCCCCTCCCCGGGCGAAGCGCTGCTCCCCGCTGCTGTGGGGCACGGGGAAACCCCTGCGAGACGTGGCAAAGGATCCGGAGCCATGCCGGAGAGAAATCGCCACACCCGGAGCAAAGAAATGAAGACCTTCCTCTTCCTCGGGCGGTTTTTGGTTCCCTGGGGCAAATTAATTTCGGCTTTGCGGCCCCTCAGCAGCTCAAATCCGATTTTGGGGAAGGGTACGATAAATCGGGCTGGACCGATTTGCTCTGTCCCAGGCAAAATCAATCGCTATTTTTCCAATGTTCCCTGTGATCCGTGGGCCTCTCTGTGAGCAAGCCCGTACCAATAATATCTGTAGCATAAAGAGCAGCCCTGTGCTATTTCCTGCGCTACCCAGAGCAGCAATTTTGAGTTTCGATGGTTTGGGACGCTAGAAAAACTCCACTTTCCAATTTTTGGTATATCGCTGGAGATTTGGCAAGTTTTAAATACTTTAGGTGTAAAGTTTGCTCTTAATTGGGTCTTGTAAAGATGGAATTTGGTGGCCATTATATGGCCGCTAATCAATTTTCACCCAGCAGCAAAGGTACGCTGCGGAGGCTTTGGGTTTAATGAAGTGACTGCACAAATTACAGTCGGGAACTTTATTTAAAGTCTATCAACCTCCTAAAAAATGATTTCTCAAACTGTTCTTGATTTCCTTTGCTTTATGAAAAACATCACGTTTGCTTTCTAAGGTTTCAGGCATTTTAGCAGCTATTCTCTCCCACTCTCCAGTCTGGCGCAGAGGGGAGTTTTCCATTCCATATATTTTTTTTTCGAATTCATGGAGAAATTAGAAAATTATCTTCTAGATCAACAAAAAATATATCCTGTAGAGGGTGGAAATTAATGAGAAACGATTCTAAAAATAATAATAATAAATAAATAAAAGGAGGAAGACTAATGCGCCTATCTGCTCTGTTATTTGTTATTGCAAAGCGGATTTTTGTCTTTTTGTTCGCGTATTTATGATTTTGGACGAGGAACACTTTGAAACTTTTTTTTTTCCTATTTGGCTTTTGCTATTTTGATCTCTGTTGTCCGTTCTCCCTCACGCCCGGCGCTCGGCTGAGAGAGGGGTGCCAGGCGGAAGATTTTACCTCCGTCTCCTTACGAAATGCACGGGGAAGAGCTGCTGCTGTTACAAGCAAAATGAAAAGCCGTTCCTTGAGAGCGGAGCGGGGCGAGGTCTCCGCAGTTCCCGGTCTTTCGCTCCCATCAAGATCACTTAACAGATTTTTTACAACAGACTTTTTTTTTTTTTTTTCCTCGTCGATCTCTCTGTTTTTCACGGCGGGTTTTAGGCAGCTGGCACAGTAATGTTGCGGGGAATCTCATGCAAAAATAACATATATATAAAATAGCATATATATAAGCATATATATATATATATATATGTAAAGTATTTTCTTCTCTGAGTGCGGCGGAGTGGATTTGGGGCAAGTGGAGGAGACCGCTGCCTTTCTCTGATGGAGTGGTGAACAGAAATCGCTTGACCTTCCCCCCCACTCCCCGCACCCCAACTATAAGAAAAAGACGTAAAGAGAAAATATTTGAAGTCCCCTTTTCTCCGCACACCACAACTGCGGGAGCAGCGCCACTGGCTCCGTCCCGTTTCGCAGCACTCGGGAGTGGGGCCGGGTCCGGGGGGCGGCGGGGGCAGCCCGGGGAGAAAAGGACAGGGGACGGGGGGGTGAGCAGTTCTAGGGCTTTGCCAAATGATCGCTCCACGATACCGGCTCCCTTTCAAAAAGAATAGTTTTTGTTTGTTGGTTTGTTTGTTTTAAGGGGAGTCTCGTGCTCTGTCCCCCCCAAACATCTTGCAGCCGGCCCAGGGTCCGCGGCCCGGGCGCTGCTCCCCATGCCCCGGTTCCTCCCTCCCCCGTCGCCACCGGCCCCATCCCGGCCGCTCCGCTCAGCCCCGGCGAACCCGATCCCGGCGCTGCGGGAAGGATCGGGCCCCCTCCCGGGGGGGGATGTGGGGGCTGTGTCCGCCGACCCAGCGGGCACCCAGCGTGTCCCGGGACAGCCGGCAAGCACCGCCGCGACCCGGCAGGCGCGGAGAGGGAGGAGAAAGGGAGAAGGAGGAGGCGGGGGGGTGCCCTCCGCTCCCGGGAGATCAAGGAGTCGGGGGGGAAAGAGCCGCGGTGAGGAGGAGAAAACTCCCTGTAAAGCTAAAATAATATAACGGTAATGATAATAATAACAAAACCCGAGAAATCTCCGCAAAACGTGTCGTCCCGTCCCGTCCCGTCTCCCCCCAGCCCCGGATGTTCTCCTGGAGCCGCAGCCCGGCGGAGCGGGGGCAGCCCCGGCCCGGGGAAGGGAGAGGGGCTGGGGGGCACTGAGAGCAGAAAGGAGTTGCACTAACCGGGGTTGAGGTCCAGGCACTGAGTCGGGTCTTCATTGTCCCCTAGCTGGCCATTGGGGCTGAGGCTTTCCATGGACAAATCCAGCCCCTTGTCCTCCCAGTCTCGGAGTTTCCTCTTTTTATTTGTCCCAATCAAGGCTTCTACCGAGAAAGCGTGCGCTCGGGAGCTGAGGGCCACCGCCGATCTTCGCCTCTCACTCATCTTATCCCCCAGCCCGGACCCTTGGGCAGATGAGCAACCAGTGTCTGGGAGCGCAGAGCTCGGGGACCAGAGGCAGAGCCTCTCGCCTCTTTCTCCCCCCACCCCTCCCCAGCTGCACCCCCAAGAAGAACCAGCCCTCAGTCTCCTGAAGGAACTACATGAGGCTGCAGATACTCCGTAGGCAGAGCCGGGAGGGTGTGCACAGCCCAGGTCCCCAGCACTTGCTCAGAGGGGCTGCAGGCTGGATTTCATCTTTTTTTTTTTTTTTTTTTTTTTTTTTTTCCTTCCCCCCTGTTTATCTGTCTCTCTGTTTGATCCAAAATTCTCTGTTTTTTTTTTTTTTTTCTTTTTCTTTCCTTTTTTTTTTTTTTTTTTCCTCCGGGAGTTGGGCAGGCTGCGTGCGCCTGTCAAGGAAAAAAAAAAATAAAAAAGTGTTCCTGGCCAATCGGAGAGAGAGATCGGGAGAAACCCAAAAGCTGCAACCCAATGGGGAAGGGAGGGAGACTCGGGCTTCGGGGCTAGGAATTTTGGCCATCTGAGTCCTGGAGCACCGGCCGGGAGAATTAACTCTTTGAAGAGCGGGGAGCTGTTAGGAAGCACATAGCCCTAACCGCAGCGAGGGAACAGCTCCGGCACTTCTCTCCGCCGCACCCACGTTTCCTAGGGGCTTCTGGTAACCAACCCCCACCCCCCAAATTATATGTAAAAATAAATAAACAAACAAACAAACAAACAAAAAGTACTCGAAAGGGGCTTGAAAACCTGGGGGTGTTTTTAAAGCGTCATTCGTGCCGTCTTTTCCGAGAGCTTGCCGGTGTTTGGCCCGGCAGCGGGGACTTTTGCGTGTGTTGAAGCGAAACTTCAGCACGGTGCGTGGCCGGGCTGCCGGGGGGCAGACACCCAGACCCGGCACCACCGGCACGGGGAGCCTTTGGAAGGAGGGGTCGCGGTCCTTTTATGTATTTATTTATTTATTTTTCCTTTTCTTTTTGCCACTTTAGCTCCATGGAGAGCAAATCCTCTAGGTACCGATCCCGGGCAGCTGCCTGGATGGTATCCAACATCTCATTTCGGCTCCCTCTGTTCGCTCTGCCCCCAAACCCTTCGGGCTGCTCACACACCCCTGGGTCGTGCGGTGCGCTGGGGGATCGCAGTGAAAAGGAAAACCGGGGCTGCATTTGGAAAGGGGAAGGAAGCACCGTGATCGGACCGCCGAAAATACGTGAAGCCACGCGAAACACCGTCCAGGGAAAACGTAGCGGGGAAAGCCGCCGGGAGTTAAATCGATCCCGAGAATCGAGTAGAGAGAGGCTCAAAATAAACAATAAATAATGACATAGTAAGGGGCGGAATTCGTGTGGATCGAGAAACTCTGGAAAAGCGGGAGAGAGCGCACGGCAGACTGCGGAAGAGATTATTTAGGGTCGGTGGCTCCCAAATGCTCCCCGAAAGCGCGGAGTTGTGTCGGGGCACAGAGGAGGGACACAAGGGAAGGGCAAGGGTGGGGGGGCAGTTCGTTTACCCCAGCCTCCCCACTGTGTCTGCGGGGTGCTGCAGAGCCGCCCGGGTGTCTGCCCCCGGCCTGAAGCGCGGGGTGGCGCAGGCACGGCCCCAGCCTACCGGGGCGAGGGATTTTGGAGCGAGAAAAGAGCGATTTCTTCGGGAGATCCCGGGAAAGCTGAGCGTCGTTATCTAGGCCGAGGAGCAGGTTTTGTGCGTCCCCATCACCCGCCCTACACCCCCCTTCCCCCCCACCCCCGCCGCTCCTTTCCCCTCCCCTCTGGAGCATCGCCTTTGACAGGTCGCTCGCAGAGGGCTCGGCGCCGGGCACGGCGGCCCCCCGGCACGGGGGTGCCCCCCAGGAGGGACGAGGGGAGCCCGGAGAGCCGTGCCGGGGCGGGGGAGAGGGGCACGGAAGACGAAGGCTTTTGGAAGGAGCCCGCGTTTTAAAGCGGGCTCCGGGACCGGCCGAGGAGCGGGCAGACGGGGAAGGGCGCACGGCTTTCGCCTCGGTCCCTCGGCTGCGTGTCCCACGGCGAAGGAGTGTCTCCCAAACAAAAACCCGTTTCTCTATTTCCGAAAGCCTCGGAAACACCCGCCTGGGAGACGGACGGCGAGGGAGGCTTTTATAGAGGCTGGAGGGAGAATTTAGAAAGAGAGCCCAAGAAAACAGAGGATTATTTATAGCGTTTTAGCGAGAGGAAATGGTGTTGGAAAGGCAGGGCGATTTAAACGAAATTTGGGGGCTGATGTAAGAGCTCAGAAACACAGTTTTCCCGGGCTTAAGTGTGGTTTTACGGGTCGACGGTTTAAAGCAGCCCCGAGCCCTTTTCAGTCTCTTACCGCCGGGCGCTTGCCGTCCGTCCGTCTGTCCGCCCGGCCGGGACGGAGGGACGGAGGCTTCGCTGCAGAAATATGACCGAGCGCCCGTGCCAACACGCCCCCTGACCGGCAGCCCTCAGGGAGCAGACCCCTTTGCCGGGGGCTGGAGGGCAGTTCCCCACGGTGCCGGCAGCGGCGGCCGGGGACGAGCCTCTCGCTCCCCGCCGCAGCCCGAGGGCTCGCCCGCCCGCTGCCGGTGCCGGCGGGGCGAAGGGCAGCGGCGAGATGCGCCCGGGGAAGGGACGGGGCTGCCCCCACGCAGGAGATTTCTGCCCGTGACTCCCCGCTGGAAATGTGGGGTCGGCCTGGAGCCGGCCCGGGCTCAGCCGCGACGCTGAGATCCCGCTCTGACCCCTGGAGAAGAAAGCACCCCCTTTGCCTGGCCTTTATTCCAGACCCGCACTCGCAGGGGTAGCTCCCATTAAATCCAGGAAACTGCTCCCTGGAATAAAGTGGCGGGAGCAAGGGTCGCAGGGCCAGGCCCTGGGGTTTATAAAGAAATCATTCACTCCTGCTTCCCGGTTGTCGCCGAGCGAGCCTGAAAATATTTGTTTATGTATGGAAATATTTGCAAAAGAGAGAAATAAGGGGAGCCGGCTGCGGGGTGGGAGTGCTGTCCAGATGTTCTGCTCGCAGAGCCTGAGCGGAGCCAGTTTCAAACCCTGCCGCACAACAAGGGAAACGTTATCGAAGATCCTTTAGCCAGATCTAGGGGATTTTTATTTTTATTTTTTTTAAGTTAGTAATTGAAAACAATGTTAAAACTAGTCAGCGGGTGCGGGCTGAAGGCTGTCTGATAACGCGAGCGAGTGATTTACTGGACTTTAACGCAACGCCGATCGTCCTTTTAAAACGGACCGGAGGATTTCGGGGCTGTGGCTCTCTCGTAAGAGGCGAGTGTAAGGCGAACAGAGTGGCCGCCTGGAAACGCGAGCGAGGTGATGTTCCCGGGCTGCGCGGGGTCATTTACTGCGACTGCGAAAAAAAAAAAAAAAAAATCCGCCTGCAATTTATTTTTATGGTCTGCACAAACGGTATTGTTGCGTATTATTAACTAATTCATAATTATACCCCCATTACGCCGTCGATTCGTTCCCCTCCCCTCCCGTTCCCCCGGTTTTCTCAGGCTTGGAGAATTGAACCACCGCAAAATATTTACAGTCTCGAGTGTTTTTAAATGGGCTTTGTTTGTGTTTTACAGAATAAAAATCTCTATTAGTGTTTAAACAAACACCATGCCAGTCTCTTAAGCCTTCCAGATGTTTGCAATAAAATGTCAGGTTTTGCCTTTGGGACTCGAAATAAAATTTAACTACCTTCACCCTGTAATTATTCTCTTAGCTCTCCCTTCATAAATTTATCTGCTTTCTATCAGGAGAGAAAAAAAAATCCGATTATACACTTGGGTTGTAAAAAACAGCCACTACTTTCCCTCCATTTTGCCAGGACTTCTCCCTTGCTCGTTTGGGCACCACAGCCCAAGGCGCGTTAACATTATTTCTGGCTCTCCTGCTTTCCGGGCGGCAGGAGAGCAGAAGCGCATCGCCAGCTTCCCTGGGCGTAAGGCAGCAAAATGCCCCGTGTACCCGGGCCTGCCCCCGCACCCCAACCCGTCCACCGTGCTCCGGGAGGGACGGGAATGGGGAGCTCAAAGTGTCCCCGGAGTTCCTCCAGCTCCAGGCGTCGCTTCTTCGCGGGCACTGATCAGACCTGACTGCATTTCGGAGCCTCCCCGCGGAGCTGTTTGGAAATAGGCAATTACGATGAATAATTCAAACAAAGCAGGTTCCCCTCACAAAGGCGAAGGTCCCGGGTAGAGAGCCCTCCGACTTCCTAGCTACTAACTTGGAACAGCGAAGGCAGGGTTAAAAGCCGTACATTTTTGTATTTACCACCCCAAACTTCAGAACAACCCAGATCGATAAGTGAGGCTCCCGATATATTTTATTTTTTTTATTTATTTATTTATTTATTTTTCTCTCTACAAGCCCTCTTCGTGCGGCTTTCAGGGTCGTGGAGTGTCCGCGGCTTTCAACTATTGCTGCTCGAACAAAAAAAATCCTATTCGCTTCCCCTGCTCCTCGCTCCCAGAGCTCTGCAGTCCCCGGCACAGCCTCGGGGCGCACCCTCCTGGGACACCCGGCTCCCACCCCACAGGCGCCCCGGGGGTGGCTGCTGCTGCTCCCGCTGCCCCTTATGTTTAAATCCCACCACCCTCCTACTCTTTCCTCTGAAGATTTTCTACCTGCCCCGTGCTGAGGTCTCCCTTGGCAGGTGAATTCCCGTGGCCGCTGCTCTCGGGTGGCGGGAGGCCAAGGGCAGGGCGGGGGGCAGCAAGCTCGAGGGGATGGGGGGGAGGGCGGGGGTCTCCTCTCCCCGGGAAGGCTGCAGCGCAGCTCACGGCCCCTCCGAGCTCGCCACCCACCTCGTTACTTTCCTGACACTTTTATCTCTGCCCCCGAGGAGGGCTGGCACGGCGGGGTGAGGAAGGCCCGGCGCAGAAGGGAAGGAGAGGCTGAGCTCCGCGGCCTCTCTGCTCTCCCCCTTGGCCCCTCGACCCCATCCGCAGTGGGTCTCCGAGGTTTCCTGGTGGCCTCCCCTTCCCTGCCCCTGCCCCCTATTTGCAGGTGTACTCAGGGCGGGAAGGGACTAAAAGAGATCTCAGAATGGTCCTCGGTGTTTGTTTGGTCGTTTTTCTTTTTTTTTCGTTTTTGTTTTTTTCTTTTTCATATTTTTCCCCCCAAGAAATAAACCGCCCTGGCGGGGATTTGGAGGAGAAAGCCTACAGGGTGAGGGGACCTCGGAAAGAGCAAAGGAAAAGCCGGCAGCGGGGCTGAATCTGTACAAGATCCTAACCCAGGAGCTTTAGCCAGATTTACCATCAGAGCCAGGACACGCGAGCCGACCCCAGGCCACGGGAGATTTTCCGCTGGGGCGGCCCCCGGGAAGGCTGCGGGCCAGGAGGCCGGGAGGCCATCTCCCAGGGGCCGAGAGGCTTAGCACGGCTACGGCGCTGAGCACGGTCCCGTCCGGGGAACGGGGCCGGGGCTGCCCAAGGGCAGCCGGCGGGGAGGTTTCTGTCCCGAGGTAGCTGCTCCCGGCCGAGCTCTGCTTTGCCGCCGTGGCAGAGGGAAAGAAAAAGGGGAAAACCCACGCCGACAGCAAACAGAATTTTGCACGGCGGTGCGCTGAAGAGATACAGGTTATTGCCGCTATTACAATTTTGGGTGGATTTTTTGTTGTTGTTTTGCCTTTTTGTTTTATTTTATTATTTTTTTCCCCCCAGCGCCATGCACACCTCGTCTCCCAAGCCCACAGGCACGGGGGACTCGCTGTGGTAGGTAGTCAGATGCGGTGCTTCTCCCACGCGTGGGGTCCACAGCACCTCGCAGCCGCCCCAGCTACCAGGGGACGGACTAAGCGAGCTTTCCCCTCACCTGGCAGCCGCCTTCCCCCCATGTCCCCACACCTAGCACACGCCGAACAGACGGCGACCCCAGAAAACGCTGCGGGTCTCGCACACAATGGCTCTCGTATGGGGCACACTGTAGGCGGACAACCGGCCCCTTGTTACCGAGACGGGATCCGAAGTCCGCTTTTCCAGGGAAGAAAGCCGAGCTGCGCAGAGCATTTCAATGTGTGTTCAGTCAAAAAAATAAATATAAGGGGATTATTTTTTTTCTTCAAGGCACAGCTCTTTGAACCAAGAGAGGTCTGTGCGCTCCCCTACCTCATACATGGTGTGCTATACTGTAAACAATCCCTTCTAGCGCCGATCCTAAAACTCAGCAGACTTTAATGGGGCTATTCAAAAGAGCGGGGGGCTGAAGGATGTGATCACTCTGCTGTCGAAAATAGGCATTTTCCGCGCCGTGCTATCAGCGCCAGGCACGGCCGCAAAAGCAGGAGAGTGGTCCCTGGCCTTTGCTTGGGGCAACGTATGCGGCACAACCCCAGATATTCAGACCCCGTTTCTTTCCCTCCACGTGAAATGCGGCCGCTGTGTAACCCAAGCACTCCAGAAACCCGGCTCCGATCCACACGGGCCGCCCATGGTCCGTCGGGGCCGGCCGGGACGGGGCAGGAGGGAAGGGAAAGTCCGCGGTGCCCATCACGGCCGCGCCGGGCCCCAGCCCGGGCTCCCCTCCTGCACCGCAAACCTCGCTTCACGCCCGGAATTTACCCAGGTTTATTATTATTACGCGAGCCGTGATTGCCGTTGTTATTAGTTTCCAGTAACCAAAAAGCTGCCGGGGACTGGGCTATCCGGGACAAAACCCTGGGTTATCCCGGAGCGGTCTGCTTCTACCGTTTGCAGTGTGGCTTGCCCTCCTGGCAGGGCAATTTTTATCCATTATTATTTTTATTTTTGCTCCCCCGGTTCGAAGATCGAAATCTTTGAAACGAAAGGAGAGCGAACCTTTCCTCCCCGCTGCAGCACGGCCGCTCCCGGGGGCTCTCAGCAAACGGGGAATCCCGCTCGCTGCTGGCTGTTTTTCCCCCGGGTCACTTTCTATCACCGTATTGATATTACAGGCGGATTTATCTTCTCCTCCGTCTCCCGGAGGAGAAGGCATCACCGCAAAACTGTGACCCCCGAGACCCCGGAGCGTGTGCGGCCGGCCCCGGAGGACTCTCCCCCCTGCAAGGCCTCTCCCTGCCCCCGTGCACGCTCCCGGCACGTCCCCGCCGCCGGGGCACGGAGTCAACGGGGACGTGTGGCAGCACCGGAGGAGGGGCAGGAGGGGCGAGACGGGGGGCACGGACCCCAGCCTGCAGAGCGACATCACCCCCGCCCCCCCCCGCCCGCGGTGCAGCCCTTCGGGCGCTCGGAAAGCAAGGTTTTGCGGGCGGGAGGCAGCAGCCAGCTGCTGACCACCGGGGCCAAAAGCTGACACCCCTGCGGCGGGGAGATCGGAGCCCCCCCGGGCAGCAGCGGGGGGGCGGCAGCCCCGGAGCGCTTCCCGAGGCTGCCTCAGGTGGGCGCAGCCGTCGGGGGGATCCGTGAGAGGTTTGCTTCAGCAGCGGTGGGGCTGGCTGGGGAACTCAAGCGCTGGCTGAAGGCTGGGTGGGAGATTTGAGTGGGACAGAAAGGGCACAGCGATTTTAAGGGGGGGGGGGGGGGGGGGGGGCGACGGCTCCGAGCGGCGTGGCCTCCCGGAGGGGGCAAGCAGCCCAGAGAAGGAGACCTGGCCGCGGAGCCCGGCCCCGCTGTCCGTGCAGGAGGACGTTCAGCTTCCCGCATCCTTTGTGCGTGGATGGCAGGCCATCAAGAGGTGCTGCCGCCGACTTCGGGCCTCGGTGAGCCGGGATCGGCGCGGCTGGAGCTGCCGCCCAGCAACCAGCCAAAGCCAGCCTGTGCCACACTGCAGCCGCGCTCAGGGAATAAGAGCCCTGCCTTCGGAAAACAAAAAAACACAATAGCAATTAAACGCTCGTCTGAGTGTGACTGCTTCTTTGGCAGGGGCTGACCGGAACCGGGAGGCTTTCCCTCGCCAGCACACACATTTGCTCCCCGCTCTCCCCCTGCACCCTGGGCCGCCCCGCCAGGGAAAAGCTCTCCGGGGGCTGGAACAAGCCCCAGGCCCCAGGTGCCCGCAGCTCCCCCGGGGGGAAATGCGCAAGGGGGGACAAGCGTGGCCTCCTCTTTAAAACAGCGGGGCTGAGCGACAGCCCGAGTCAAAGATGCCCCTGTAACAACAAGGAATTGAAGTTTTCTTCTTTACAGATGTGTTGTTGCAGATCAGACTATTTGCTAAGATCCCCCTGTGTCTTGATAATGCTGCCCTGCTGCCTTTGCTCGCTGTCCGTTGATGTGGTTTCTCTTCTTGCCTTTCAGGATTATAAAAGTCTCTCCCTCTCCCTCTCCCTTCTCTTTTCTCTCTAAAGCCGGGTTTCAGAGGAATGTTGGCTAAACCTCCTCATCTGCTGCTTTCTTTCCCCTGTGATGGCAAAACCGGCGTCATTTGTGGACTTGCCCAATGCAAACATTGCATTAAGAAGTATTTCAAGGCATTTTATTGTTGCTTTGCAGTCCTTTGATGTGGTCTATAGGCACCAATTGTTGATGTCTCCCTACGACTCCTCAGTGTCAGCATCTCGTTTCTGTCGCTGTACCCCCCCCCCCTGCTTTATCCCCCCCCCTCCCCCACTCCCCGTCCCACTTCTCCCTTTAAAAAATACATGGTTTAGTATGGTCCCGACAGATCCCCCCAGCCTCCCTCGGCACTTCACCCGCTGGTCAGCACTGTCGCACCTCCCATTTCCCAGAGGAGGGCCACCTCTAGCGGTACCGGGATGCCTTCTCCCCCTGTTGACCAAGGATTTCTTCGCTCGCAGCTCCCCACCGAGGCTGCAGGGGGGGGACACCCGTGCCCCTGGCTCCCCGTGTCACGGGACAGCGCACGGCCGCAGGATGGCAGAGAGGTTTTCGTGGTGCCAGCGGCTCCCATCGGTCCAGGCGGCTGGCGGGGGCTGCTGGGATCCAGGGGGGAGCATCCTCCGCGCATCCCGAGCGGGCAGGCGGGGAGCAGCCTCGGGAAACAGCCCCGCAGGGACACCATGAGGGGGCTGCAGGGAAAGCGGGGCTGACCCAAGCCGACACCTTCGGGATGGAAAGGCAAACCAAGGGCAGAGATGGCCCAGGGGGCAAGTCACCCGCGTACTGGCAGGGTTCAAGACGAGCAGTGCTGGCACTGCATTGCCGGAGAGTCGGCCCGGGGGGGCGGCGCTGTTTTTGAGGTGGCAGAGTGGCTGGGCCAGCGTCTCTGGGGTCCGTCCCCCCTTCTTCTTTGCATTTGATTTCTCTTAGCCAAATAAACGCCCGCTGCCAAGCTCCGCACGGGTCGATCCCTGCCCGGAGCCAAGCCCTGGGGCAGGGAGGGGGCGGCCCGAGGAGCCCCCAGGCCCTCCCGAGGAGGCAGCTGAGAGTCTCCTGCTCCCGTCCGGGAACGCTTAGCGCTGCCCTTGGCCGGAGGGACGGTGAGGTTGCCAGAGATGTGATGTTCGCGGTTTTGTCTTTAGCGACCGCTGCTGGGAAGTGCTCACAGAGACGGGCAACCAGCGACAGCAAGGGGCACCCCCAGGTGCTCTGAAGGAGGGGGGCTGGTCCCCTCTGCCGCCTCGGGTGCTGGGCCTCGCTGTGTCATCCCCGTTCCCGTGCTGTCCCCCGGCCGCGCTGCCATGAGTTGCCGGTGCCGGGCTCCTGGCAGCCCGACGTGCGCGCCCCTCGCCGAGGCATCGCGAGGGGAACATCCCTCGCACGCTCCAGCCAGACCCATGTGCACTGGCAGAGACTTTTCCCTTGTGAACAAGCGTGGATGTAAAACTTAGCCCTGAGCAGATGTTCCCGCAGCCAGGCTCGTTTGGAGAGCAAGCCCCCTTCCTTCCCTGCCTCCTCATTCCTGCGCTCTCGGCATTTACTATCTGCCTCCCCGCCCCCTCCCCAGCGCTGCCCAATGACCTCATTCCCTGCATGTTTGCCATTACGCGCCGAGCTACCCAACCATTTTTTAAAAAATTAAAAAATATAAATTGCTGCTTTGTGAGATCAAAGTAGAGATTTCTGGTGCATCTGGAGACTGGAGAAAAAAATTGGAGCAGCAACAGTTGCACAACTTCAAAGTGTTTTTAACAATGATTTTTCTCCTTCCTCTCCTCCCCAATCTTTCAAGCATCAGATAAAGACAATGGGCTCCGTGGCTGTTTTCCAAAGAAATAACCTGCCTAAAGGGCCATACAAAATCTCAAGTAGACAGGAAACACCTTACACGGCTTTCTTCTTTCGATCAAATAGAAATAATACAAGACTCGTCTTTCTGCTCGCCCCAGTCCCTTCGCTACCAAACGGCGTCTGCAGACTGTGTTATAACGTGTAGGGAAACGAGTTTCAGGCTCGGGCTGCGACTGAGTCTTTATTCTTTTATAGAGGCTTCTAAAAACCCTGCACATGCCCCATATAACACAACAGCCGAGTGTAACCCAATAACTTGTAGGAAAGGAGCACAAGGGAGGATTTCACCAGCAGACGTCGTCGGCCCGACAGGGGATGCAGAGGACGGAGACAGGGTGCAGCGCACGGACTTTTGTTCCCTTTATTACAAGGGATTTGTTTGCCCCGGGACCCTCGGGATAAGTGGTCTGAACACGGGAGAAAAGGGAGAATGAGCAAACCACGCTCTCCTCCTGCCAGCCGCGGTGGCCTCTTCAGGGGCTCGGTGGCCTCCAGTGCCATCCCATTAGCCCATTTCCAATGAGAAGAAACACGACGCTTTCCTACCCCGCTAATCCTTCCATCAGAGTCCCTTAAACCGCCGGGTGCCGAGGCCGGGGGCTGGAAACGCCGAGGCCGAGAAGGGCCAGCCCGCGGCGGCGACTGCAGAGGCCTGGAGACTGCGCTGCTGCCCGGGGGACCGTGGGGACACGGCGGGTCACCCCTCCCTGTCCTCCCGTAGCCGCTGCTCTCCACCACCCTTGGCTCCGGCCATGCAGGTCGGCCTGCACGATGCCGCGTTGGCACCACCCGCTTTTTTTTTTTTTTTTTTTTCACGGCTTTAGCTCCTGTGGTTTTCGCTTTTTTTTTTTTTTTTTCTCCCTTTTTTTTTTTTTTTTTTTTTTTTTTTTTTAGCGCACGTCCCGGGAGGACGCGGTCCAGCCGCGCTGTTACGGGATTAATCCTCCTTGCTGCTGCAAAGATTTCAGGGCTCCCTGTCCCCTCTTTAGGTTTCACCGCTCGGTTTCCATGTTCGCACGGCGCATCCCCAATAAGCCACGCTTAAAAAGGCCTTCTTTTCGTTTGAACCCCGTACTGGAAAACAACTCGGCACACGCTTCCCCCTCCCACGAGAGCGGCAGCCTCGCTCCCCCAGCCTTCCCGCACTTGCTGGGACGGAGCACGAACCTTCAGCTCGATCACGAGTAAAAGCTCCCGAGCTTTTTGGGATGGGAATGTCCGCGGCAGCAGAGCTGAGCCCGGCCGCAGTTTCATGGCTCAACGCCGAGCGGCTCTTCCTTTCGTGGAGCGGCTTCTCTTTAGGGTATTGCCATTTCCCAAAACGTGTCTGTCTAGAAACAGAACTGGGGTGGTTGCAGTAACTCGGCGTCCTATACACGGCTGCGAAATCGCTCGTGTCCCGCTCGCAGCGGCGGCTACATCACGGAAACGGGGAAAATGCCGGTGGAAAAAAACGTAATTATTTCAGAAGTCAGATCGTGTTTATTCCCGGAGAAAAAGCAACATCAAACTGGTAGCCTATTCCAAATGCGTCTACAGGGAGACGAATGTTACATCCTTTCACACCATCCAGGAGCTGACATTTCTCGTTTACACATTGACACGGCTCGGGAACTTTTATCAGGTCGATGCCCATGTATACAGATATAAAAATACAAATATATTTCCTTTATGGAGGCCCTCTGACTTTTGGCTGCTGTGATTGGGTTTTGGTTTGGGGGCCTTAGCTGTTCAAGAATAAGACGGGTCTCTCTACGTTTCATAACTCAAATAACAACGAATTGGGGGTGGAGGGAGGGAGGGGGACACCAAAACAAACCGGTAAAAGAATGGACGTATACCTGAACGTTCACTGGCTTAATCTAGGCTGCCTCTCCCAAGAAGTTCAGCCCCAAAGGTAGACAGACAGGCGGACCGACAGGCAGGCAGAGGGACAGACAGACTTTGCAAGTGAGAAAAGGAGCTTGAGCTCAGCCTGGAAAGGGCTGGCACAATTCAGAGAGAGGAGCTTACTCGGATTTATTTATTTGGATGGAAACATATACCGCGTTTGCAACCACTGTCTCGCACAGAGTAAAACCACACCAACACTTTCCTGGAGAGTTCAGAGCAAGAAGGAGGGAGGACGCGGAGTAAACTGATGCTGAGAGGCTGGCGGCTCAGACACAGCGCAAAGAGGGGTGACAGCCCGGGGCCACATCACTCATACTCACCCCTCTGCCTGGCCAGCGGCTCGTGGGGACACCGGGGACAGTGATGCCGGGATGCCTTCAAGCAGCAACCACGCACGGACAGAGCAGCCCACGGCACACACGCACACGGAGGACGCTCCCACGCACACACACACGCAGCGACACGCGGGGCCGAGAGGCGGGCGAGCCCCCGCTGCGGGCTCCGGGCTCCTGCGAGAGCAGCGCGGGGGGAGCCGAGCGGGGTCCCGGCGGCACCGCCTGGGGCCGGCTGCACCCGGACCCCACTCCCCGGGCGGGGAGCCGCCCGCGGGCGCCGGCACCTGAGGGCGGAGGCGGCGGGGGGGGGGGGGGGGTTGCCTGGCACCTTGCCCCCCGCCCCGCGGCGCTGCCTGCCCCCTGCCTGCCCCCCCGCCCGCCCCCTGTTAAGCAGCCCCCGCCTGCTGCGCGCCCCGGAGCTCCCCCCCTGGCATGGCACTCACCCTCTGTTACCAGAAGCTTTACAGCAGTGTCCCTTCTCTCTCTCTTTATTTTCCTTTCATTGCTATTCATCTATTTTTACTTGTTGTTGTTGTTGTTTTGTTTTGTTTTGTTTGTTTGTTTGTGTCACACGGGGTCTTAACTCTAATTCTCGATCTGTTTGCTACGGCAATCGATCGCTCGGTTGCTTCGCCTGTTTTCCGCGAGAGCAACCGCGGTTTTCCAAAGCATTTTTAACTCCGTCTTAAGGATGGAAGCGCTTCCTCAGAGTTCTCTTAACAGTGCTTTTGCCCGACACTTCGTTTAATCTCTCTGCCCAGACAGATTTCCCAAACCACCCTACACCACTGCAAGCCTTAGAATATGGAAGGAGTCAAATTCTTATAAATATGCCTTTCCCCACTCAAAACTGCCCAGCTCGCAAGAATTAGAGGGAAAAAACTAAACCATATGTGTACAACGCCACATCCCGTATTGCACTGTAAGATAAAGAGCTTTGCAGCATTGATTCAATGGAAGTCATTAAAAAGAAAGCCCAGAACGATTATATCCGTGTTTGGGAGGCAAACGCTTGCTCGGAAAAGTTCTTTCGGGCACGGCAACGCTTGGGAAAAGCCGGTTTTGGTGTCTCAGTGGCCTAAAAGCAGGCAGAAAAGCGGCTTGGCGGGGCCGACCCCTGGGACGCCGGGAGGAGCGGCGGCGGAGACCGGGGCGAGCCGGGGTGAGCAGCCGGGGCGGGCGGCGCCCGGCCGGGGCGAGCCGCGGGGGCGATGCGCAGCGCCCTCGGCACCGCCGCCGGCTCCGGCTCCTGAGGCCGCCGCTGGAAGCCGTGGGGTTTCCCCGGGCTCTGCCGAGGGAAAAGCAGCAGAGGGCCACGGAGGTGGCTGCGGCTGCTAGAGCTGTACCGCGCACGGAAAGGTGTCAGGCGCTCAAGTATTCATTGCTCGGAACAGAACACCTGCCTAACCGTTTTCTGTTTCCTTTTTCTCCCCTAAACTGGTTTTGCTCGTCGGCATGTTGCTGCGATTTTCCCCGCTGGGATGCTTGAAAAGCAAGAGCACTTGCAAGAGCACAGCGTGCAGCCGCTGCCCACCCGCCAACCTGTGGTCCCAGAGGGGCTGCAGGGCTCAGGGGGCTCCGGGCAGCCCCTCTCCGCACGGCTGCTGCCCCTCTCTCCACCGCCCCGACGGGGCTCGCAGACCTGCGGCGCCGGGCCCCGCCAGGTTTAGCATCGCTAAAAACATCGCCCCAAGGCTGGGATACGCGGCCGGGAGCAGAAGAGGCTTTCCAAAACCTGCTTTTGTTTGGATGGCACAGCTTCTAGCTATCTTTTTAGCATAGTTTTTAGCTACTCGGCAGGGAAGGAGAAAAGCCCGGAGGAAAAGGTCGCGGATGAGAGCAGCGCCCGTCCCGCTACAAAAGAAGACGTGCTTCTTTTTCTGCCGATACACACGTGGTGCTGTGGCGGAAACCAGCAGGATCAGGTGTATTTTGCCCTGCTGATCCTATTTAATGCCCTCTCTTGAACGTGAAATAATGAAAGGTCCTCCCGAGCAGAATTCTCCTTCTCTCCCCGCGTTAGGGAGGTGTCAGCTCAGGCCAGCCTTCGGCTCGGCTCGTATTTTGGTGCTTAGGTTAGCAAATGACCTTCGATGAGCAGATGTGACCGCGCCTGCACAGTCCCCTCCCGCACGCTCTCAAACCGCTCCGCCACCGAAACCCTCCCCAGCCTCGGGCTCGCTTTATGGAAAGTGCTGGGGAATAATCCCCGGGAGCGAGTCAGAGAGAGGGGGCCTGAGCCACGAGTCGAACCCAGTAGCCGCCGGGGGGTTTCCCCAGCCCGACGGCGGAGCAGAGCCTGCCCCGATATCTGCTCTGTGAGCTGCGGGAGGGAGAGGAAGGCTCCCTTCAGGCTGCCGACACCTCGGGGCGGCCTCCGGCGCATCGTCCTAGGAGGGGCAGGGAGGGAGCGGACAAGGCGATGCGCGACTCGAGTGCCGGGGCTCCTCCTGGTGGCTTTGGGCGTTTGGGAGGGCTGGGGCTGGACGAACACCCCGGAGCCATGGAGGAGCCCGGGGGGCTGGGGGGCGCAGCCCAGCCTCAGTGCCCAGCGTGGGGCTTGCGTGAGCCCGGCAGAGCTTCCGTGCCTCTCGGAGCTCCACCTCGCCCCGCATGCAAAGCAAGCCACAGGAGGACGAGGAGGGGAGGCCAAGATTTCTCCCCCGCCCCCCCGCCGCCCCCGAGCCCCCTCCGCGGCCGCGGCTGCCCCCTGGCGCCCTGCGCCGCGCTGCGCCCCCCGGCCTCGGGGCGCGGATCTCCCCCGCGCAGGGGCAGCTCCCTCCCTACGGCCGCCCGCCCCACCGCGGCGGAGCTCCCGTGGCACGTCCCCAGCCCAACCTGTTTTCTCCATTGGAGGCTATTTTCGGGACGGGGTGGGTGGGGTAGGGGTGGGGAAGAGACTTGCAGCAGCAGCAGGCAGAGAGGCTTACCGCCCTAGAGACATCCAACAGCACAGCGAGGGCCAAAACTGCTCCTAAAAAAAAAAAAAAAAAAAAAAAAAAAAAAAAAAAAGAGAGAAAGAAAAAAAGTACCAAGCCCAAACTGTTTACTATTCAGGAAATTTAGTAATTATTTTTCCCCTCCCTGTAGTGGCATTACCCTTTTGATATTAGATCCTTGCTAGAGGCCCTCAATTTCAGGCTGCATGGAGGAGACAAAGAGCAAGGAGATGCAGCAAGAGATTGTAGTGCAAGCTGCTTTGGGGATATTTTCAGGCATTTTTGAAGCTGAACAAAAATTATCATATTAGAGTGGAATAGCCTACAGGTTTCTGTGAAGCAGACAACTTTGATGCTTTCATTGGATCCGTTATTTATTACTCCGGATTGAACTGGCTGCCCTCTGGCACATTTCACTATGTTTATTCATGCCACAAGCACCACTAATAGCGCATCTCAGGAAGAAATACTATAACTCAAAGCCAAGTGAGGGCATCTTCAACTGCAAGGCTCAAAATGCTTTGCAAATATTAGTTTAGCCTTCCTATACCTTTGCAATGAAATCTCACATGCCTCGTTTTGTATGTAGCAAAGAAAACTGAGACAAAAAAAGTTAAGCAATTTGTTCAAGGATGTCAAAGAAATAAAAGGCAAAACACATTTTTAGATTTTCTTTTCTTAAGAAGAGAGCAAAAATCTTCCCATAGAAATAACACTAAAAGAGCAGAATACCAGAAGACAGACAACAAAGACACAAACTAGATTAAAAACTACAGACCACAATGGCTTTGCTGATATACTTTTTGTTGTTTTCTATTAAGCTGTGGAAGAAAACATTCTATAAAGTTGATAGGAAATCTCTATTTTAATTTTCAGCTGCTGATATTAAGTTGCAGATACATTAAGCATTTTATTAAACTGAAGAGAGCTAAGACAACTCCCCCAAACCTTCCAGCATCCATTAAATCTTCTCAGGCCACCCAGAGATCTCCCTTGACACCCCACTCATCATCCGCTGAAACATCCTCATAAACCACAAAGACGACATTCACACTTCAGCTAATCCATCTCTTCAAAGGCAAGCAGAGAGGAGAGTGAAGCCCTTTGAGTCAGGGCTTCACTGGCTTAAAGAAGGAAAAAAGTGGAGTTTCCACTCCAAGGCTGCCTGCCAGCATGTGATGTGGGTAAGCAAAATGGATTAAAATAGCAGTGATGCTCACCACCTCAACGCTGCTGTTATTGTGTACACGTATACAATAAATCTGAAGTCTATTTTAACAACACCATGTTTCCATAGGAAGTAAGGCCCTTAGAAATAAGAACCCTGCAAAAGCACATTTCATCTTCAGTGGAGCCAGAATGACCTGATCTCACATATGGGTCAGCAACACACCTGAATCCAAGATCTTCAGAATTCCAGCACATCCCTGAACCACTTCTGCAATGGTTATTAAACACCAAAATGGCACTTTCCCAATGGGTCACAGCAATCTTATGCAACATGCAGCCTTCACACAGCCCACATGGTATATTCATCTACTTTACAGTTTACTTCTAGGGGGCTCAGGTTGCTGGGCATAAGCCAGGAGTGTTGCAGCTTGGATTGGTTTTCTCAATGGTAACAGTAATAATCCTCTGCCAACCAACATTTTCCCAAGGTCAATCAAGGCCCTTCTGCCTTGTGTGTCAATGTGCATGCCTCTAGATCGCATGTGCTCTGAGAAAGAAATAGGTTATTCATTCAGGTCCACTGCACTCAGCCTGTGACTAGACAGTATATCCAGTGCTTCTAGAGAGGTGTTCTTGACATAATGGGCAGGCGCTTTCTGTGCAGCAGAACTATAGTCTGACCGTGGTCCTTGGAGTTGCCGTGTCCACATGGACTCCACATATGTCCCAGGAATGAACGACTGGATTCTTTTAAGAGAGGTACAGCCATTAAAGTTCAGCATTCACTCTGCACAACTTCCTTTCTCTTGCAAGAAAAAAAAAAAAAAAAAAGTAACCTATTTTTAAGAGCAAGAATCTCAAGAACAACTTTCTGATCAGAACAGACAGAAGGTAGGACAGACTGAACATGTGTGTAACAAGTCTTCAAAAACCACAGCCACCGTAAAGTAAATCACATTTTTTCCATCTATTCTCTCTTTCTCTTCCTCTCTTCCTTCCTTCTCTCTTTTTTATTTTTCTTTCTCCCTTTTTCTCCCTTTTTTCTTTTTCTTTTTCTCTTTCTTTCTATCCTTCCTTCCTTCCTTCCTTCCTTCCTTCCTTCCTTCCTTCCTTCCTTCCTATCTACACAACTTCAAGTTTCAAGGGTTGGCAAGCAGTTCCAACAGTATCAGAAAATAGATGAGGGTAGCCTAAAAAGAATGGATGCCACACCACCACTCACAGGTTACTCATGGCCCACAAGCCTAAGCAGAAACAGAATATTGATATTTTTTCCCATTCTTGCTGTAGGAACATCTGCCAGACAGACAGTGAAGGAAAAAACGTGGGCAAAGAAGGCCCCAGCCCACTCAGGAAGATCTTTCTTGGCTTGAGTGCTCAGTTCAAGAGCTACTTATTGAGATCTTTGTTATTCATTCAGCAAACACCATGAAGAGTGTCTTGAAATACATCTGAAAAACTGTTTTCAGTCACAATAAAAAGTCAGTTCAGTAATATTCAAGATCTTTCTTTACTCAGAGAGGGGTATGGTTTAGGGAATGAAACATGAAGGTAAACTGGGTGAATGAAATCGGAGACCACCTACACCTGAAACACTGGGTAACATCAGAGAGTAACAATGTTGATAAATCTCATCTGTACTTAGCTTAACAATATGTTTTTTGTAGATGGTGGGATATCATGAAAGAAGTTTTCACCAAAGACAGCAAAAGAACACATGTTCAATGCCTCTAACAGAAGTTTCATTGACTTCATCAGCACCTGACCATCGCTTCATGTGGATGGATGACAATAAAACCAGACTATGACTGAAGACATGCTTAGGAGAACACGTGGGACAACTGACGTTGTCCACACAGGATCTTGTGCTTCTGCTTTGTACAACCTGAAGTTCCCACGTGAACTGTGAGCATCTTGTTTCAGGATGATTTAGGGCACTAAGAGGGATGTGATTCCACCTTACTCTGTCATAAGCTGCTGCTTCCCAACTGCGGGAGTTAATCCATTAACCCTTCAGATTAAACTCACACTGTCTTTATTTACACTGATTGTATAAAGGAAGCAGATGGCTTACTTCATCACAGACTTGTGACTTGTCATGTCAGCCATATGAATGAGACTATGACCATGCTCCCATACCCAGGCTTTTACAAGCATGCTGTTACTACCAAACTTTTAATAACTTGTAAGGACTTCAGTGTTGGAACTCTTGTCCTGACATTTCATCTTGCAGATAGGCCAAATATAGCACATCTGGAACTGATTGAGCCTTCTGGTGTGGCATAGATTTGCTGTTCCTCCCTCACAGCCACGTTGGAGTGCTGAGAGCATGACAGCACAACAGACATTAAGCTCAGTGCTTAGTTTAATGTCCAC
Organism: Heteronetta atricapilla; assembly: GCA_011075105.1. Classification (NCBI taxonomy): domain Eukaryota; kingdom Metazoa; phylum Chordata; class Aves; order Anseriformes; family Anatidae; genus Heteronetta; species Heteronetta atricapilla. The sequence goes on along the minus strand of CM021731.1, from coordinate 83,099,591 downwards.
GGGCAGTATGAGACCACTCATGTAGTGGATAATCTCATCTTCAAGTCATGGTGTTCTGTGACAGCGATTTACTACAGTAGTAAAATCTACCCAGATTTTTAACTGTTTATTGCAACTGGGCACTTATGCTCATCTCTCGGTATAGGTTGGCATTTCATTTTATATAAAATAATTGTTGAAAACAAAGCTGCCTGAAAGCAAATAATCATCAAATTGTGGTCTCAGCATAACAATATAGAAGTGTTGCAGGTAGAATGATTTTCCATGGGCACCAAGCAAAATAAATACTGTCACATCTTTCATAATATGAGCATCAGCACATCCAAAAAATCAATACTAAAACAAAACAAAAAATAATCATCATCAACAACAAATGCATACAGAAAAGATGGTGAGAATCAGCACAGAATCTCTGTGACAAGAAAGAATTTTCTGTTACTTCGGATGCCATTCAGTCACCAAAAGACTATGAGATAGAGAGCTTGGTTGGAAATTCAAAGTTAAACAAAAGTCTTGTCTCACAACCTATTGAGCTGACAAATAAAATAGAAAATCTTTCATTAGATGGATGAATGTCACAGAAGATCACAGTTTTTCTGTTGCATTTTCACTGAAATTGGCTGACCCAAAAGTCCCACAATGGAAGGTACTTCTGAAATAATGAGAGGAGATGCCTGGGTCCTTCCAACACTTTTGACTACACAAAAAAGTGCCATTCTTCTTATAGCTATTATTGCCAAATTTACCCAGGCAGAAGAAACAGACCAATAATTTAAATGAAATTAGATAGTCCAGTATAGAAGATGGAGGGTTTTTGCTTTCCTAGCATGAAAACATCTCTTCTGAACAGAAAACCTTTTCCACCAGACTCCCTCTGCTACCTCTATCTCTCTGTGAAGCAACTGTTTGTAAACAGGTAGCCATCATCCAGTAATGCAAACAGAGATATAAATAGAGTGAAAGATACACCTGTTTTTCTTAAAATAAATCTAGACAAGCTGGACCACTGAAAGAACATGCTCATTAGAGATAAGACTCAAACCCACATGGGTCCATATTGTTGCTATTACCAGAACCACATCCAGACCCTTTCTGAATTTTATCATCTTAGAGTCATATTTCCCAGTAAATTTCATGGTCTAAACTGGGAGCATAGAACTGTGACTCACATACAACATCTTGTTGGTGGTAAGAGGACTTCCTTGGAACCACTGTTGGCAAAGACAAACCTCTCAAGTGTATAAACATTTCAGTTAGATCTTAATAAACAGTTATTTGCTGGGGAGTTGGTGTTACTCTCTAAATGTAAGTGGACCTCTTCAGTTATTTGGCCATGCTGGGTCCAATCTCTGTTCTGATAATGTGGTCCCAACCACTACTGTACGTACTTCCCACACAGTAAACACAGAGGAATGAGAGGTGAAGAGATTTAGGTACTAAGACTACAAATTACTGCATGCATTCAAGGAAGAAGGTCACTGAAGAAAAGGGAAGCTGAACAAAGAGCAACACAGAAAGCGAGAGTAGTGAGGATACGTATCTATCTTTCAACTCTTCTTTCTTCAACCAGGAAGGATGCAATTTGATTAACTAATTCTTTTTGAATCACCTCACTATGATAACTAAGTAAATTAAAACTAAACATCATATTTACTTAAAAAGTCTGTATTGTATAGGAATCCCCCATTTTTCCAACTCAGTCATAAGCCTACAGTCCCCCATGACAAATGCTATAGGCATATAATGGTTATGAGCTCACAGAGTACGGAGCTCAATTTACATTACAGTACAGCAATTTCATACACAGCACCGTTAAATATGCTGGCATAGGATAAGAAAGGCTTTTATTACATTTTAGCATGTACTAGAATCACAGAATATCCTGATTTGGAAGGGACCCACTGAGACCATCGAGTTAAATTTCCGGCTCCATAGAGGACTACCTAAAAAACAAACCATATTTTGGAGTGTTGTCCAAATGTTTCTTGAACTCTAGCAGGCTTGGTAATGTGACCACTTCTACAGGGAGCCTGCTCCAGTGCCCCTTCAGTGAATAACCTTTTCCTAACATCCAGACTGAACCTCCCCTGATGCAACTCCATTCCCTCAGGTCCTGTTACTGGTCACCAGAGAGATCAGTGCCCCCCCCGCCCCCCCCCCCTGCCCCTTGTGAGGAAGCTGTAGGCTGCCATGAGCTCTCCTCTTCTTTAGGATGAAAAAAAAAGTGACTTTAGCCACTCTTCTTATGTCTTGACCTCTAGACCCTCCATCATCTTTGTAGCTCAGGTTCAGATTCTGCTGTGAGTTTAGCATTACTGAAGTCACAGTCCTCCAAATCAGGGTTCTGGGAGTCTCAACGCCCATCATTGGTGTCAAAGACATGCAAACCAGGCATTAAACATCACTGCTTTGTCTATGTCCCTATTTGTGAGGTGACCAACCTTACCAAGTAATGGACCAATGTCATCTCTGGTCTCCTTTTGCTAATATGCTTAATATGCTCAGCTAAGCTGGCCTTGTGACCTATTTGCTTGACTTCTGTCATTTTGGATTGCCTGATCCTGCAGTCTTAACAGGTTGCTCTTAAAAAGTGACCAGTACAGATGGACCCCAATACCTTCTAAAGCAGAATCCCATGTGTGGTGGTTTTACTAGGCAGCTGAACACCACAACCACTCTCTCACTCTCCCTCTTCAGATGAGGAGGGGAAGAAGTAAAGGAAAGAACAACTCATGGGTTGAGATAAGGATAATTTAATCAAAGAGGAAAAAAAATATTATCAAGGAAATATTATTATTAATTAAACAACTCAAGTAAAGGGAAAAAAGGGAAAGGGGAAGAGGGAGGGGGAAAAGGAGTAACAAAACAAAACAAGTAAAGGCTATGTGGAAGTGCAGAGGAAAGAAATTACTCTCCACTTCCCACAAATGAACGATGCTTGACCACGTTCTTGAAGCAGGGCCTCAACGCACGTAGCCGGTGTTTGGGAGGAGAACAGACATTTTGCAATGAGAGCCCACCCCTCCCCTCTTCCTCCTTTTTTCACCTTTTATTGCTGAGTGTGACATCATATGGTATGGAATATCCCTTTGGATGGCTTGCGTCAGCTGCCCTGGTAATGTTTCTTTCTCACTTTTTTGCCCACTGCCTAGGAGGGTTAGAGAAAGTCCTGATGCTGTGCCAGCACTTCTCAGCAGCAGACAACACTGGTGTGATACCACTGCTGTTCTAGCTACAAGTGCAGAGTGCAGCACTGTATGGGCTGCTGCAGGGAAAGTTAACGTCCCAGCCATACCCAGTACATCTTGGGACCTGACTAATAAGTTCCGTGAGCAGTCTGAAGTCTGCTCTTTCCATATCCAGGGTCAAAGTTTGCTGGAAGTTTTATCACCAAAGATTTGAAACTCAACTACTTCATTGCCACTGTGGCCAAGATGGCCATCAACCACCACTTCACCCAAGCCCCTCTCTGTTCACAGGCCACCAGTCCTAGTCAGCTCCTTGGTACTTGTTCTGAGAAGTTATCATCAATGTGCCACAGGAATTTGTATCACTTGTGTGGTATTCTCAGTCAGCGCCTGGCAAGTTGAAGATACCCATAAGGACAAGGGTAGCTGATCTAGAGTTCTCTCTTAATTCTTTATAGAATAATTAAACAGTATTGTCGACCTGGCTGGTTGGTTTATAGTACAATGACATCCACTTTATTTGCTTATCTCTTAATCCTTATTCCAGAGGCTCTCAACTGTGTCACTGCTAACTGTAAGATCTGTATAATTGAGTCCCTCTGTTACATACAGTGACACCCTCCATTCCTCCTGAAGAGCCTAAAGAGTGCATAGTAGCACACCAATCACAGAACTCTTTCCACCAAGTCTTGGTTGTGTTAATGATGTTATAGCTCTGGAACAGAGACAAAGCTTCTAGCTCCTCTCGCTTATTCTTTATGCTACGTGCATTAGCGTAGAAACATTTCAAATGTGCTCTAATGTACCTAGCATCTTGTGGAGACTGACATAGCTCACCTAGCATATCATCCCTCAAACTTTGATGTGCTGCCCCATAGTTTATCACTGGCGAGACTCATTTTATCCCTTATGCTCTTCAAGTCTAGTTTTAAGCTCTTCCAGTCATCCCTGCCAACTCTTTAGCAAAAATCCTTTTCCCCTTTAGAGAAAGGTTTATCCTGTCAAGCACCAGCAGGTCTGGTGTTGTGCAGATCATCCCGTGATCAAAAAATTCAGAATTTTGCCAGTGACACCAGCCTCATAGCCATGTATTGATAAGCTGTGTCAGCCTGTTTCTTCCAATACCATTGCCTGCAACTGGAAGGATAGAGGAAAACACTACGTGTGCTCCTGAACTTTTAACCAACTGCCTCAAGGACCTGCAGTCTCTTTTGATTGCTCTTGCTGTTTCTTTTGATCTCACTGCAGCTTCATCATTGCCTACATAAAAAAAAAAAAAAAAAAAAAAGGATGATAATCTGAGAGCTGTATCACTCTAGGAAGTCTTCTGGTAACATCTTTAACCCAGGCCCCAAGGAGACAGTAGACTTCACTATGAGCTGGGTGTGGTTGGTGTATTGTGACTATTCTCCTCAGAAGGGAGTCACTAATGATAATAACCAGTCTCTTATTTCTTAATATAGGTGGTTGTGATGCAGGGGGTAGGTTGACTTGCCCTTGGCAATCCCTCTAACACAGATGGACCATCATAGACATCATTGTTTGAGATTTCTTCAAGTTCCAGGGCCTCACACCTATTGCATAAGGGCACCCGAGAAAGTGAGGTAGGCAGGGAAGGAGTTTGTCTGCTGCCCTAAGCAGAAACTGGCTTCCTTATCTCTTAAGTTACCACCTTCTACCTACCTGTGGCGAGAAGGTAGATCCTTCATATCTTATGTTATGACTGGCTGATGCATCTATCCCAGGACGGTGGAGTACAATTCCACCAATTTCCTTCTCAGACTCCCTGATGCTCCTCAACCTGCCCACCTCCTCAGAGAGCTCTGCCATTAGGCTGAGCTGTTTCTCTGCCTGGCCACACCTCCAACAGTTGTACTCCCTGCTGCCCTGACAGAAAACTTGGACACACCCTGGAGCTTGAGACCTGGATGGCTGTGTTTCCTTGGGAGCTCTGTCTGGGTAGCTGCACCAGATCCAGTGAGTGCAGAGGCCACAGGGGATGCAGAGGACATAGCTTTCTGCTTGGAGGATACCACTGCTAAAACTCTTTGTGAGAGGATTCTGACCATCGATTTAACTAACCGTTTGGACTGATAGCATGACAATTCTCTTCCTGCATGCTCTTCCACACAAACTGCTGTGCAAACTGCCACCCCATGCCTTGTTTGCCCCATGTTGGGGTTGCAGTGCTCCCTAGGGCTGCCTTCTGTAGATTTTGGAGGTTGCTCCTAGCCCCACCGAAGCCTCATCAGTTGCTTTCACAAGAACAATTGATCCCTTCCAGGAGAGTAGCATCTCCTTTTGACAGATTGCCTTCACCACATACTCCCCAATATACAGCATGGTCCATGGATCCTGTCCTGTGGGTCTTGAGAGGCCTAGGATCAGTAGACGCTAACATCATTCTCCCATTACTGCGTTTTCTTGAGGTTCAGTAGTTAGATTTCATAAAGATCTATTTAGTCTCATTTTAACCAAATATTTTACCATAGTTCTGGCTCTGACCTTAGCATATTTTTTTTAATAACTAATTTTGTAAATTATACAGGAAGTTCTCTATTTTATCAGTCTAAGATCTCTTTCGCACATTTCCCCCCCTTGAACCTTTTCTAAAGCAATCTTAGATTTGATGCTGAACCAAAAATCCCAGAGCTCTCTGCTAAACCAAAGAGTGGGTAGAAAATAAACAGCTGAAGCACATGTAGTTTCCTGCTGAAGAACCTCAGAACTGAACAGCAGGATTGCACAGGCAGCAGAAATGAAATTCACATTCACTCTCTGCATTCTTTGGAGTGACTACAAAAGAGGCCATCTAGCCCAATAGTCAGAGTGAGTTTTACAGTATAAATATCTGTATCCATAAGACAGACTAATTTACTTCACACAAACTAGATGTAAATAAAAAATCACACTAGTTTTGAAGACACAACAGGGAGGGGCAGTAAGTTCTGTCTTCACCACCAAATCCTTGAGCATTTTTATTTTTAAGTTGATGCTTTCTGGTTATTCAAGAACACGGTCTACCATAGTATCAGAGCTGAATAACCATTAACAGGATGAGCTATCCATCTGTAACAAGACCACATCCACAGCTAAGGATGTTATTGGGAAGATTACAACTCTTTCAGTGAGATTCAAACCATATTACCTATACAGTAGCTTTTTGCAGTAGTCGATATACATATATAAAAAAAACACACATGGGCAATCTTGTCTTCTGCTTTTGTGGGATTTCTTCGTGAACTGTGATTGCCTGCACCCTGCTCCTCTGACCATCCTGATAAGCTCACTACTGGTCCCATTGGAAAGAACTGGCTTCATGCACATTTTTGATGCGAACATCTTAGATGTTCTATTTGGATTTTGCAATGGGAAATAAGTGTCTGCTTCAAACTGAAATGATTAAGATGATACAAGTAACAAAAGAGCTGTCCCAGGAGCAAATGTCCCCGCAACTACTCAGCAGTTTTTACTGAAACCCCACCAGTCTTCTTATTTCTTGATAGATGGGGGTAGCCAGTTCTTTGGCTTTCTCTGCTCCAGCCTCTAAAACCTTTATCAGATGGGATTTGTCCTCCTGGAGTTTCTTGATTTCATTCCTGATTGGTGCAAATTTTTGAATAACTGACTCTGCTACCACCATTTTGTAGTGAGCAGTGTCAAGACCAACAGATTGGTGTAGCACTTCTTCTATGCTAAGTCCTGATACTGCAGAATGAATGGACACCAGATTAGAGACACCAGGTCGACTGGCTGGGTCATAGGTCACCTCAGAGGTAAAGTCAGTCACAGCTTTGCGGAATTTCAGTACTATTTCATCAGGGCTGTCCACTATGTTAACAGTAGCTAACTTCTGTGGGTCTGATTTGGACATCTTCACCGTTGGATCTCTGAGGGATTTTATTTTCTTTGTTGTACCTTAAAAAAAAAAGAAGGAACAATTACACACATGCACAGACAATAGTTTCTTATGACAATTGCTAAGAACACTGTTAGCTGTATGGTAAAGCTCTGTTTGCCCATGCTTAAAAAGGAGTTGTGAGCACAATCATGTAACCTCTTATTTAGTCCTTATGGCCTCCCTGTACCTTTATGTCAATTTTCACCTCCCCTAACTAAATGAAAACTTAACTTCATTTTTGCCCTCCTCTCTTAAGTGGAAACTTCTGTGGGGACACTGTCTAATATTTTCTGTGGCTACATGATGATCTTCCCCACAAACTCTCTCATTCCATTATATTCCTGAGATACCTTGAGAGCAGAAAATGGACATTACTGAAAGGTTCTGTAACTGTGGGGGGATGGGCTAAATCCCTTGGTAAAGAGAAGCCCAGAACAGGTAATCTGCCTTAGGAAACTATCACCAAGCATTTTGGTAATGCTCCTAAATGTCAATAGAGACAGCTAGTTCTCATGAGTTCCCTAACCATTGACTAACCAGCTCCATTAAAGGGAAGTCACTGCTCAGACAAAGCTGTGGGTATTGTACAAAATACTAAGATATATGTGCACATATGAAATAGAATACCAGCATTAGGGGAATATTGCAAAGTATTTTATTTAACAGAATCAACCAGAAATGCTTCAGTTTTTCACCAAGAAACATGATTCATGGTATACACAAAAGTATCTCTAATTTAGAAAGTGTTCACACCAATTGTTTTTATACATCTAATACAACCAGCTAAATTCATCATGTACTCTTCATTGACTGATTATGTACTCAATGTAAGGACAGGGTACAGTTCAGACTACCTCAGAAAGGGCTCTGTTCCGAATCACCTTTTGGAAGAGTCTGTCTCTTTCCTGCAAATTTGAAGGAGTCTGGGTTAAGTAAGCTTCCTACAGTTAGTGAGTCTGAGTAACTCCCTAACTGCTCCATTAATCTCGGTCATGTCATTGGTTTGTGTATACCTGTGCACTTACTACGGTATGCTTCTCATGAGGAAAGTGAGAAGTTTTTTTTGGTTTTTTTTTTTTTTTTTTTTTTTTTTTTAGAGTTTAAGCTTTTGGCTTACTGCTAAACAGTCTCCCCCTGTGCCACAGGCTACAATCACCTCCTCATTACAGTGCTTACTATTTAGTTGTTCATTAGAAACTACAGGGCTTACAGTAATCAGTATTCTTTAAACCCCACTCTAGGTCTAACACCATTTTTGTCACTGAGGCTGAAAACCGAGAAAGGTTTATTACTGCCTGTCTTTTTTAAGGTGAGAGCTCCTTGCCCTTTTGGGGGCGAAGGTCTCTGCTGTGCATTCCTCTACATTACTTACAACAAAGATGTAATGCTTCTTCCTTGCCCAATTTTTCACGTTTCTTAACAAACATGCCATTTGCGCCATCTGACTCCCCCTCACCCCCCGGCCTATGACCTTGTAGCTCAAAATGGCTGAGAAGATTTTCCTTATAAGTCTCCCTTAGTCTAAGATCAAAAACTAGCAAGTCTAAGCTTTATAAAAGACCCTTACTGAAATATGCAAGTATAAATTAAATACACTTGAGCACTTTTTGAACACTGTAGCAATAAACCTACAAGTTATTTGGCATGCAGTAAAGATTACCATTCAGAAACTACAGAATTCTGCTTGCTAGGGATTTTACATTGTTCTGAACTAGCAACATGTGGGAGAGACCCTAAATACATACATTTCTCTACCAAGGCCTTCTAAAGACTTATGTCCATTTTGGTAGTTCATTTTCACAGCCGCTAGTCTTTTGCTATCAGTTTTTCCCTTGTCAACCCTTTTAGCATCAGAGAATTCTCTTTTCCTAGTACCTGAAACTGCTCCCACAATATTTAAATCCATCTTCAGCCCTGAAGTGCAATTTAGGGGGTAAATAAATAAATAAATAAGACACCAAGACCAACTCACTTAAAATGGCTTTGGGCACAGGAAAGAATTCTCCATATTTCTTGTTGAAATGTTGTGCTATATCTTGGGCTAGTTCCAGGTGCAGGACTTGATCTTCTCCAACAGGAACATGTGTCGACCTTTTAATAAAAGACAGATACAGGAAATTCAGGAAAGCTCTGTGGTTCTGCTGAAATGTTACTCAAGACTGTCACAGCTCCTGCCATGACTGAGGGCCAGACTGAGCCAAACACACAGTCCCAGCTAGATATAGGTGCTATGTGGACAAGATCCCAAACAGACTGCATCCCAGTGTGAATCTGCTTTTTGTGCTAAACTGAAGCACAACTCCAAGGGTAAAAATAACCTTTCACAAAAACACTTATAGTAAAGAAACCAGTAAGGGCAAATAATTAAACTCAGCTCAAAGAAAGGTTTTTGTCGTATCTCCTGCTGTCTCTTTACAGATCAAAGAGCATGTGTTAGAGTGTGTGAACAATGCAAGAAAGATCTGCAAGGCATAAAGTCCAACCTTGCCTTGTCAAGTCTCAGGAAGACATAACTGTTGTTGAGAAGTTAGTACTATGAATTTACCAAGGGAAGGAAAGAAGAGAGTGGTTCTTCCTCATGGGTCATGATTTTATAAATATCACGTGGGCCAGCATTTCTACTACCACAAGCGTTATCTTTCCTAGATTAGGGCTGTTAGGATCAAAGGATCATTTGATCTTCTGTACTGAGCTCCATAGCTTGAATGAAATTCTGAAGGAAAATATAATCTGCGTCTGAGGACATGAGGTGAAGAATCCATTACTTCCCCTGGTGATTCTTTCCCACAGTTAATCATACTCGCTAAAAATATATATGATTCTTTTAGATGAGGCTGACTTGAAATTTTGCCAACTTTTGATTACTCTTCCCTCCTCCAAGCAGATTTTTTTCTAACGCTTGCAGGGTATTGAGCTCTGAATCTTGGATATGTTCCAGTGTAAGAAAGTTCACTACGCATCTTTCAAGTTCCCAGAAAAATTCAGTTCAACATGGTACTTCTTCCTTCCGATTCTGAATTACTGGGCAGACATCCAGGAATCAATTTGTCCACCTTTATCCCCCACCAAATAGTCAGCAATGCAACCTAAAAACAGCTACAGTAGCCAATAGGAAATCACAGTGGCCTACAACTAAAAGAAAGAAAATCAGTTACCATAATCAATATACTTTAAGCAGGTCAAAAGAAATGTTTCCATATGCCAAAATGGTTCCACATTCACAAAGTTTGCCACTAAACAGAAAACATATTGTTTTTATAAATGTCTCTGCATGATTCTTTGCCTTTTCCCTTGCTGCTTTTTTAATATTTCTGTCCTGTTGCTATTTTTATTCCTTTCTGTCATATATTTACCTTCTGTCCATTTTCCTTTTTCTTTGATCCTTGGTTCATCTGAATTAGTACTGTTTATCCCCTTCTCCTGTTCTTAATTCTTCTTCGTGACTGCTGTTCCCTTCCTGTGTTTCCATTTCTCCCCTATTCTTGTTCCCTATATTATGCTTTTACATTAAAACATTTCTTATTAAAGGTACTATGTGAAACTTCTTCAAAGAGATACTGTTTCTCTTTCACTTCCCTGTTTTGCACTCTGTCTGGACAACCTGCTGTTAATACACATGGTAGCAAACAAAACACAGACTTCACTAAAGAATGATGAATCACAAGATCTTATTAGAGATGGAAGAGACATACGTGGTTGAAATCAATCAAGCAAAGCAAGGTAATTTCTGATAACGTTGTCTACATTTCACCCTACAGTACTGCTTGACAATCAAATGTGTCTCAATATTTAAAAGATTATTTAATGTTCAAATTCTAATTCTTCCTTTTGCTTCCTTCCCATTATTTTTAATTAAATTTCAAATTAATTAGAAATATCATCTACTGGTCTTCCTACATTGCTGTCTTCCCCTACTAGTGATTAATTAGGATTAAATTTCTCTAGATACATTTTTCTGGGTTAACAACTTGCAAATCTTAGTTATTTTGTCTTTATAGTTCTGCATATAACTTCAGTATTCCAGCAAATATTCACAACTTCACTTCAGAAAATTTCAAAGTACATACACTTGAAACATAAAAATAATTAATGCACAGAGCAATACCTCTGACATTTACTTATGAAGACAGTTTATAGCCACTTATGACAGTGTACAGCAAGCTCGAACAGCTAGGCTCTATAGAACCACCACTGCATGAATTAAAGCATAACTATTTTTAAAAATTACGTACAAATATGTGTGAATATGTAATATCTATAATTAAAACCAGTGTGCTATAATTCACTGAGAAATTTTCTGAGGTGACTAGCTTTTTTTTTATTGTTGTTTACAGCTGTGTCTTTTGCTTTCAACCCAGGCTTGATTTCAACTGGCCACTGTAGAGGAAAAAATCTGTCATTCATTTCCAATCTTCTGATCTAATCACACCCAGCTCCCTGCTTAATAAGTTAGCATGTTGACCTGATGAACATTCATTAATTCTAAAGCAGATGAACAGACATTGCCCATGGGCTCACATTCTGACTCTTACTTGTACAGCAAAATATCTGCTGCTTGAAGCACAGGGTAAGTCAACAAACCAACAGTTCCACCATTACTCTGGCTGGCACGCTTCGTCTGTTTGGACAAGAAAAACAAAAAGAAATCACCTTTTTAGCTAACAATATCAAAGTCCATGATTTTAATTCAAGCTCCAACTAATTTGTGTGTTTCAGCCACAGTGCTCATTCATTGTGTAAGTCTATAGAGAAGTGTGTCATGTAAAATCTGTTCCTTGTGAATACACACATCCCATTTTATGTTCTAGATGAATTTTCCTACACTGTTCTAATACTGTAGAAGGAAGAGAATACAGGCTTACGCTTGCTTTCTAACCTACTAACCAAAACGATTAAAAACAAAAAACAGTCAGGTTGGGTATTACACTTATTAGGATAATCCCTACTTTTTGAATAGCATTTTTCAACTGTAAATTTTTGAAACACTTTACAGTGGAGATATGAAAAGGCATTAACCACCTGCATTTCAATGACCTGAGATAAAGGCTCAGTGATTGCGGTCAGCAGGAGGGACGGTGACAACCAGGAAGAGAATCCAGAACTGCAGATGCAGGGTCCATTAGTTCACATTGCTCCACACAATCTGCCCTCTGTCCTGAAGTCTTTTACCACTCTAGGATATTGATCATTGAAACCAAGATATTCCACCTAAAGATATTCAGTCTGTTCTAGCAACAGCGTATCTGCTTTTTGATTTTAGCCATAGTTAACTATACTAAAACTCTACAACCTGAGTGATTTCATTAAGATTAAAATATCTTTAATTTTTTTTTCGCCCTATCATACAGATTCTCTCTTCATCCCCAAGTGCCTAGGTTCAGGAAACCTACTCTGCAAAACCTAGCACCTGTAACACCTATCTGTAGATTTGGAAAGTCAATCCAGTTAAAGCAGGACTTAAGAGTTTAACTTTAGAACCTCAGGTTTAAAAAGGTTGGCTTTAATCTATGCCACGCATTAACGCTGGTTGCTGTATTTAAGTTTTACTGTTTTTATTTAATTAAGAAGAAAAACAGGAAAAAAAAGAAAACATCTGGAGGTATTTAGGACTGCTCTGAACTCTGCAAGCCAAACTACTCTTAAGATTTTTTCCCCCTTTTTTGATTCTTCTCTCTCTCCTGCCGTTTGGTTTTTCTGCCTACTAAATGCCAAATAAAAACCAAGGAAATTAAATGCAAGAATGCAGTTGATACAGTAATGCTGATACAATACCAAGATTAAGATGAGCATGAAACTTGTAAAGGCAAACATTCGAGGTGCATTAACTTTATCATTTGGCACACTTTTAATATTTATAATTTCTATACTCCTCTCCCAACAAATGTTTCTTTTGCATCCTCTTCCATAAAATCTACAGAACAGCCACCTCCCTTTATGGAACTCCTTAATGAGCAAGGCTTCCACTACAAAATCTTTTTTTGTACTTTTATACTTTTCTGTATTATTAAACAAGCATTGAAACAAGTCCTTTTTTTTTTTTTTTTTTTTTTTAATCAGTTTAATAAAACTAATTAAACAACTCTTCCATCTGGTACAGCTTCTGCTAGTCGCTGCCAAAAATACTATCCTGTAGTTTCTAACAGGACACATTCACTGATAGCAACAGACATGAAAATACACATTTTCCTCTTTCCACCATATGACTAGAGAATTATTTAACCCAAAAGCAAGGATAGCCAAGATACAGTTGGTACTTCACAGATAACAATTATTTCAAGAACAAAAATTCTACTGAATTCCCACACATTTCTTTTCAACTTTCAGTTGAAACAGTTCGTAAATACCTTCCACTGGGGCAAGCGTAGTAAACGTGGCACATTAGTTATGCACCCAAGAATCCAGGCAAGTTCTGCATGCTCAGGAACCTGGAAGTAAAAAGTCAGAATGTATTTTATTCTTCTGCATTTATACATACATTTCCTTGAAATCAAAATAGATGAACAATATCAGAGATTAGAAAATCATTTATTTTTGTTTTTGTTTTGAATAGTGCATTAATTTGCCCCTCAGTTCAGCAGTCCTATCAAAACTAATACTTATCTGGAGGTGGGAGAGAAGGATCAGGCCTCCCTTTTCTGCAAGGGTGATTTTTATAAGATGAGAGAGAAAGAAGACCCTCTGTAATCTCATACAACAAAGTCTTCATTTAACCTTCTGGGGAAAATGTCACAGCAGTGCAATTTTAATAGTTTCAGAAACACATTAGACAAGAGTTATATTCCCCTCTTCCTGCTAAGAGGAAGACTTTCTACAGACCAAGATAAGAAACACGCTGTGCAACAACCTATGCTGGATGAATCCACATTTAGATTTTTGACAAACATCCCTCAGCTTTTGCATTTTCAATATTAATTTCAGGATTAGTAAAAAACAGGCAAGCTTTGCTGATGCATACTGTGTTCTTTAATATCTTTCTAGCCATTTTGATCTGTTGCTAGTTAGCCACAAGATAACAAACAAACAAGGTGATCTGTATTCTGCTCCTTTGCTTACAAAATTTATTTGTTCCTTTGAATATTGGCAGGTTTGGATGTTTAAAAGCATGCTAACCATCTCAAAGGTGTTCAAAGCGTTATGCTCACAATATGATACAACCTCCCAGATGGAAGGCAGTAAGAAGTGTTTGTTAACAAGTAAGCACTTGCATTGTTAATGGCAATTCCTTTGTCGTCACGTTTAATATTAAGTCATTTCCTAGCTAACAGTAATTAGACTGTTTTGGTTGCCAATGTTGCATAAAGGTATCTGATCTCAAGGCAAAATCCCAGTGAGAGATATGAAATATTTCTGGTTGATTCTCTCTCTCTCTCTCTCTTTTAATTTCCTCATGCTTATATGACTTGCTATTTTCTGTGCACAAGACAAAGTGCATCAAGATGCACCAAATGTATCTTCTGCAAGACACAAAGAGTAAACCGAGCTGCATAGAAAATACTAAGCCCAGACTCCTATTTCATCTAGGAGGAATCACCATCTGGTTCAAAGTGGTTTCTCATTCCTTTCTTCTAGTCACGGACAGAGAGAAGATGGTGCTCTGTTGCACTTGTGTTGACAAGGACTCCCTTTAAAACTATGCAGTCATTGATCTGACTCTGTCAGACGTTGCTTCCACAGCCAAGACTGCATGTGTGTTTCATTGCATCAGTGGCTTTGACATTACATCAGTTACCAAAACACCAAGTGATCTAAACAGCATTTGTAGAGTTGATTCCACAGTTCTGGGTTCCTGCAAGCTATATTCACTTCTAAACTTCAAAGCAACCCAGTCCTTTCCTAAGCAAGGCTAGGAGAGTTCTGAATACTGTGAAGAAAAAGACTGGTGAAAAGGGGAGAAAATATAAAAGAATGCACAGAACGGTAGAGATTTCAGCTGGAAAAAAATCTGAGCTGGAGCCTAATGGGTTAACATTCATCACCCAAATTGCAGTAACTGACTGTATGTTGGTCTGTGAATCAAGAGGTACTAGGCCTAAACCACAAATCATTTGTCAGACTAAATCACAGTTTAAGCTACTGTGTTTTACTTGGCAAGAGGAGCAGGTAATTGGTGCATTGGTCGGTCACTGTGCACCAGTTGAAATGTGATTACTCAAGCTGCAGTACTCTACCACTTTGATTTGTACAACTACAAAGTTGTATACAGATACAAAGAAACTGGAAGATGTGATATGTATATGATACCAGTAAAACAAAGGCCCAGTCACCTCTTCCTTTCTGGCACTGAGCAATAGCAACATAACATCTCTTGGACAAGCTCTGTTAGCCTCCTGCCTCCATTCTCTCCCCACCACCACTCTGTTTAAAAATCTAAGTGAAGGTCTGCATTAAGCAATGAAAACATAGGAACATACGAAATATCATACTGGATCACAGCAGAGGTACCCATAACCAAGCACTTGTTTCCAAAAGTGGCAAAAAAAGAGATGCAATTTAGAGAGCATATGAGCCCATCGCTTCCTGCAGTACCTTTCCCCTCATACTTCACCAGCATTCACAATAGTTGTACTAGGGAAAATCAGAAGCTATCATCTCTGGCCTAGTCTCATTAGTATCCATGTTCCCCATGAATGTGTCTAATCCCCTCTTGAACCTGCTGATACTACCCACTCCACAACCTCACACAGCAACAAGTTCTAGAGGTTCAGACCTGGTGTGTACTTTCGTTTATCCACTAAATTCTCATTACTAGTTTTAAATGCCACCTATTTCTTGTATTGTGCAATTCAACAATTCCACACGACTTCTTTACTGAGTTGTGACTAAGTTCAATACTGTGTAAGGGTTTTCACTACTTTTAGATAGATGCTTTACTTTACATTTTAAGCTCTTCTACCACCAATGTGCCTACCTAATCTTGTTTTATGAATCCTTTGGGTGTTCTTTTCCCCTGCCATAGCATTTAACAACCCAAAAAGAGCTCAGCATTGTCCACAAACTTGGGCAATCTCTTTTCTTTGGGAAAGGGATTTCCTGGACCACTGTGGTGTTTTTGAGTGGTGCTACATATTTTATATTTTTAAAAATATACATATATGTTTGTTTTTTGAAATACTACCTCCAAGATGGTTATAGCTTTTTTTTTTTTTTTTAAATGTATTTTTGACAATTGGACTTCACTTTCTGCTAGCTCTCTTTCTTGAAATTGAGCATTCATGTACTTTATTTCATTTGATCTCTCCAACTACAATGCTAAGCACACCTGTAATTAGGTGGCTAGAACTGATAGGGCTCCACTAAAACATCCTGATCTAGATAGGTCCTCTGCATCAAACAAAAACAAACTGAGAATGGCATAATTTCTCAAAGATTTTAAAACTAGGAAGCATCATTTATTGCATCCAAAAATGTTATCAGTATGCCTTCGATAAAGCCTTTACATGGGTAGTTGAAACGTAATAGTACTGCTCCCTGTCCTAAATGTGCAGCTTCTCTAATCAGTAATTGGAGGACTAATTGTCTAGTAAATCCTCTATTTATTGTTTCCCCAACAGTGACAAATATTTTGTATTTTGTAGCTTTCACAAACAACAGATCCGTACAATGAAAGCTGCTTTTTTAGCCAGCCCCAATCTCACTCTTTGCTTCTCTCAGTAAATACATTGTTTCTACCCATTTTCGGTTCTTTGCTCTTGCCCATTTTAATGCAGCTTTCCTTCCTAATCCTTTACAAGTCTGTAAAACCCATCAACATTTCTCAAAGGGTCAAGATGGTCATCTCTCTGCTATTACCAGCAACACATTTCCTCCTTCAATTTCCATTGCATTATGCATCCCCCACGACTGGCTTGCTAATCACTACTCAAAGAGTTATTTCCAGAACAAACTACTGGCATTCCTTCCTCATGGCTCAGAACACTGAATTCTGCAGACAAATTTTATTATTATTATTATTTTAAAACCACACTTTTACCAAAGGTTACCACTTACAAGTGATAATGCACAGTTAGCTAGAAAGTAGAGACATCTCCATTTCTTCGTTTGGCTTAATACCTTGCTCCTTCCTCTTTACAAATAACTTCTTAACTGTTCACTTGTGCAGCCGTTTAACATTACTAAACTCAGATCACAACTTACACTTGGAACACCTCTGGAGTGTTACATGCTGAAGTGCAACCTCAGGGCTTCTCCCTGCAGATGTACTACTTAGCTCTTGACCCCAGCCATTCCCTACCAAGTTATTACTGCTATCCCCTGGCCACAGCCAGAGCTGATGACATGGAAAACCAATAGCTACTTTGAGTCCAAGTAATTCTAGATGGTTTTTCATGCTGAGACATACAGCCGAGGAGAACAGCAAGCTATGAGATTCAGGAACAGAGGGAAAGGCATGGATCTTGCAAGCAGGTATGAAAGTAGGCAGCTTGGTAACAATGGTACCCAGCTTTCTGACACTTATTACGCAAAGCTTTGTGTCAGCAGCTGAAGAGGCTTCCTGCAAACAGATATTCACTGTTTCATTTTGAAGACAGATTTCCTCAAGTTGCAACCTACGTCCTTCTTTATAAGGGACTTTAGACTTGCTGCACGTCTGTTATGTGGATGCAGCTTCCCATCAGCAATGTAAACTCATTAAGTCTACATTTTAAATGGGCACAAAGTTTCAAATATTTGTTTTTGACAGTGCAAAGGACAAATAAACAGGTCTGGAGAGATACTTTGTATACTTGTGTACTAAAAAAGTGGGGACTGAAGACAGAACACGTCCTAAACTACAAAAGAGAGAGAACATTTTTGAGGATTTTCATCTCATCTAGACATACCTGTTAGCGCTTCTAAGAAATTCAAGATGCCTTTTATAACAAAGTTCTCCCCACATTTGTTTTTCTACAACAATAAATAAGATTTTATTAATGCCTAAGACTGCAAGCACTATGTTCAATATGTTTGGTAATGCATGTTTGTATTATACAGTTAAAGAGAATAATGGAGCCATGAACAAGACAAATTAGACTGCTCTTGAATCAAATGCACATAGCATCTGAAGCACCCAGTGAGAAAATTTTATGATAGAAAATTTAATATGACATCCCAAATTCCCATTCAAAGAAATAATTGTAGCACGGGTGAAGTAAGTTCATGGTTACAAACAAAGGCAGTGTCTCACTTAAAGAACTTAAGTCAAGCAATATAGCAAATTGTGGGGGAGGAACGGTTAGCTATTGTTGGTAATTCCATCAGTATTTACAGCTTTCATTACCACCTTTGACCAATTTAATAACTTACCCTCATTTATATTTGGTTAAAACTTACAGAAATAAGATCTGGCTCTTTTTTTCCCCAAAAATCTGATCAAGAATAACCCTGCCCAAGTCCAACAATTATAAGACTGGATAAAGCAGAGTCATTTGGTCCAGACAACCTCCATTTATTCAATACCAAATGAACTTATTTTCAGAAAGATTTTTCCAGTTGAACTCACAATACTGTCTGGGTAATCAGTTTGGTGTATCCACAAGATTGGTGGAGAGGAACGTATAAACAGCTACATCATAGTATGAAATAAACCAGGTAAATTACGGAAGAGGGAAAAAAAAAAGAAAAAATCCTACTGAACCATAACTTTTCTTCCTGCTGAGCACTAGTTGTGTCTAGTTCAGTCCTATGGGGGAGAAAACACAGGGATAAGAGAAGCAGAATAATTTGCTAAATTAGTTACATACTTCCTCTTATGACAGGAAGTTTTCAATGGACTATGGCAAACTAATGGACTTTAATGAATTTATAAGCTGTGATGCAATGGAAGCTTTTAAGGCCCTCTGAAAATTGGACAAGAAGTAGCTTGAATCTATTCATACTCTGCCCACAAAACAAAGCAGCTGGATGT
Source organism: Heteronetta atricapilla (assembly GCA_011075105.1). Taxonomy (NCBI): domain Eukaryota; kingdom Metazoa; phylum Chordata; class Aves; order Anseriformes; family Anatidae; genus Heteronetta; species Heteronetta atricapilla. The sequence goes on along the minus strand of CM021731.1, from coordinate 83,080,618 downwards.
TTCTGGAGTATAATAGCAGTGCAACAGTTAGTGCACACATTTAAATTGTCGTATTTTGGCTTTTGGAGTTCAGGCTAAGACAAATTGGCAAATTCCCACCTCCAAGAGTTACTGCTTCAATTTGCTTGCACATTGCAAGAATGCTGCAGCTGAATATACTTAACAAAATAAATCATCCCATCCAGAAGGTTGAAAACTGCAATTTTCCACACAGAAATTGAAAGTGAAGTTGTCCAGAAACTCACAGAACTTCTCAGAGAAGTATTAGTGCAGTGTTTCAAACTTTGCCTGCTGAATCAGCTCTGATGGAATTCTAGTTTCTATTGGGAAATTTTGCATGTGTCGATGAGGATAGGTAGGTGAACAGGAAGAACAGTCTGAGACCACATAAAAGCAACAGCAGTTGCTAAAATCGTTTTGACTGTGAAGCAGATGAGATACAAGATGGTTATGGGTAAGAACTGAAATGTGCATTGTATCTACCAAGAATCAGAGAAAATGGGTTATACCCTGTAAGCTTACCATGTGTGCAGATTCCTTACTGCCTTCTTTTCTTCCCTGTAGTGCTTTTTGGCTTTAGTAAAAAATTTTCTCTTTTATGAAAGATGACTTTTACAGCTTTTTATCAGTTAGGGTACAATTTAAGGAATACATTTATTCTTTTTTTATAGTATTCTTAGGATATGTTGAATAAGTCATTACTCTGTTAACTTCCATTTTATGCCTGATAAGCAAAGGAAGCCACTGAAAGTGCATCCTGATACTGTTTTCTCTACGAGCGAAGATGGTTTCATACATCTTGCAGCTGCATTCCAAATGAAAATTAATAATTCTGAAATATGCATTTATTTTTGTTTTTACAGATATTTTCAATTTTCTAAGACTTGTCTTCTTACCTAAGAAGATGTAATTAAAAGAACTGTAATGAAAGACCTTCACTCAGTAGGAGGCCACTCAAGCATCCAACATATTCCACAACTGTCTCTTCCTACGTAATTTAACTAGGTATGTTTGTTTGTAACCCTTTACAGGCACTGTGGTTCCAAACACTACCCTAAATCTCCATCGTCGTGTTCTAAATATTTTTCAAGTTATCATCACCTATTCTTTCCAGCCACTATTTACCTAAGCTAGAGATCAAATTTGTATAAGGTAACATAGGTGTGGGAGGTATTCGGAGAACAGCTATATATATAGACCAAATATTCAGACAGACATTCAGTTTCTGTTTATGTATGTTATGTAAAACTGTAATTTATAAACGGTAGATTCTGAAGCATACACACGTATTTTTCATCAAACTAGCACTTTGCATTTGTAGATAACTGAGCTGTTCACGTGACAATTAAGAACAGATGCCATAATACCTCAAAGTAACACAACAGAAATCAGCCCGTACAAAATTCCACTTTTATTTCATCTTCCTTGCAAGGCACATCAAAGTTTGGGGACTCAAAGACAACCTGTTTCCTTATCACAACAGCACCTTTTGGATCTAGTGTAAATCTGAGAGCTATCTGTTCTCACCACACTATTTTCCCAGCAGTCAATTTGTGTTTAATATAGTTCAGCCTTTTGTCTCTTTCTTGCATTGGAATGGACGACAAAATGTGGGAAAACTCTGGAGGTATTTGAGATAGTTCTGGATTAGAGATTTGATCTGCATAAACCCTGCTGTAAATAAAAGACTACCGACAGTGAAACCCTTACGAAATGCACATCCCTTTGGAGAAACCAAGTAATCAATATTTTTCTTCACATATGGCAAACATATTCCAGAGAAGCAACACAAACAGCAGAAAGAAAGAATAGAAAGAGTAGCTAAAATAAAACGAAACAAAAGTTTCTTCAGGTATTCTAGACCATTTCTCCCCAGGATGATCCAGGGAAAGTAAAAGGATACAGGAATATTTTCAATAGCAACTGCATGATCAAGTCCCTTAGTGGGAGCTTGCCATTATCAGCTTAAAGTGCAAGAATTTCATCGTTATTATTACTACAGGATCAGGGTGTTTCCAGTCATTACTTGTAGCTGTTTTTAGTAATTAAACACAAAAGTTCATATTTCATAATCAAGTCGCTGAGTAGTGTTTACTGAAAAATGAACAGAAGTGTTAATCAGAACTAAGTGCAGTAACACTTCTTTGATGTACAGATTTCGTAATTTTCAAGATGAACAGAAAATACAAGAATAATTGTGGTGTGCTAATCTACTGAGAACTCTCTCTTTTAAATAGCAATCTGAACTGATAAAACAGAAAGCCACTTTGTCAATCATCAAACACAAAAACCATTTATCTATTTTCAGATGGATTTTCTTTGCTTTTCTGCTGTCCTCTGAAAGTACAACCTGCATCAATATCCATCCAGTTTTGGTTACTTTGATTTACACTTCTGCCAAATCTTTGTAAACAAAAATAGTCTTTTTTAAACTATCCTTGGGGGCTGCTACAGTTGCTGAGAAGGAGAGGTCATCTCCTTTTCATCTCTCTTTTTTTTAAAAAAAACAAACAAACAAGAAACAAAACCAAAAAGAAACAAAAACTAAGCAATTAGAAATCTAAAAAAAAAAAAAGAAAATAAAATCAGGCAATAAGCTTTTTTATTAGCAATAACTGCAATCCATCTCAACCTTTGTTCTGAGGAACAATCATCTTAATATTATATCATTCCTTAACTTACTGTTTCTTTATCATACTAATGCAATTATCACATTAGCAAGGTTCCTGTCTCCTTTCCTCGCATCAACAGCTACACGCAGATATTTCTTTTAATTGCTTCCAGAGAAATGTCTGGTCCTGCCAATGTAATTGTAACAGACGAAGAGTGCATCGCTGTGTATACCTGACCACCACATACAGCTTGAATAGATTTATTTTGGGGAAGTCAACAAACCACTTCAGCCTGAGCCATTACTAAAACAGTCTGGATTCACAAACTGCTATCATAGTCCTTCTGCTGTTTGCAGTGTGACAACAAGCTTACAAAAACCTGCTAAAATCAGACACTTCTGAAAGCTGTATTGATACATGTGGTAAGTACTAGTAAAACAATGGCTCAAGGTATTAGACATCGCTCATAGAAAGCAAATATTTAATGTTTTAGATTAAATGGCAAGAAAAAACATTCTATCTGGACTGATAAGGGCACCCAGAAAAGTTAAGATAAAAGCTAGTAAGTATACTTAGCAGAGGCCAGCCAACCCATCATAACATAAAACAGAATCATCTTTGCTGTCAACTTCTGTTTGATAAAGCTGAATATATATTTCAAGTCTAGCTAGCCAAATTTTTTATTGGTTGTTGAGTGCATTGGTTCTACAGAAGTGTCACCTATAGCCCTGTCTTCCATTTTCTGAGCCTAATACTTACCCTTCAGTGACACAAATATTATGTCTCAGTATAATTATATTGTGAAAGATACAACATGCTTTCTATGGCTCAAGAGAATTTGCAGATTATTTTGTCCAGTCCTTTTTGAATTCATCTTCAGTTTTAGAAACCTGTATTTCCTTCCCCTCTAACCATAACCTGCAAATCATCTGTATTCCACACTGAAAAGCCCATGTCTGTGTTTCTAGTTGCTGATCTTGTAACTAACTGAATTGTTCAGTTGCTTGAAGAAAAAAAAGGAGGAAAAAAAAAGAAAAACAAACCAAACTGTTTTTTACTGCATTTATGACTTGTAACTCATCTTGAGAATATTCCAGATAATGACAGCCTCAACCTGAATGAAGCTAAGTCAGGTTAGAGCCAAGTTAAAAGCCAAGCTTTTTATTCAAAAAGCTGAACAGATTTGAACAAAGGTTAAATTAATTTAAGCACTTCTCCATTACAATTCTGTGGTAATCTACTTAGATTAGTTTTCTAATATAGAGGGAATAAAGATGCAGGCAGTGAATCTGTCTTCATCGTTTCAATATCCATCAAGGACACGGAGCTATGATTATCATTTGCAGTTTGACAGTGACAGGAAACTGCCTGTAAAGAACCATGTTCAAAAGAAAAAAGTAATAGCTGGTTTTCATCTCTCACTGATAAAATTCAGACCTTGTGTATATCACCTTTGCAGTTCTATTGCAAGTTGGTCATCTGTTTGAAGATGTCTTCACAACAGCATAAGCTATGATATATCTGCCTCTGTTGGAAATAACAGAAGTTTGCCAATTTGGAGTCAGTTACAGAAAGTTAATAGGGCAAGAAAATAAGTTATGCTCCAGGAAAATGCAGCGTGTGCTAGATCAGGCTTACACGTACCAAGTAGGAAGGTAAGCATCGTTTGGCACAATCAGGAGAAGAAGCAATCACATATTGAATTACCAGATCAGGTGGGAAAAAGTGTGTATGAAAAGGAGCTTGTATTGAATGAGGAGAAAAAAAATCCCAGAGAAGACAGAACCCACTGGTGATTATAATGCAACTAACACAAAACATACCATGCTGATCACCTGCAGGATATATTGTGCAGCTGGCAGATTGAGTAGTAAATGCCAAAACCAAAACATAGACATGTATTACTTGCCCTTATGGCTGCACAGACTATGTTTATGCATTTATGAATTACTGTTCTGTGACCAAAATGATACTTACTGAGTTAAATTAATGATAAATGAGTATTTTCATTGTGCTACTCATAACATACTCTATCGGTTTTACATGGCAAGGTTTTGGTTGCAAGGGGGCTGCAGGGGTGGCCGCCATGAGAAGAGCCCAGAAGCTGCCCCATATTAGAGAAAAGCCAGCTGCAGCTGGCTCCAAAGGGGACCTGCTGCTGGCCAGAGCTGAGCCTTTGAGCAACGGTAGTGCTCGTATCTTACACCTGTGAGAGCATGTTTAAGAAAAGGAAAAACTGCTGCACAACAGAAGCTGGGAAAGAGGAGTGAGAAAATGTAGAAAGAACCAGCCCTGCAGCCCCCAGCATCAGTGTAGCAGGAGGGCAGGAGGTGCTCCAGGCACCGGAGCAGCAGTTCCCCTGCAGCCTGTGGAGAGGCCCCTGGTGGAGCAGGCTGTCCCCCTGCAGCCCATGGGTCCCACATGGAGCAGATCTTCACGCTGCAGCCCGTGGAGGAGCCTACAGTGGAGCGGGTGGATGTGGCCTAGAGGAAGCTGTGGCCCATGGAGAGCTCCCACTAGAGCTGATCCCAGGCTTGAGCTGCAGCCAGTGGAGGGGAATCCATACAGAAGCAGGTGATCTAGAAGTAGTTTCAGCCCAGGGTAGCTGTCTGCTGGTGCAGTCCAGCTCCTAAAGGATGGACAGCATGGTACCAACCCATACTGAAGCAGTTCTTGAAGAACTGCAGCCTGATGAAAGCCCATGTTGGATGAGTTCAGGAAGGGCTGCTTCCCATGGTAAGGACCCCACACTGGAGCAGGGGACAGAGAGTGAGGATGAAGGAGACACAGAGATGAAATGCTATGGACTGACAATAACACTCCCTCTCCATTTTCCTGTGCCACCTGTGGGGAGAAGGTAGAAGGTGGATCGGAGGGAGGTGCTTTTAGTTCTCAAAGCTCTCTACTGTTATTAATGGGCAGTAAATTAAATGAACCTTCATCAAGCCAGGTCTGCTTTGCCCATTATGATAACTGGTGAGAGATCTCCCTGTTCTTATCTCAGCCCACAAGTTGTTTCATCGTATTTTCTCCCCGTGTCCTGTTGACATGGAGAGTGAGAGAATGGTATGGTGGGTACCTGGCGTCCATCACGCACGCATAAGCTGCTAGCTCTGCTTGGGAAATTTATAATGTATTTATCTATAAGTGGACTTTCTGATCATGGTTTCAGCCTCTTCAGAACAGCAGTAAGGGATGAATTTGAAATCCAACACTGCTAGTATTTTCTAGGACCACAAACATGAAGAAGATACAAGAATTCAGTAATGCTATACTCTTCATTAACAGGACTGGAAAGCCACTTAACTAGAAATGATTCTAATATAACAGGGGCACCAACCAGTGACTGTCGGAACAGGAAGCACTTCTTGGGGTCGATCCCACAGGCAAGGATGGCAGCAGTGGTGTCCAGTATGTTTTGACGCAGGAGAGCTGGTTCCTTCGGCATGGTGAGAGAGTGCATGTCCATAATGCTGTATAACACTGAGCTGTACTCTTCCTGCAGATTCACCCAGTTCTGAATGGCTCCAAGGTAGTTACCCAGATGAGGTGTCCCGGTTGGCTGTATGCCAGAGAAAATCCGATCCACAACCATATTCTGTTACAAAGCATTGGTAAAATTAACAAAAGCATTTTTGACAAATTCTTTTATATTTTAGGTTATTAATGAAGCCTTACTTATGCTAGTCTCTTCTTTCCACTTGTCAATGTATTAAAAAATCCTACCTAGAGATGCCTAAAAAGAAGCACAGTAAGTCAGTCAAAATACTCTGTCTTACTGTAGAGACTGACAATTAGCATGATCTTAAATAGTCAGATCAAACATGCAAACAAATATAGCTGTAAACAAGATCAGTGAATGCTAGGTTTCAGAAACCAAGTGGTAGATTCTTTCATATTTTTTTTTGCTCTGAAATTGTGTATTTCTCTTTAGTACATTATCATTTCTGATACCAATACTTAGGATCACAACACAGAGAAATGAAAACATTTTTATTATAAACATACACAATATCCAAGCAGATTGCCATCTTAACTCCCGTGGACAGTACATTCTTATTCTAGCTGCAGAGAACATTCTGAGTGTTCCTGAAAGAAAACTAGTCCTTGATCCAAAGGTCAAGACTATCAATGTTCTGAAGCTATCCACCTTGGCAGCAGGAGAGTTTCTAAAGGACTCTAAAAAGAAATATTGCCATAGCTCAGGATCACAGCAATACCATCAACACAACAGCACCAGTGAAAAGTCAACATCTGAAACAAGTTCACAGAAACTGCAAAAATGATTAAGAAGCTCAGGTTGTGAGCAAAGATTAAAAAGCTTAAAAGATGTATAGCTTGGCTAGGTGACAGTTACCATCTTGGAAAGTTTGTTTTCCTGCATCTCAGCGCTCCACCTGACCATTTCTCAGAGGCCCAAGCTGTCAGCATATGATCAATTACCTCCCTACTTTTCCAAAGAATTCCACCATATTCAGAAAGTAATTCAGTAATGCTTTACCTGAAAATGCTTGTTACATGCCAAGTCATAAGAGCATGCAAGACTGCTCAACTTATAAACGAGGGTCTCAGCAACCTCATCAGGGAGTCCAAGTCACAGAGATGCACAATACAAACCATTAGACTCTGATGCACAACAGGAACATCAACTTCATTATACTTCTGGCTGCATTATTTCTTTACTGCTAAGTTTTACAAGCAATATTTATAAAAAGTTGTAGATTATTTATTTACTGATATAATGTTACCATTCCTGTGAACCTGTTTTAAATGTAGCGGGGTGAGAGGAGGAAAAAAAAAAGTCACACAAACAGGAAATCATGCAAAATGCCAGCAAGAATCAAAGACAAGTACCAGTAATTGCAACTATTAAAAATAGGAGTTCAAATTGACTGCATTCCCTTAATTATCCTATTCAACTCGGACTCAAGAAAAATGATTGAGAAAGTATTTCCAAGCAGAGGTTTATTTTTTTATTTTTTTATTTTTTTTAAATCTGTAGTTCAGAAAAGTCTAGCCCATTTACTTCAAAATTTTCTGAAGAATTCTTGCTTTCAAAGCAAGCCAGTTTTTCAGGTCAAGATAATTTTCTTATCCAATGCATTAGCATTTGTGCCGACAGGTAAGAGCAAGTTTGGGCTAACAGCCATACTAATTTCTCTCCTAAGTGCCTACACACTCAAATCCATGTGGTAACCCCCTCCCTCCACCCCAAATACCTGCTTGATTTCGCGGTATATTCCTAAGTCAGTTTGTAAATGCTCTTGGGGAACCTCCAGCACAGTAGCTGGAATGTAGCTTTTGCTGTGAAAAGCACACCATTTCCTCAAACAGTAATTCTAACTCCCACTTCTTGTGCTCCAGTCCTTGACCACCCGTACCCCTTTTCTCCACCACAAAAAATGTGATCATGCTATACAATTCCTTGCTTGCCATGTGACCCCTTGTTTTCCTAGGAACCTCCATCAGAGCATTTATTGCCACCTGCAGGACCCCTGAATTCCTGCTAAGCTACTACCTGGCCCGAGGACTGCCTCCAAGTTGTTGTTAACTGAGCAAGTCCAGGTGCTCACCTAGAGAAAGAGGCATAAAGAATTCGAAGTTTTGTAGACACCTGAAGATTCACTAGGGTTCAGAGCTGTGCTGTTATTATTAGGGACATAGAGCGGCGGCAAAGCAATGCAAAAGTTATTTAGCAGGCATAACATTTGTCTTTTGCTTCCAGTGTTGCTCAGGGAAGAAAACAAGACTATAAATAGATGATCACTAAGATGGCGTTCTGCACCCAGGGATCCCAGAACAGCTGGTTGTTTCTCAGAGCACATTGCCTCTTCTCATCTCTCTGTCCCTTCACTCACTTCAAATCCTGATGCTCCTTCCCACCTTCATGTTTTTCCACAGCCGATTGTTTCCAGCATCCATTTATATGCCTGTTTAACCACACTATTCTACACAGCCTATGGTTGCTTACAGCTCCACTCTTCATTTTCTTCTCCACATAGTTTCACCCTTCCCATGTTCTCATAGTATTTTCTTCCCCTACTTGTTTTCCCCCATCCCCTGCTTCCCGGGTGACCTCTTGCATGGCATATCAAGACAGTAAGGAGGCAAAGAGAATGCCATGTGCTGAGGAAGCTATTACTGCCTTGACTCCAGTGGCTTTATATAGGATGTTCCCTAGCTGCACTGTTAGAATAGTTGAGAAACTTTACGGTGTTTCAGAAATCCGCTACAGCCATAAATAAACTATGTTAAGATGACCATGTTAGAGCACGATGCAGAAGACTGCACATCTTTCGACTGTCATCTAGACAAAGACAGCATCACATGGAATATCCCCTTACTGTTTCATTTCCCTGAGACTCTGAAGCTCATAGTACTTCAGTGCAGAAACAGCTCTGCCCCCTTGGGGTAAACATCTGTTGTACCAGAAAGCTGGAATCTGCAGTTCACACAGGTCAGCTCATGTGCCAATGTCTTGACCCAAACACAGCTGGCACCCTGAGCCTGTGGAGAACAACTCTATCTACAAACCTCAGCCCCAAAGTCACACAGATTCCAGTATCTTGCAGCCTCGGTCCCTGCTTCATATGCTTTCCATGCATGTTCTTTATCTTTCTTCTCCCCTTCCAAGATCCCTGCCAACTCTATAGATTAAGTCACTATGAACACATCAGATGTATTAACAAAATTGTCCCTGATTTTAATATACTCAAAGAGATGGCACAAATGTAATAGAGACATTCTAACAGGTAGTTTGAAAACATTTTTTACCAAGAAAATACAAAATATTGGTGTCTCAATATGCGCGTTCAAATTCTGTACTAACACCAAGTATCTGAAGGGTAGTGATAAGCTAGTTAAAGATGGGTTTATTGTAATACTACATAAGATAACATTTAGTGACACAATTTAAGTAGGAAAGAAAACACCCAACTACAATGCAAAATGGACATGGCTTTATATAAACAGAGAACAAAGTTCTCTGCCTACCCAGAAAGCAGTGTACCTGTGAAAGCAGGCATGGCATCTTTAATGGTGCTTGTATGTTCAAATGGTAAACAACTACTTATAAAAGGGTTGTTCAGTATATGGGCAATAAAGAAGAAGTTAAATGCAAGAAACAAACAGTAGCAGCATTATACTGAGTCAAAGCTCAGCAATTACTTAACTTAAAGTATGGAATTTGCAGAAACAAGTAAATCCAATAATGAAAACTGAGCTAGGCTTGACTAGCAAGTACATTACAAAGAACAAACCCACACTGGCTCCCAGCTGAGGGACCAGTTGACTAGAAGTCTTTCATCTTTAACTCCTTTGATTCTATTTAACAACATAAAGCATAGATGTTACAGCAAATAGGGTGGTATGAAATATTCCATTGTGTTAGCAGAAGTCTATATTAAAACAAAAAAACAACAGAAAAAGCACTCTTAAATGAATCTTGAATTTCTAGCACTAAAAATATACAGAGAACATTGCTTCTTTGGAGAGGGTTTATGTTCCCTGTTTGTTCACTCCGTGAGAAGCAGCGGGCAGCATTGCAGCATGGCAGGGAGTTCTGCCTGGTACCATGAAATCATAGGGCTGGAATGCGCTTCAGTGAAGCTGCTAGGTCAGGGGATGGGAGCTGTGTGCTCCGAAGTACCGAAGTTGGAAAAGGATGAAAACAAAAGGAGTGAAGACTTCCCAATGGAGCAGAGTGAAAGCCACAAGACATGCAGCTCCAGCCCACAGGCACTCACTCATTCAGACATCTGTAGTAAGCACAGTGTGAGCCTGCTGTTCGTATGTTTAACTCTGTATGGTGTGTGCACCTACACCACTAGTGCTGCATGTTAATCTACACTCCTGTTAAGAGCATGGGATCCGACAGAAGTTTTAACATCCATTGCTTGTTTTCTCTCAATAAGACATCTGCATGGCGATTCCAAACACCACAGTGCGTTTCCTGGCTGCACTTCTAAACAAGTTTGGTCTAAAGCCTGTTAAGGATCAGGTGTCTTCTTACCTACCTTCTTTTTCAGTAGTGAATGAGCAACTGCTGCTCCTCGAACTGGAACAGCAGCTGACAAGTAAATGCTCTTGAACTATCAGGAATAAGCATTAAATTCTTGTTGCAGAGTGTGATGATCCCAATAGCCTGCATCTATTCTGAATGCCAAAGGCTACACCGGAAAAGATGACACCTTCCCAAACCCAGTGCTGTTGTTTAGGACCAATGCTGAGCTTTTCTCAGCAGGTCACATATGCAGTAAGGAGAGCTACAACTGTCAAGGCCTCAGTTTGGCTGTCAAAACCACACTCATTCCCTGCACACATGAGACAAGTGTGCCAGAACTGGAGAATGTAAAGTTGCTAGAGTTTAGGAGACATACAAATGGCGCTTCCTTAAGTCTATCCCAAATAGTTTTATTTTGAAAGCTAAGGTGTTTATAGCATGCTTGTCTAGCCAAAATAATTCTTGAAAGAATATTAATAAAAATCAATGAAATACTGTTCAGATACATGGAAAACATCTGCATGATACACAACTTTCTCCTATTAGTTATGACATGGATAGACTGGCTCAAAGAGCACTGAACATTATTATCTTTGAAAAAAACAAACAAACAAACAAAAAAAAACCACGCAGACTGCATAAAATATATATTTAAACAATCTACCAAAGCAAGAAATTGTTTGAAGAAGGGGGAATTCAAAAATACAGCTACCTTTTATTAAGTTCCCCTTATTTTTTTGTCATTGGTGGGCCAAACTGTTTTCACATATTAAGCAGTCACGATGCTACATCAAGAAACAGTCCCTTTCACAAGTTACAGGAACCCTACAGAAGGAGGATTTTAGGGGTTAAGATGTACACCTCAGAAAACAGACACATGATTCTCTCATCTGTTAAAGAGCACAGAGAGAAGCTTCCAAGCTCTTCAGCAACCCACCAGCACGTTAGAGCAGCTATGCAGTCCTTTCGGTGCTGGTAGCTGTGCATCTTGCATTTCCAATTGTGTTTAAAAGCTTTTTGCAACCTCCAGAGCAGGATGCCATATGCTCCTTAAACCATTTGCAGCTGTAGAAGAAGTTTCACAATAAAGTTTCTCTTTTTCATTCCATGACTTTCAGCTGACTCAAATTTACTTTGTTAATACCCTCTAATTTAGACATCTGTACAATTTGAGTACATATTACTCAGATATAGGTATAATTGATATCCAAACAAAATAACAGCTACAAGACATCTTTTTTAAAAAAAGCCCATGTAAAACAATTACATACTTAAAAATTAAATTAAAATACATAATAGTTTCTTTAGAGAAATCTGGAAAAAACGTCTTTCTTTAAAATTAAAGATTACAGACTCTGGAAAGTAAAGAGTTTAAGATTCTTTTAGAAACAAGCATGGAAATGTACAACTAGCTATAATCTAGAATTGCTTTACCAAACTAAAAATCAAGTGGAAAGCAAAACACATGCCCATTACTAAAGGCATTTCATTCTATCACTGACCATGAACTTACAGGGCTCTTTCCATGAGCTCAGCACCACATCTGCAACTTTAAAAAGGGCAAGTCTTCTTTTGTTTATTAGTATAAGAAGCCAGCTCTCTCTCCTTTAAAATTATAGGAAGTTGCTATTTTTTTTTAAAAAAAGGTTTTTTAGATTCTTCACCAGGAAGAATTTATTTATTTTTTTAATTGGTCAGGATAAGGCCTAGGCAAGCTCAAGTATGAACTGTCTTCATACTGCAAGACACAGCATGGACAGAACTATAGCTATTTAGTGAGGGAACCTGTGATTTGGGAAGCCTCAGACTGTGCCCACTCAAAAGAAGAAAACAATCCAAGTCTCTGAAAGTAATGAGAACCCACACTGAAAACATTCAAGGAGAGCAAAAAAACTCCATGTCACTCCAAGCAATTCTTCGTATCCTGACTGTGCCCATCATGTTTAGCTTTATGAATTCTGGGCGTGATGAATCTAAGTTAGATGTATTTATCTGGCATGGTCGACAGAAAACTGCCTCTCAAACATGCAGCAGCATCAGTCATAATGCAGTTAATTTGATTCTCAAAAGGAGTTACACAAATGAAACGAAGTAAAAGCATTCACAGGAATTAAGTTCCTTAAGCTCCTTTTCTTTATAACTTATTTATAAAACTTTATTTATAACATAAATATTGCCATCATACACTTGAAAGATGTCAGATGAAGACAAACCTACAACCATAAAGAAATCTTATGCCAATCATTGAATCTCTTCCTTGTTTTAAAAACAGAAAAAGCTAGCATCTGTTCAAGGACATAGGAGAAAACTACCAATGGGCAATTCTCAGGACTGCTTTCTCCTTTTCATTTGGCATAGGTAAACATTTGCGTAATTTCGTAAGAATTCAGCTGATAAGAGTCTGTTGTAAGAGCTACTATTTACCATGACAGACCATAAGACTATGGCATTAATCCTGGCCTAGAACTACAGAGGCAGTATATCTCAGCTTTTCAACCTACTGGTACCTAGGGAAGGGGGAGATGGACACTTGTATTTTCAACCCCCCTCCTCCAGCCAGATACATAGATACAAAAATCAACTCCTGGAGAATCTGCTAATTGTATCATTGGAGCAGCAGAACATAAAGGTGAGGTTTCTGAATATTTTCTTTAGTCTGTTCATAAATCTAACCCAGCAACTTAACCAATGGGAGACAGACTCCTGCATCTACATAATGCATCTAATTAATATTTTCATTTTTAGATTAATTAAAAGAAAAACAACTCACTCACTAGCTCACCTTTGGGCTGAAACACAAGCAATGGTTTTCAAAGCTGAAAACCTCATCATTACAGAAGATTACAGCAGTATTACAATAGCTGTAACACAACAACAGCTGCAGCAGAAATCACCCTGCAACCCACGCTGATGGTTGCTATTCACATGCTATAACATTTAGCCCCTCCGCTTTATTTTGATAGCCATGTAGCCAGGGCAGAACAGGTGAAGAGGCGAGCGAAGACTGCAGCATCCGAGCTAATTCTAAACACAGGTGGCGGGCAAGACGGAGAGAACAGGAAGTCAACAGGAGAATCGCTGCTGACACGTACGACAGGCAAGATTGATGGCTTCCCTCTCTAGTTTTCCCCACTGTGTAGGCACGCAGGGGGTGGGGGAAAGGGACGGAGAAGCTGCTGTGCTGGCGACATAACACACCACACAGCCGCCTCAGCGCTAGCACTGATTAATGAGACTGGAACGACTCAGGAAACAGCAAAGGATCATTCACAGACATTGCTCTTCTTGTTATAATTTTATCCGTGGCGGTTCATTTAGCCCTAGCTGTCCCAAACTGAAGCAAGTTCAAAGTTGCCAGAAAAAAAAGCAAATGTGAAAGTCAGGGGGAAGAAAGAGCAGTATTAAGTAAACACAGACACGAGTAAAACACACAAATTAGAAATTTCAAATTTCAAACGTGAAGATCCTCCCGACAGGGATCAAAAAGGGAGGGAAATAAAAACAAAAAACGAAAAACTTGCCTCGGCCTCAGAGACAAAAGAAATTCTTGAGCTGACAAAAGTTCCCAACTACTGCATTTTTTGCATCTGTCTATGATTTTTTATTTCCCTCATTAATACTTTGCAACTTCAAAGCTCTCGTTTCTAAAACGATACGCTGGCTTAGCAGAAAACTGTCTTCAACCAGCTATTAAGCAGCAAAACGCAGGGTAACCAGAAGTCAAATTTTACTAGCCAGGGCATATATTTTAAAGCCTAATTGGGACAATTTAAGTGTTAATGCCACTAGAAATAGAAAAAAAAATGTAAGAGGGAACCTTAGAAGCAGTCTATGTACTACAGGCTTTTCTTCATTTATTGACTCTTAAGCAATTACTTCTCCACAAAGTTGCTGTAGAAGCCTTTAAAAGATGTTTGTCGCAATCTTTTAATTCAATACATCATTTTCATCTGGTACAAATGCTATTTCATCATGCTTAATTCTTAAATTTAGGGATTAAAGAGCTAACATTAAATTAGAAAGAAAACATATTTATACCAGAGCAAGATTTCAGATTAATAGCTTCTCAGAAGGGCTTAACTCACTGCTCAGAAACCGAACTAAATTAAGATTTAAAGAGCACTGCCTGGTACCCCTTTCTTGAATGTCAGATACATTTATATTTAAACTTAAGTAAGATTTTAATATTTATATTTAAAATGAGAAACACATTTAAAGGAGAAACATTTACAACGCATACTAACCCCGCTCTATAAATTTAACTCTGCCCTCTAGGGCTAGCAAAAGACTGCAGAGTAACTGCGTTGGGGTTAGGCTGCCCTCTCATGCTGCCTCCTTGAAGATGACTAAGCAAATGGATCCTTTCATGTGGTGTGCTGTGTCCCACAAACGTATTCTCCCATTTGCCTTTATGAGCTCCACGTGCCACTCGATGTGCTAGTGACAGCTGTACTGACAGGCGCAAGGATTATGTGTGGCAGGTTGCCGCAGTTCACACCACCGCACCGCAGAGTCACCTCCGAGCCCCAGGCATCGCAGACCTGTCCCTCCTGCGCAGCGTTAAACAGGTGACACAAACTCCGGCTAAGGGACTGCGAAGCAGCCGGCAGCTCACAAAACAGAAGAGCTGGCTCAAATACTCCGCAGTGGTCTTAGCACAAGAGGCAGTGTTAATCTTTGACAGAGCAGGAAGGGTTTGTGCGCAGTGGGTGAAGCAAGCAAGCACAGGTCCTGCACGCCGCCAGCTGCTGTGACCGATCCTACTCTAAAACACAAAGCCTCCCTGCGCAAGGCCGCAGGCTGATAGCCTGATTTTTGTGTGCTGTGCTCCCTACAGCCCTCCGTATCAAGTGGATGGACAGCATGCCATGGCACCTGTCCAAAGCTGTGGCATAGCCCAGAGGGGCACAGCTCCTGAGCAATGCACAGGGACGCAGGCACTGCTGCTGCACCGCCTGGTTCCAAAGCCATGCGCTGAACTGCAGCCGATGGTCTCAAACAGTACAAGACGGGCAGAACCCTACAAGCCTTAACTCCTCATGAGCTACTCTCAGACCATTTGCCCTCCTTTGTTTTTAAACTAAACCTTCTTTAAGCAAACTACCTATTCACAGACATTACCTGCAGGCTCCATTAGCCCATTTCACCAAAACCCAGTGAAACACCCAGTTAGTGCCTCTCTAACAGGAGGCTGCAGGGGGAGCTAAGCCTGCTGCACAACCAGCTGGAGCCTTCTGGCCAGTTGGGCAAGGCATCAAGGTCAGGCCAGCCCCACACACGCTACCTCCAGATCCCTTAGGTGATACGCACAGTGCTCAAAGCTGAAAATATGATAGTTACACAGTCCTGTAGGCACTGCTTACAGGCAAAGGGAAAAGAAGAGGGAGTTACACAGGCTTACTTCACTGCGGAGAACACACTTAAGACACACACCCATAGAAAAGCTTACTGAACTTTGCTGAATGAGCAGCAATTAAATACTAAACACTTGAGGGCACAGATGCTTGGAGACTGGAGACAATTCTCCGATGCATCCACCAGGTCTGCCTTCCTCCTGATCCAGCTGCAGCCCCATGGGCCGTACAAAGCACACTCGCACAGCAGCAGTCAGTGGGCCAGGAGAGAGCAAAGAGGCTTCTACTCCACTCTGGGACCTCGCTCAAGAGGTTACTCTGCATTAGTCAGAGTCACTGCAATTTTTGGAAAATACAGGAAGTAATTTTAAGAACCTAGAAGAAATTACAGCTATAAACAGCAAACAGCAGTACTTCTCAAGACCTAGCGAAGCCAGACTTTTCTAATAACCTTCTACAGCAGAAGAGATGCTAGTGAAGAGAATTATTAAAGGTTATATCCCAAGTTTTAGGGTCTCACTTTCCCATAAGCCACAGAAATAACACCTAGACAAAATACTACATGCTGGGTGTGGAACTGGACAGCTAAGAACAAACAAACAAAAACAGCATTTATTGTTGGCTTACAGTGGGTGTGGAAAGATAAACCAATTGTAGATTTGCAGGGTTTCATCCCCAGTCCAGTATTATTCAGTACTTTAGTATCTTCATTAGTAATCTTGATGATGAAATAAAGAGTATTTGTTAAATCTGTAGATGACACAAAGCTGGGAGGGCTCAAAGAGATCTTGATAAAGAGGCAAAATGGTCTGAAAAAATGGGATGCTCTTTACCAGGAAAAAGGACATGGATATATACAGTGAGAAATACTGAACTGCACAAATACAGGAAGAAGAACAGCTGTTTAGGCAACAACAACTGCAGAACAGGATCTGAAGTTTGTAACACTTTAGAAAGTGAAGACTTAATGTCATGCTTACGCAAAAACACAGATTAATAAACTACAGCAAATAATGCACACGAATACATGAATAGAATAAAAATTGAAAAGGCACAAAACAAATCTCTCACCCTACTCATGATGACGACGGCCTCAAGCTGTAGCAGTGGGCCAAGATCTGGGTCTGCATTTCAAAACAGTGGTAGAAAAAGGCCACAGAAGTGTAACCAAGTCTAATGAGAGACCTCAGAAATAAGACTATGGAGGAAAGCCTAAAAGAACTGAGGTTTACTGCAATGGAAGGAAAATTGAGGAGAGACAAGATTTTAAACATGCCTTAAATACATAGTCCTCTACATATGACTTTTGAGACCACAGTTAATAGGTTAAGAAAAAATGAGCTTAAGTTGCAGTAAGAAAGATTCAGACCAGATGTAAAGAAAACTTTTCAACAGCAAGAAAAAGAAAACATTTCAGAAGAGTGCTTATAGAGGTTCTGATTGTCTAACAGTAATGAAATAGTTATAAGAAAATATTATATGAGATGTGTTGATAAAGACATAGGAGCAGCTCACTTCTATTTTGGGACAGCGGAAGCACCAGACCACCTCTAGGTGGGTCTATTTCAGTTTTCTGAGCCTATGATTTTACACAACCACGACTAAAGTCAAAGTGAGATGAACTAAGAAGATAGAAGACAGCTCTTCTTAAGACTGGCTAGATCTCACAGTAGCTCAAGAGGCAGGTATTTCTACCAGCATTTAACAAAATTTGAGATTTGAGGTCTTTTCACAGGTAGCAGCTATACACTGACATGCTTTGAAAGACCATTCTGTGTTGCTGAAAGATATGAAATGCTGGTTAACATCAACTGCTTGTAATCTGGTAAATACACACATTCAGAAACGTACACCGCTTTAATAGAATAAAACTGATAGCAACAATTGAAGAGTTAGCACTCATTGTGCTACAAGGGATCAGCATTAAGAAAGTCATAAATTATTTATAAATTATATCTTATTTGAAGAAACACATTTTAAGTATTGAAAAGATTGCAATCTTAAAACAAACAATCAAAAATGCTAAATGACCCCATAACTAAATACTTCCCTCCCAGAGAAATTTGAGAAGTTTTATGTTTTTGACCACAGTAGTATCCAAATGTCTTAAAACATCTGATGACTGTTGATTCTTCTCTGACCTCTAGCTGAAAGAGAGTTCATTATATTTCTTATATATTTTGTTCGAATGAAGAGTCTGCATGCTACCAAGATTGCCCTATGGGATATAAACAAAGACTATCAACTTACATCTAGAGGGATGTTTTTTAAAAAATAACTTTTTGTTTTGAATTTTTATGTTTCTTCAGAATATTATCCTAGGACCTCAAAGCGTAGTTCATTTCCCCTCCATTATTTTATTTGGCAATTACCTGTAGCTGGGAAAAGTTGTCTTCATTTCACATGGGGCCAAAATTAACACAGCTGTTTAAAAATTTTCACCTTGTGGTCACTGTCTGAAAAGGAAAATTTTAAAACCACCTGATGACTGTTGGGAGAACTTAGAAAGTGGAAGTCTCAGTAAATTCTCTAATGGCATACTCATGCACAAAGAAAATGTCACAACTGGTCCTCCTTGTCTATGCTTAGGAGAACTATCAAGTTGAATACTTTAGACAGAATAATCACTTCTATCAAGGACTTCTACAGCATTTAAAAAACAAAACAAAACATTTTCTGAAGTGAGAAAGCAATACTTGGAACTTCATTTAAAATTGTTTTTAATAAGTCAGTCCCAAGATCACCACATTAGGCTGATTCTACAGAAAGGACAAACAAGAAACAAGGAATGGATGAGGGAGAAAAACACAGGGAAGTTCATTTATGCTCAGGTCTTTCCCTCAAAGATGGATGGAGCCAAGGCATGATCCTGAGTCCAGGAGCACAGAAGCTCATCTGGAAGCTTCAGCTCAGAGACAAGCACTGACCCCAAAGACAGTGGTCAAAATGGTCAATAAAAACTATATTCTCCCCTTAACGAATTGTACCTAACTGTAGATTTCCATTGCCTGTGTTTCAAAGAGTAGGCAAGCAACTATTGAAATTACAGCTGGTGAAATGTTCAGTATACAGAGCAAATGATTTGCTTACAAAACAAGGATTATTTTATATATATATACATATATATATTAATTTTGTGGATTTGTAGCAGTACAATTAAGGGTTATCATGATTGAGGCCTATTGCATGTAAAAGTTTGCAGAACATTATGTGTGAGATTAGAATAGCTGCATGAACTCCATCCATGTCACATCATACCATCACAGTCCCAACTGTGATGCACTTTGAGCCCAGAAATGTCAAAGGAAAAGCTTCCTAGTTCCTGGGTGACGCTGATTTATTTTAAAGATGGAATCTCCCTCACTAACTTACCTGTATTACCCAAATCAGCCCACAGGAAACCAGAAAAACTGCCGACCCTCAATTTGGATATTCAATTTGTACATTGGTGTCAAGGAAGCAGACTGTACTGCAGTTATACTAGAGATGTATAATATTCCATTCTTCTTTGAATGTATTCTGCTAGAGACTCACAATCCATTTAGCATGGCTGTGAACTGTAAAAGTGTCACTCTGAAGTGAGGAACACCACCTTTGGCTGTTCTGACCTTGCTTAATGCTTGATGAACATGGAAAGTGCTGACATTGCTTTAACTCTGCAAAGATGTCAAATGTGAATATATTCTAAAACAACAAAAAACATTAGAAATATATGGAGACCAGAAGTATACATTCTTGGTGGTAGCAATTACATGGGTTAATTTGTTGCCAGCAGAGATGCAAAATGAGATTTGGTTAGGAATTCAGAGGGCTGGACCCTTCATTCCCTTTACATAAGCAACAAAGAGGCTTTGAAATTTTGAAACAGTTTTGTTCTTCTGTGCAAAAGGAAAGCACCCTATGGATGCCTATTAAGTAAAGTCTTTCCACTTCTTGGCAAGTATGTGATTTCAAGAAAAATATTTGCAAATGGATAACCCAATTCAAGTAGAAGTCAAAGACCACCTTTGAAAGAAACTTTGATGTGGTTATAAAAAGATTATATTTAGGAAGGATAGAATAATGTGGTTCTGTCATCAGAAGTTTGTAGCTGCCCATAATTCTTTGCTGATGTTAATGTAAAAAGCAACACTGGTAAGCAGAAAAGGGAATGCCCACGAGACCTGCTAGGATTAAGGAAGAATCCCTGAAAAGAACAGTTTCTGTTGTTGGATAAGCTCAAAACAGGCTATTTAGCAATCTCGCTGCCAAAGGACAGTGAGCATGAAAGCAAGTGACAGAAATAGTTGCTATGTGAATCTTTGGTCATTTGGACTAAATCTTCACTCCTGAGATCATTTGGAAGCCTGAAATCTTATTAACACGGAAATGTTGAAATACATTTTCCAAGGCAGAGCTACATGGCAGATGTCAAAATCAGAACTACACACCTGGAAAAAGGAAAAAGATGATGGTGAGCTTAGAATCTGTGAAGATGCTAGCAACTCATTTTGTGAATGCTGGCCAGTAACTTTCCAAATGAGAACAACAGTTCAACATCCAGATTGTCAGGAGAACACTATGAAGACTATGAATGGTATAATTATATTTGTCACTGAGAGTATGTGACCAGAAACAACAGTAAGAAGATTGCACTGATTGGATTCAGAACCACACATTAATACTCCATTTGTCAGAGTGGGAGTACATATACAATGTCAACTCACTTTAGCTTCTGCATACTTCTGGGAATTAGGAGAGTTATACAGGAGCTTTGAGCCTCAAAAATGGCAGCTTATCACTACTTACCCTTGGGATCTTTCTGCATAGAAATTGAAATATTGACACATGCCTAGGTGGGATTACCCCCCTTTGAAAGGTCAGTAAGAAGCACTTACGTTACCTTCTGATGTGTACTGTAAGGCTCCAAGTGAAGTGCTATCTATCCAAGTGAAGTGCTATGAAAGTGCTATCTAAATACAAATGGAGCGTTACAGAGCTTTATCTGCCTGGTTATGAAAAAAAAACATCAGTATCCCAGGTAGTGGTTTGTAACGTGACCTATGTGCAACACCATGAAAACTGAGGAACCCGCTATTAGTGGTCCCTGCACACAACACTAATTCTTTATTCAGACATCGTGCAGGTATCACTGAAACAATTGGATCAACCTCACCTTTGCAATGCTTGTGACAGCTCCAGGCAGCGAAAGCAAGCCCTAGCATAATTCAAGAAAACCTTGAGGTTAAGAGTTAAAAACAGACATTTGATTTCTGGTAGCAACCATATTTATGGTTCCCCTTCTTTCTTCCCCTTGTAGTAAGAAGTTTGATATACTCTCAAGGTAGATGATACTCTACAGTCCAGTAGATGAAATAGATTTGCTTGATGCAACACAAAATGATAAAATTTCCTACATTAATTGTCTGAGCAAGGGACTCCAAGAATGGTATTGTTGCAGTTATTAACAGTTAATGGCTCAAATAACCAGAAGGAAAATAATTTCAAATCACTACTTACAAACTCACCAGAGCTCAAAAAACAAATGATCTAAGGTGACAGAACTGACTTAAAGGTTAGGGGTTTTCTGCACTTCAGCTTCTGATTCTACTGTAATTTGAGTCAACTCCATAAAATGCTTGTTCATCTAACCCTAGAGTCCCAGGATAAACCACAGCTTGTGTCATGGAAAAAGTAATTGTTGAAGGTCTAGAATAGCACTTGTTTTAATAGTAAATGGAAATTCTATCTGCCAAAGAAACAGCATTAAAACAAGACCCCCAGTCTGCAGTCTAGAGACAGAGGTGATCCACTACAGACTGCACTATTCATGATATGTTTGTCCAATATATGCACCAGAGAAATGTACACAGAAATTCAACATCCAGGACTGCCACTGTAGCATCTTTCATTAAACTCACTCTACAAAAACAAGTTAATAAAAACAGAAGTCTCTCAAGAGAAAAAACAGGCTCAGCCAAGAGACTCAAAGCAATGGCCAGAGGGGGAAAGAATGGTGGGACTCTACCCAAGCCCTGCCAAGATGCCAGAATAAAGGGCTGTTTCCTGCTAAAACAGTCTACATTTGCCAGACTTTATTGTTAGAACTCCATTATGGAAATGAATAGGGCCAGTTCACGCCTCAAAGATGCTTCATTTCTGTCTACAATGGGGGGCTCTCTCTTGTGTAGCTACAACAGTGGCCAAAATTTGCTACAGATGAAGCATTAAGCAAGGCAGATTAGCAGAAGTCTCTCTCCAACTGGAAATTCTAATAACTGTGTGGAAATTTGAGTTCTCCCAAACCCAGTGAAGACTCAAGAAATTTATATTCTCACTGCATACTCACTTCCATTCACATCTGAAAATGGTACACAAGCTAATGGTTTCATATGCTAAATAAAAGAAAATACGCTAAAGGTTTAATCCAGAGGCTTGAATACGCTGCTACATCCAATTGATTTCAGGAGCAGTCAGATAACTGAATCATGAGCATCTGTGCCCATCAGCAGTAGACAAAAAGTTAACATTTAAGAAAATGAGAAATTAAAATAAATAATTTGGTATCCATTTCTGTGCACAAATTTACATAGAAGCCACTCCCATTTGGAAGGTACGTCTCTTCGATCTTTCCTGAAGGTCCTGTAGATCACAACATAATGAAAACCTCATACTGGACACAGCACGGGTTTTTGCTATCAAATAGACATTTGTATTTCCAGCTTTTTTCTCAGTTAAAAGCACTTTGCTGCCTCCAACCTTCATGCTCTCTAGAAGAAAGAGATGCTACACCAGGGACTGCCACAATCATAAATCCAAGGCAGGCACTTAAACTCTCTGCTCATCCATCAATCTCAGTACACGAGTGCCTGGATGGTCGTTCTGAAGCTGACCTGCTGCAGTAACCTGTGTACAACCACAGCTTGTTACATGCATCTGGGGACTAATTTCATTAATGATTAACAAAGTGATCCCTATGTAACAGCAACGAATTCAAGATGGGAACATGGTCTCCTTTAAAGAGTTTGCATTTCATTTATAACAAAGCTGAATGATACTAAACATTGAGCTCTAGCTTCCACTATAGTTTTTAGTCCAATCTTTGGTACCTTTAAGGATTAGGGCCTGGTGCTTTCAGTTACCGCCTTTCTCCCCAACTCATACGGTAACTATAGCTAAAAATATTCAAGATTAAATCTGCTATTTGGGAAAAGGCCTTTTAGTGGTTCTCTCTAAAACAACCCTTCAATTTTTATCTTTAATGCCTTTTTCACAGCAATCTTCATTAAAAAATATGAAACATGGCCAATCACTAACATAACCAGCACAGTAACAATGGAGTGATCAGGTGGCCTGAATAGAGAAAGAACAACACTTCATCAAAAAATGAATCATACTTCATCAACACCATCTAATTTGAAGATCTTTTAAAGTACTAAGAATGCTGGCGTTCACAAAGGCCTAACAAAGTCTCAGGAGACCAAAGAAGGACAAATGTCATTCCTGTCTCCAAAAATACAAGACATGAGAAAAGAGGCAGCCTGGAAGGTAGTCTGCTTAGCATAAATTCTCAGTGAACAAAGCCCATTTTTTGTAATTCCCTGGAACATAACTAGAGGGAACAAAACAATAGCAAACACGGACTTCTTAAGAGCAAAGCATGCCAGACTAAGGAGCCTAACCTTGGCCTCAGGAAGCTGCCACAGCAGAGGAAGAAACAGTAAGCGCACCTTGATTTTAGCACCAACTTTGGTCACAAACTGTGACCAAAAAGCAAGCTAGGGTAACAGATTTATCCCGTGGCATTTTTTTTGGCTATTAACTCATGTAAAGGTACGGGTACGCTCCTAACGGTGCTGCTAAGTTTACCAACATGTTGGCTAAGATTCCTTGGATTTGAAAGTCTTGTTTTTGCAGTGGTTCTGACCAAACATTCACCGGCGATGTTTTCTGTGCAGCACTCTAAAAGAGGCAGAAGCAGCATCCTTGGGACTGCTGGACTCAATCTTTTCTCTGTACGACCTGAACAGTGCCTGACAGACTCACTGTCCTGAGTTTCGTTATAGCTAATCCAAATTTGAGTGCAAGGAAAAAAAAATTTAAAAAGGCTGAATTCTAGTACCAAAGGTGAAAGTATTTGGTATTAAAACAAGACATCCCTTGTGGCTAGAAGAAGCAGTTCTGTATCACTGAGAGCTAAAAGAAAATCCACTTTCCAGTGAAGCAGAATGCTGCTAAAGTTGGTAATGGATGGAGGTTGTAGGATATCAAGCACACAGCTTAGCAGAGACCGTACCACCTCTGCAATAGATCATATGTGAAGGCCAGGGAAGGCTTACGCATAGAAAAGGGAAGGTCAGGGTAGGAGAAAAAACAAGCAAAATGGAAACTTCATATTTTCTTTAAAAGATGTTCTCAGAAAGAAAAACCACAGAGGTATTACAGTATTCTTACAATAACAGTGATAACTGCCTGGCTATTAGAACAGAAAAATGGTGCTGAAGGCTCCTAATATCTTCAGGAAGGCCAATAACATGTCAAAGTAGGCTTTTAGGCAAAAGGCTGACATTCTTTAATGTGAGGATGGTGAGGCACTGGAACAGGTTGCCCAGAGAAGCTGTGGATACCCCATCCGTGAAAGTATTCAAGGTCAGGCTGGATGGGACTTTGAGCAACCTGGTCTAGTGGAAAGTGTCCCTGCCTATGGCAGGGGAGTTGTAATTAGGCAATCTTTAGGGTCCCTTCCAACCCAAACCATTCTGTGATTGTATGGATTCCATCTGGATGCCTGGAAAACCATCTAGTGGTGCATGAGAACCTATAATCAAAAGCAAGACCTCATAATTCTTCTACTTCACTGAGACAACATAAAAAGTAAAGCATGTGTCTGAAACATACTATGTAGCAACAGTGATGTAGAGCTGAACAAAACAGAGTCTGAAGGGGATACATACAATGCTGTCTAAATTTCTCTTTGACCAAAACAGAAGTCCATTTTGAGGTGTAAAGGAGGAAGGAAATATCCTGTCCAAGAGCTTAAGTTCACACCGGTACAAAAATGCTTGGCAGTTAGTCACAGACATTGGTAGTACTGCTGACAGGTAAGATTTTCTTTCCCAGCCACCTAACTACATACAGTTCATAAGTTCACCTCATTCACATAATCAGTGTTTTTCATCAGTAGCTGTTGTGGTTAAGAATGTCCTGTTGTGGTTAAGAATGTTCTTTGCTGACAGGACTAAAACTCTGCTAATTCATGTTTTATCAAGTCAGACACCAACACCAACTGACTTACCTTACATTATATTTTCCTACTGATACTTTAGGCTACAGTTGGATTTCTCAGAATATTATTAGTAATTCCCTGACGTACCTGCTAGTTGCCATCTTTAAGACTGTCTTACTAAAGAAACAAACTTGATGAAATGATTTCCCATAACCCTGGCTTACAGACCACTGATGAACAGTAAGGAGTATGAAAGTAAGGTCTTAAAAGTCAAGATACTCAGAATATAATTAACCTCTCTAACAAAACGCTATTTTCTTCTTAAACAAGTATATTGAGTTTACATATTCCAGTTGTGTAGTAAAAATACTTACAACACCAGGAACTTTTCCACAGCAGGATAAATCTAGCCTAATGGTGAACTGTGCACTCCAGTGAAACACAGCTGAAATCACTGAAATTGCATCTGCTAATAACTACGACTATATTATCAAATGCTTAAAATATCAAGTCTTTTAGGGTGCCAATAAGTACATATGACTGAAACTTGAAGATAAACACATTTCCAGCTTGAAATTTGAATCTTCTGCATTAGCACATGGCAAGTGCATGTCTGCTGTAATAGTTGAACTACACCAAAGTGCAGTCTGGCAATAGGAAGAGCATAAATTAGGAAGCCAGGTTTTTTTCTTCATATTAGGGTGCAGTTCTTTCCAGATAGCCATAAGAGGGCGGTTAAAGTGAAAGTGACAAAAGCCCACAACATATTGGACTTGCAAATTTGAAAACAACAACAACAAAAACAATTTAAATTACCACTATTGTTTGTGGAGTGTGAGAGTACAGTAAGAAATAAGTAGTAAGAAGTTACATAATACTAACTTTGAGCTTCTTGGTTTTTAAATTAAAAACATTTATAGAACAATAGGAAGGAATTACATTCTCACATACACAGCACATCTAAAGGACATCAAGTAAGAGTAAAGACGTGACAAAGCACCTAATGAGTAAACTTGATCTAATGGGTGATTTTAAGCTGGCAACGAAGTTCAAGTCAGAGAGAATATTGAGACATAACAAAGCCAACTCTACTCAGAGCAGATTTGTCTACTATGTAGAATAGAACAGCAATCTTTTCAAGAGGAATGAAGGCAGGGGAGGTTACCTGTTAGTATACTGATTGGATCCCAAAGAGCTACAGTGAGTAGCTGAAAAGACAGGCACATACAAACCTTTTTACTACTTTTGATACATTTTGCAGTTCTTGCTCCAAAAATAATGAGTTGTTTGAGGCATCTTTGCAAGATCTGCACGTTGCTGGCTTTGGCAAACATATTACAGGGACAACGTAATAGTTCAAAACTTGAAGTGTTATAAACCTAGGAAGACTTAGGTACACATCGATGAAATGAAGTCAAAGCACCTAAAGGAATAGAAATACCTAACAAGCTTCTTGAGTATGACATGTCAAGACCCTTCAGGTCTTCCATGTAACATTCAGAGTAGTCTTATACACAAAATTAATTCCAAAACAAAGAAAGCTAAAATATAGGTGGACACCTTACCTCTGCCACATAGTAACATCTAGTAGGAAGTGTACAATTACTAAGTAAAATATCACTTATGAAAGTTTTCTATGGAATAACAGATTCTCCCTCTTTCCCTCCCACTCCAACAGCGCTCCTTTCAAAACAGGGCAGAATTGGGGTCACTTGCATGCTGTTAACTATGTTGACACACAACTGAAATGTGCCCTCATTTCTTAACTTTAACCTTAAAAATCCTAGTTCTGAAATAATCCAAACATCCCTGCAGCTTGTAATTTACCAAAACTTACCCATATGTAAAGATTTTTTTTTTTTTTTTTTGCATATTAGTGTATTTTTTTGCCTGAAATTTTCAGAACAACTTTGTGGTTGAGGGGAATACAGTTGCTGCAAGGTCACAGCCAGCATGGATAGTGAGAAATCGAAAGTGGTACTTGATCTTTCACTTTTCCCCTTTCTCCTCACGGGCACCCTGAGATGCGGGTTGTCTGCACTGACACCCATTCCTAGATGAACTGCTCTGCTATAGAAATACAGAATATCATTCCAGATTTAGATGATATATAAATGTGAACGTGGTTTTCATGAAAAAGCCAACTGCCCAGCTATGGGAAAAAAAAATAAAATCACTCTGATAGATTCGAAGAATTGCAGAATGGTTTGGGTGGGAAGGGACCTTAAGGATCATCCAGTCCCAACCCCCTGCCATGGGCAGGGACACCTCCCACCAGACCAGGTTGCCCCCATCCAGCCTGGCCTTGAACACCCCCAGGGATGGGCCATCCACAGCGTCTCTGGGCAGCCTGTGCCAGCGCCCCAAGAGCAGCCCCGCGTTTAACACGTTTATTTGCCTTCTCTCGGGGGAACTCGCAGTCCCCCGCGGAACCCAGCGCTCGGGGCGAGCAGTGACAGCCGGAGCCGCCCGGGGGGGCACCCACCGCCCCGCCCCGCCCCCGCGCATGCGCGGAGCCGGCCGCGGCCGTTGCGGGCGGGAGAGGGCGGCAGGGTGGATGGGTAGGCCCGAGTCCGAGAGACCGGGGAGGGCCTCGCGTCCCTCCCGGTGCCGTTACCTGGGCGAGGGTCCCGCGGCGCGCGGCCCGGATCAGGCCCCCCGGGGTCGCCATGGCGGGGGCGGGAGGGGACGGGGGGGGCGGGGGGAGGAGGGAATGAGGGCAGAAGCCCGGAAGCGCTGGCGCATGCGCGCAGCGTCCCGCAGCGGAGCTGGGTGGGGGGGTGTGCTCGGGAGGTCACGTGGTGGCCGAGCACCGCCCACCGGGGGTGGGGGGAGGCAGCAGTCGGAGCAACGGTTGGGCAATAGAGGTTTAACGGGGCGCCGAAATGGGGTTGTGGCAGTCCCAGCTCCAGGCTGGGAATGGGTAGGGTACTTGTGTGCGTCTGCAGTGACACCACTCAGCACACAGGTGGTTATTGCCAGCAGTCGGCTCGGTACTGGGCAAAATCAGTCTGAACCCTACCACAGAGTCACAGAATCACCTAGGTTGGAAGAGACCTCAAATCCAACCGCTGACCTAACGCTGACAAGTCCTCCACTAAACCATATCGCTAAGCTCTACATCTAAACGTCTTTAAAGGCCTCCAGGGCTGGTGACTCAACTACTTACCTGGGCAGCTCATTCCAATGCCTAACAACCCTTTAAGTAAAAAAGTTCTTCCTAATATCCAACCTAAACCTCTCCTGGCACAACTTTAGCCCGTTCAGACAAGATTCCCAACCGTTTTACAGTTCATAACTGTAAAATCCTGAAGTATTTTTCAATAGTTAGAAGCACCATACATTTACATAACCATTTTCACTTGGATGCGTTGGTTAATAACCATTTTCACATTTTAAAACTACATTTACAGTGCTTACAATATTGGACCCTAATCTATATTTAGCTCCCCAGACTCTCAAAAAACTGCAAAAAAAATGTTTTGCAAGGTCAATAAGAAATTTGAGTCCAAAAACCATAAATGTAGTTTTTTTTTCATCGTTTGCATCATCGCTATGAATATTGGTCATAATTTGAGCTGAAAACTTCCATGTACAATGTCCGTCTTCCTCTGACATTTTATTTAGCTCTAGGTTTCAGCAAAAATGTCAGCCTGTTTTGAGAAAATCATATGAAACTGCTTGAATTGTAAGAGACATCAGAGAAGAAGCTGAAAAATAGAAAAGACCAGATGACATTTTTTTGAGATTTTCCTGTCCTAAGGCCAAAACAAGCAAAAAAAGGTTAGACAAGAGCCCATGGCTGCACCACTGAAATGAGACTGAAGATGTGCCTTGAGTGAAGCATTGGGCAACAATCCAAGCGGTGGGAGGGATGTATGGATGCCTTAGCATCTGTCTCCTGACAAGAACTTCTTTCCATTGGAGAGTAATCAAAGCAGGTAGGGCTGTCTCAAAATAACAAGGTGAAGAGAGGGGTGCTAAAGAGGGAAGTGGAATATAAACCCAGCTTCAAAAATTGTAAAGAAAGTAAATGTAGGCCATTCCTCACTTGTGATGAGTTTTAAAACAAACCCTTTTCCAGTATGGAATTACCAAGGAGAAAGCTTTGCAGCACCTACTAAATATAAATGTTATGATGCTATTATAAACCATTCAGTCAGACCTTGATTTCAGGCAAAATGGTGAAGCAAAAAGCTATGTGTGTTTCAGTGATTGCAAACTTAAGAATGAAGGTATAGATGTTACGTAAAAGTATTAGTGTTCATTTTCAATGTTATTAGAATTTGAATTAGTAAGTGTAACAGTACAAAAGCAATACTTCTTAGACTTTTAAAATATTTTTGACTTAGACTGCAGATGATTCTAATTAAACTTATCAGAGAAACACACACTAAATGGGACTAAGGGTTGATTACCAGACAGCTCTGGAAAAGTACTTGTCAAATTTGAATTCAGAGACTTTCTAGTAGACTTCTACAGTAACCCGTGCTTTGCCCTACTCAGTACTGTACCAGTGATCTAGAATATAGATGGTGAATAATTGATACCTGAAATATGCTCTTGACACAAATACTGACAGACTTGTAAATAGCACCGAAAGCATAGCTATCACTTAGTTTATTCTGATAACCAGAGTGTATTAAAACAAAACATGTTTTAAAATCAAAATGAAACTGGAGTAAAAACTTGAATTCACATTGTTTTTTCCCTTCAACCAGAAGAGTCTGAATTATTACTTTAAGTTCTTTGTTGAACCCTAACTTAAGTTGAAGAAAATGAAAAATTTCCACTTACTGGCTTACAAAAAGCACTTTAACAAAAGAAGAGACCACTACTTCAGCAAAAATCTAGCAAGCACAGAAGAAGAAGCATGGGATATTCTTGGTGCAGACAGAGAGGGAGAACGATGTGAATGTATGAGAAGGGTGAAAAGAGAAAGAGGTTGGCTTAAAAATCCCAGAGAAAGACAGAGGACAGCTTGCATCCTGAGCGAAGGCCAAATTAGGGGAGGTGAAACATTCACCGATCATATTTATTGCCCTCTGAAATCTCCCACTGCAGCCAGAACTCTTCCAACCTTTCTCACTGATGATTCCTAGACACTTTTTCCTGCTAATATTGCCCCGATACACACTGTGAATCCACTCAAGGCTGTTTAGATGTGAAGAATCTTTTATGAAGCCCAGATTATGAAAATATCAGTAGCAGGTGCACATGAACCAGACCTTAGTCAAAATATAACTATTTCTGTTCTCTGATTTTAATATCTCCAACTTGACTTAAAAACAAAAGTTCAAGACCGTGTATTTCAGGTGAGTGGGTGTCTCCTGGGACACAGCAGTTTTTGTGCTGGGACACAGCAGTTTTGTGAAAGATCTGGAGTTTGTGTTTGACAAGCAACTCTATTTCTAGTGCAATCCTCTTGCTGCAATGTTGAATTACGTGATTTTTTAGTACTGGAGTACCCATCAATAAATCTAAGTCCACTTTGGGTATCCATACTCAGAAAAAAATACTGAAAAATCAAGGAAAAACCTGCAGACAGTAGACATAAAATGATTCAGGAAAAGATTTAGACATATGCTCAAATAAGTGATTAGTGAAAATGCATGATAGTGCTAGAAGCAGAACACAATCTCTCTCTCTCTCTCTATTTTTTTTTTTCTGGGCAGGAGGACTTCCATAGCTGAGCTATAGTCCACAAACTTATATTTGCATAAAGCCTTTAAGAGGCACTGCTTTGCATAGGATCCAGCCTTGGTTGTTCTACAATGTCAGTGGGGTCCAGGGAATATTAGGAATATATAACAGTCCCTCTAGGGATTTTGTCCACAGCCTCCTTGTCTTATTTAAAGTAAAAATCAGAAATTGTTTGGTGGCTGTGGCAACAGACTGTAAAAAGGACAAATGGTTAAAGAAATTGCACACATTTTGAAAACATGGCTTTATTCTTTGACACTTGTCCTAAAGTTCTTGTGTGATGCTAGGCAAGTCATTGTTCACTACAGTACTGCTCAGGTACTGTCTAAAATGTAGCCCCTTTGTGCCATTCATTGCTTAAGCATACAAAAGGAGGTAGCCCATGCTCCAAGTAGTTCATAGGCTAAACAGGCAAAGTGGACACAGATTAGAGAGTGTATGACACACCGTTTGATGAGGTTGCGAGATTGCCATGTGCAATATTGTGCATTGCATGTGCCTAACATTCTTTTTTAAATGAAGGATGATGTTACAAAGATACTGTGTGAACAAAAAAAGCAAGGACAGGACATTTTGGCAAACTAGACGAGGCAGAGAAAGGAGACCAAATAGGGTGGAATCTGAAGAATACAGAATCAGAAACAAAGTTGGAACAGGCACAGGAAGGAGTCCAGTCCAACCCTTTACATTTCCGAACAGAAAAAAACTTCATTTCAGACACGTTAGTTGGCATAGTTTAAAAGCACGTCTTTGACATTTTGGAGAGCCTCAACGTTAGCAGCATGACTGGCTGAAGAGGGTAAATCCCACTCTTACCTGTTTTCATTTTATATTTTACACATGCTATGGAAGGATTTTTGACCATTTTTATACATTTGCCGGCTCAATGAAACTTTGGCAGGGACGTCGTTTGAACGTGCTGAAGATCTGGCAGAGAATGAAGAAGTGTATTATCTTTTGTGTGCTGAAACTGTTGGTAGTATCATAGCATTGCAGAGAACTATTTTCTGTGAAGTTCATGGAAAAACACTGTACTGGTAGTCACTTGGAAATAAAAACACCTAGAATCTTCTGAAATCTGTAAACCTTTTCTCCCTATAATATGTTGGGAAAAAGAAATCTTTCCTACATGTTCTTTTGTATTATCATCAGTTATGGTGGCTGTGTTTTTTACATTCATTTTGAATCTGTGTTTCCTGTCATGAGCAGATTAAAAACAGAAGAGAGCAGAGTGAAAGTTTTCTATTGCAAACATCTGTGTCTGAAAAAGGATTATATTTCCATGTCCTGGAACATCAAGGGGAAAAGCTTGCCCTCCCCAGACACACACCTTTAGTTTGCAGCAATAAGGAGTTTATAGACAAGGTTGGTTTACTACAGTAAATAGAAAACCCAAATCTGCTATTATTTCCAGTGGTTAATCCAGCCTGGATGTCTGAGGAGACCTTCAAACATCGTTCCCAGCACAGATATATCTTATTCTTCATCTGATAAGAACAGATATCTATAGATAGAATATCTAAATGCTTAGCATATTTCTGGGTGCCATGTAGCAGTGCTTTTAATAATTTGTCTTCTGTATCTGAAATAGTTTTATATGCAAATGGTGCTGTCTACATAGTGTTCTTAGGGACAATTAGTAGAAATGGACAATGAATGCACTTATCCTCTAGAAATTAAATGCAATCCACAGGCAGAAGAAAAAAAAAAGAAAAGGCTGTGTCAATGGAATTCACAAAGAAAAAAAGTAGTGCTGAGGTATCATCCACGTATCTGTCTGCTTTAAAGAACACAGTTGGAAAAGGACAGAAAAGATGTTACAGGAACCCCTGGGGACCAGATATACAGTATGTTCCAATCTTATATTCCTGGAGGAATTGAGTCCTGGAAAAAACACACTTTACTGGTTTAGATGGTGCCCCAAGGCCTCCCTATCTCAGACATAAATGCTGTCCTATTAAAACTGTTCTATATTAATATATAATTCCGTGCAGATACCACCCAAATAATATTTTACTAGATTCATGAACTCCCTCACCCAGTTGTACATGAAGGTCTGTTATGTTGTATGCAAAACTGAAACAAATCTGGGAAACAGTTTAATAAAATCATCTTCTGGATTGGTTATTCAGTCATAATCTTCTTGTGCCTTGAGGATGCTTACAAGGAACAGCACTTCTTTCCTGAAGTGATAACATCTCTTCAAGCTCCAGACTATGGACTAGACTATGGACTAGAGTTTTACTTTGAGCAACATTATTGGCAAGGATGGTCTTACCTTTCCTTGTCATTTCCCCAGCTGCCAAATGTCATCCAGGTATACCCAGCTGATGGTGATATTTCCATACATGTGAACATTAAAAAGACTCTTAAGACTGCAACTGTTATTTCTATAATTAATAGAAAAAATAAAGCATAATTAAAAGTTTTAAACAAACATGGCAAATTTAACAAATAACCAAACATCTCTGGAAAATTTAGAGGCAGGTAGGAATTCACACAGTCTGAACCTCTCCTTTGTAACTGCTTCTTCAGATTAAAAAGAAAATCACCAAGCTGCTATTTTAACAATACCAATTAGCATAACATATCTCTTGCTTTTTCTAGAGTATGTATTACAGTGTGAACACTTTTCTGTCTTAACATGTCTGTCCAAGATTCTCATAAGAGATACTACAAATCATAATTAAATTAATCCCTCAACCTGCTTCTGTAATACGAATATTAAAGATGTGAATGTGGGGTACAACGAGATCTGAGTACCTAATTCACATTTAAATCATTGGTCATTAGTCGCTGGACACTTTTGACAAGTAATAGATGTGAAACCTATCATATTTTTATAAATTGTTTCAGTTCTTAAAAAATGTGCCATTTCCAATCTGAATTGCTAGAATTTCACTTTACACTTGCAGGTTATAGAACATGGTTGCCTTTTAAGCTAAAACACTTTCTATTTTCAGAAATCCTCTCCTATCAGAATCAAAAAATATATATTTTTTTCTTAAGCAAATGGCATAGACTGATTTTCTTTTTTCAGAACTGTCATCATAAGATAGGTTTCATATATTTTAGGTTATGGTTGCTTCTCTTTAATCTTTGCAGTTTTTCAATCTCTTATTTCAGGGTAAGCATCAAAATATGCCATCATACTATTGCAATACTCAATGTAATTTCTCTGCTTCCAACCATCAGTAGAACAAAAAAATAGAAGTGTTATTAAGAAAGTATGCAGGCGATGTACAGACTGATAGAACAATAAATAATGTGTATATATCTGAGAATACTGTTGCCTATTGTGCTGAGAGCTCATGTTCTTTCTGTCATTTTCAGTGCCAGTGATTTCCACGGTCCCCCAGCTTGTAGATGACTTACAATTTTTTGTTTTTAGGTGTGTGACCTTCAAATTATTTCTGTTCAGACACGTTGCTTGTATGGATTCCCTTTCCTACCAGACAATCCATCTGTGTGTAAGTGGCTGTTTTTCAGTACTGTTTATCATTTCACCAAGCTGTGCATCATCTGCAAACTTTACTAGCCATGCTTTCATATTTTCTTCTATAGGACTAATAAAAATATTAATTGCTAAACTGAGATCAGAGGCTTAAAACCTGTTGAGTTAGTAGTGGTTTAAGATCTGTTTAATGTACAGTTCAATATACACTTCACTGATTATTTAATGTTAATTTTAAAAATGAGACTGTCATGAAATATCAAAATAAACACAGAATCAAAATGCAGATATTTGGCGATGTTAAATATTTTTCTAGACACCAAAAAGACTGAAGTATACGTAAAAGGCAGAGTTGTTACAATTGTTTTGAAAAAAAAATCATATGACTTTGTTAATTTAAATCATACCCCCAGGTAAAGATTTCCAACACTATTTTTTGTTTTATTGTATTTTACTGTTTACGTAGATATTCATGGCTATGCTCTGACTATTTTGCTCCCATCTGGGAACACAGAACACCTATGGTTTATGGAATACTTCCACTGGAATTGCAGCTGCTTTGTTTCACCAGAGCAATGAAAAAATGAGATTAGATAGATTGATAGACTCTAGAACCCTTTGTTTTCTCCTCTTCTAGCCTCTTGTTGATAGTGGCAGTGGCTGTTCAGCTCCTCACAGCTCTTCCCTGAGCACTCTGCCTCAGCTCTTCACCATTTCTGCATCCCACAGCAGAAGTGACACTGTTCCTTCTACTTTGTGCAGCAAAATGGGACTTTGCCCACATTGTTGGCAAGCCTGGAGTTATCCCTCAGTATGTGTGCCTGCTTTCCTCTCCATTGCTCCTCCAAGGGTGGTGCTCCTGGCCTCCCTCTCAGTGCAGAAACCTGCTGTCTCCCACCTCCCTCTCAGCTTCTCCATAGAGAGGGTCTAGCACAATAGGTGCTTTCCTCACTGATCAGTGTCCATACTTACTGTTGCTTTTTCTCGTTGTTCTTGTTGTTTTCCCCATGCAGAATTGTTCCCTTTTAGACTGGCCACCATCATCCATTGTTCTCCATGAAACAGAAACTGACATTGCCCTTGGGGGAGATGGCGACTGGCTATACTGTGAGGCTTCATAAAACACAGACCCCGTTGGGAACAATGGAGAAGAGCCTCCTCAGCGTGGCTACCAGCTGAGGCCTGCCACAGCTCACTGCTGGTCCACACCAGTGGGGAGTGGCAACCATATTAAAGGAGGCCATGGGCCACCAAGCAGCCTCCAGGCCCTGCTGGGGGGGAAATGGATTACATGCAACAGGAGGAAAAAAAAAAAAAAAAAGGGGCAAACAAACCAATTAAAACAAACAAATGAGCAAAAAACAACCCACAACTTAGTAACAAAACTGAGTGAAATGAAGTCTTCATGCAAGGTTTCAACAAGGTCCACTTATGTGGGAGCTAGTGAGGTTTTAGCCTGATTTGTAGGGGAGATTGAGTACTCTTCTCTCCTGTTGATGATTTGACTCCCCCTTAACTACAGAGAGAAAGAGATTCTTATTTGACAATTTGAATAGGAAGCAATTTTTGTCAGATAGTAATAAGCATTTCATCTGTGAAGATGTATTTCCCCACCTTCGCTTTTCACTGGTATACTCCTGGGTGTATTCTTTTACCAAGATAGGAGGCAAAGGTCTAATAATGGGTGGTCTGTTTTTTAAATGCCTAATTTTTAATTAATTTTTATGTCTAAGCAAATTAATATATTCAAATAAGTCTTTGAAATAGCCACATTTCTCTTAACCACCCCATACACATTGTGCCATTAGGGAGAGTACACTGTGTTTATCCTAGAGCAGTAAAGCATACCTGAGTTGGAAAATTTTGCCCTCACTCTGGAGTCTTTACTTGCTTCGAAAACACGATTACAGTGATAGAAAATATTTTTAAAGATAATGAAATTTGAGGGTATGCTTCATCAATAATTAAGCATGAGCCATACTGTAGGAATGTTGTGATTATTTTAGAAAACAAACATTGTGATTCGGAAATATTCAAGATGCTATTTAATAGAAATTCAAGCTTTTTAGTCCATTAAAATCACGATTAGTATTCTCAACCATGTCAAACGATAATCTATTAAAATCCCACTTACATAAGCGTCCAAGTCTCCATACTTTCATATTTATAATTTTATATTTTATATAATTTTATATAATTTTATGAATCTGCTTCTGTTATTCCTCATAGCAAAAGTATTTAGTCTTGAGCAGAAGTCTCAGCCCTGCTATAGAGTGACTATCAAAATGTATATAATTATGTCTGTGGCCATTTCTGTGTCTTTGTATTTAAAGTGATAAAGCTGATCTTTAAAGATTCAGTATATATTCTTTTATTTTTAGCGTAGGAACCATAATTATTTAAAACAAGCGATTCATCTAGAAAAACAAAG
This sequence comes from Heteronetta atricapilla, assembly GCA_011075105.1. NCBI lineage: Eukaryota > Metazoa > Chordata > Aves > Anseriformes > Anatidae > Heteronetta > Heteronetta atricapilla. The sequence continues at coordinate 83,043,857 of CM021731.1, read as the reverse complement.
CAGCATTCTCAACTAAAACTGAGGTACTAGTATAATACACCTAATATTGTGAAGGGAGCAGCTTTCTGATTTAGAACCAGCTATCAGTCCCACTGAGGCTGCTGGGCCTGCTTGCTGCCTTGTGCACCAGCTAAATTAGGGAACAAACAGATGTCCATTTGTTTAGCAATAGCTTAAACTATGGATGCCATGCCCAAAATAAACATTGAATGGATCGATTACAGTGACTAAAACAGTGAAAAGCAGGAGGAAACAGGCAGGGAGCAAAACAAAAATCATGATACACAAAATGAAGTGAATACACAATGGCCTTGAAAGCAAGCCAGGGAAAGGAGCTTTTTGAGCAGTGTACTGACTGCAAGCAGATCTGGATCATGAGCAAAGCACCAGATTCTTGTCCAGTCTTAGTGTATTTGAAGAAGCGGGACTTTGTTTGTAGTAAAACAGGATTACTTCAAAGAAATACCTGGCTCTTGTAATCAATTTCTCATTCTAATGGAAACAGCCTGCTATGTCGTGAGTACTAGCTGACTGCTCAAGCCACGATGAAGTTAGACAATGAAAACAGAGAGAACAGAACAATGAAAAGCAGGGAGGGAGGGCACAGAGATTCTGGAAAAAGACATGGTCAAATGGAATAAAAATGAAAACTTGGAGGAAGCGAATCTCAGACAAAGTACAGGGAGATGAAAAGGAATGTGGTGAAGATGTATTCTTCAGCATAATAGTCAGTTAGCTAGGAGATGCTTGTGGCTCTGGGAGAGAGTAATCCCTAAGGTGTATCCTTGTTTGAATTTCTGATGAAAAAGAAGACCCTGTCCCTCTTGTCTCATTGCCATTTCAAAAAAAGTAGCCCTCTAAGGCAAGCACCCAGACATCACGATGGAGGGTTAAAACACATGAAGCTGCTGCCCATTTGGAACGCACTCCGTCTCCTCTCACATCTGCAGAGCATTTAGCCGCTTGCATCTGGTTGTGTTTGCGCAAATATAATTCCATATTCACTAATAATTCCCGAGGCTAAAGGCCCCTCTCCTGTAACCTTGTTAATATTCTCACAAGGCCTGGTGTGAACGCCTCACAGCATTTGGATTAGAATTCAGTCTGGTGGTTTTTTTCCCCCCCCTGTCTCTTACTCTTTTTCTCTCTCGTACTTTTCTGGCCTCCAGTTTCCTGGCCACCCACATGACGAGACACTCTCCCTCCCTCTCTCTCCCCATTCTCAGTTTCAAGGAATTTCCTTTTGTCAAAGGCAAAGTGTGATTGACATATTTTCCCCCTCTTAAGTGCAGTCTTCTTAATACTTGATTTAACTATGTCCTTATGGGGCTCGTATAATCATTACCTAGGTGAGAAAGAGACCCCCTGCTCCCTCTCCACCATCTGATCTTGGGCTTCAAGCTTCAGATTTTTGGATTGCTTAGCACTCTTTACATGTTTTTTATTCTCTTTTAAAAGACATTTTAATTAATTTGGTGCTGACGAGGGATTCCAGATTGACAGCCTTGGAAACTGAGGTAATTTGTTTGTCCACAAAACAGGTACCACCAAAGCAGTAGAACTGCCAGCTCCCCTATTAAAGAGCTTTGGGCTTCCCTTTTAAAGCACCTCAACCCAGGCCAGAAAAATCACCTTCTGCTCTGCCCTTTCTGGGGAGAAGACAATTCAGTTTCCTAATCAGGCCTCAACCCTGATGCTAGGATTGATTTAAAAAAATGATCTGGAGCTCACCCTGACCACAGTGCCACAGGAATATACATTTACATTTTGCTAGTTCACTTCTGGTGAAGTGAACTTTCCTTTCTTTACCGCAAGAAATTATGTTTTGCTGCTGTTCTCCAGTGATTTTTCCACGAAATCGCATGGCATGGGCCCAGTCAGGCCCCAACATGCCTCCCACCCTGGTAGAGACCAAGGTGTGCCATGGCAGTGGGGCAAGGATTGGAGGGAGAGCAGCCATGAGGCTTGGGAAGGTGGATGGGCTGCTGGAAAGAGAAGGAGAGGAAGGCAAGCCCCCATGCAGATAGCTTGAGTCTTTAATGATCCCCTGTTAAGTTGTATTGGGCACCTTGCTGTACTGCTCTGCCTGGTCCAATTTTAATGTTTCCATGTAATGGGGTTTGTGTCTCTTTGCTGCTGAGTGGTGCCAGCAAATACCTCTTACCATTACCCAGGCATTTCTGATATTTAGTTTAGGTCTGAGGAAAGCTCCTTGAAAAAACAAAAACAAAAACAACCTGAAGAATGCTTAAGTAAGCTCATTCTTAAAGTATTTAAATACTTTTGACAATATCAAATTCCTCCCTTGATTGCTTTTATCCACTTCATGTATACTGGGGAAAAACTGTGTTATGGTGACTATGGGAAGTCTGTGGGAATTCAATGAAAGAGATTGCACAGACTGAGCCAAACATTTTACATACAACATAGGAAGGATTATCAACAAGTTTTTGACTAAATACCTGTAAGATCTTACCGCACCATTTAATCAATATGAGAGCAAAATAGAGTTTTGTTTTCCATTTAACAGAAATAACTTAAAGTGTTTTCAGGAAATGGATTCTTACATATAAGACAGTGTTTATAAAGTATGGCGACAATTTGCGCCAATCATTATAATACCTTGCTTTCAGTTATGCATGAACTTTCTACATTTGAAGTAACTAGGATGAAATTTCCCATGTTGGAGATAAATCTCTATGCCTTACATTGTTCTTTTTCCCCTTCTTTGGAAAGGAGGAAAGAATAATTAATTGAGTTTTCACACACACAAACACAAAAGGAGACTTTAATCTCATGTACGTATGTATTCAAAAACCTTGGAGGAATACTAGTAAGAAATCATATTCCCTACCTAATTTGTATCAAAGCCTTGCCTTTTGATCAACAGTTGGGGAGGGAGATCCCTCTGATGTCAGGAATGTGCACCTGGCTATTTCCAAGAAAAAATTCCCACATTTACTCAGGTTATGAGCCTCAGAACGACCTGCTTTGCACAAAGACGTTAGAAATGCACGTTCTCTGAAGAATGTCTTTGTATTCTTAAACCTAGGGGTGGACCTTCTCTCCCACTGGAGCAGCAGGGCACAAGAGATGAACAGCACTGCTGCCTGTGTTGTGTTTTCAGTGTTCATCTGACAGAATATGGGAGAAGAAGGAACCTTTCTGACAAGACTACAGAAGGTAGGGACCAAAGTACTGGGAATGAAGACACTGGGACAATCCTGATATTCAGAGGAAGGGTGGGGGCTTACAGCTGGGAATGGAAACATGACGGGGGAGAGGCATGGACCTCAGATGGTTATTGCCTAAAATAGACCACTCTGTAGTTAATTTAAGCTGGCAATTTCAAAATTAAATATTACAGGAAAAAAAAAAGTCATAGAAAATTGATGATACAGAGCAGAGTTTGGTTGATGTGGTATAAGTAAGACATGAACCACGTATTGAGCACTGAGTATAAAAGAAGACCTCAAATACACAGGTTCCACAGCAGTGATCCAGTGGAAAATGGTTACACGGATATGTAATTAAAGACTGCAAGGTAGCTCACAGATAGGCCTAAAATAAGGTTAGGCTTATTGCTGATGAACCTTAGTACTGGAATGTTTGACTTTGCAACATTAATAGTTTCTTAACATAGTATTAATTCTACAGTACATAGGCCTGGTATGATATATAGGCCATAACCTACCCTTCTGTGAAGTGAGTTAGATTAAGAATTTCATTAATGGCTTAAATTAATTAACACGTATTTACCTTAGCTCTGTTCCAATCTGAGATGATTCGCACATCCTTTGCTAAGCCAGCTTCTGTGTTTTGTGTAATGAGATGGGACCAAACTGTAATGATATAAAAAAATCCTTTCATTCTTGTCTTCCTTTCTTCACACAAACATGTGCAGCTGTGGCCCATAGCTGCTGAAAATAGTCATCACCACAATATGGCAATGAATATTTTCAACCATTCTTTTAAGAAAGCTTTTATCTTTTCTTGGCCCCACAACGTCTCCAGGCAATCTATCTCTGTTGTCAGAGCCCTGTTTAATGAAGTATTGTTTCAGGAAGCATAGTCCAGGACTTTATTTCTGGTATGTGCCCGGGAAGGAGATAACTTGTAGATGGCTTTACCAGTTTATCAGATCACAATTCTCAGCTTCAATGCTGCCATGTGCCAGGACTACCTCAACTGACACAAAGAGCCTGTTCTCTGGCTTTTACTTGTTTGGGTTGCAAGCTGGTCAGAAACTGATGTTGGGATCCCGACTACAGGTACTGATAAAATACTGAATTTATGTGTTATGGGAGACTACCAAATTCCATTGCTGTGGAATAAATGAGTTCAAGAGGCTGTGACAGAAACACTTGGAGAAGGTGACGTGAGAACTATTGTTTCCAGCTCCAAGGCAGCTCTACATGCTGCAATGGTTTACCCCTGGTTCAGTTACTTCTATAGCTAAAATAGCCAGAAACTGTAAAATGTAAGCTGTGATTTCTATAGCATGACTTACAAAAAATGATTTTTATGTGGGCTCCAGAGCTGTAGGAATCAGAGTCTCTGAGTAAACAGCAGAGCAGACTGTGCCCCCCAAGTCCACCTCTTACCACTTTTGATTGCTATCCTGCCCTTTTTGTGAGAAGTTTCTTTTGAACACCTTATGTCACACAGTCTTGTGCACATCACCTGTGAGACCAGTTCTCTACCCTTGTGACCTTCTGGACACTTTCTGTTTGACATTTGGTGAGCTTTGTCTTGCCTTCATACTAATTCAGCCTCAGGATTGCGTCATGATGGTTTCTCAGGCTTGCAGGACTGCCTTGTAAACAATAATGCTCTGTATGAAAATATGGAAAACAAATTCTGAAAACTCTGAGGCAGGCTTGGCTTTCAGAATGACCCCATGTAGCGCTGAAGACAAGTGACCTGAAACTTGCTAGAATATTTGCATAACTTGTTCTTTTCCGAAGAAGATCTGCTTTGTTCTCTGCTGTCTGAAACTTCCAGTAGTAATGATTTTTTCAGAATTTGAAGAAGCAAATAAATAATCCAGATCCTTCCCCAAGACCAAAGTATCTTTCATAGAATGATTTGGGACCATTGGAAGGAACTTTGAAGTTCCTTTGAAGGGACAGGGGCACCTTCCACTGGATCAGGTTGCTCCAAGCCCCATCCAGCCTGGTCTTAAACACCTCCAGGGATGGGGCATCCACAGCTTCTCTTGACAACCTGTTCCATTGGTACTGAACCTCAAAGTAAAAAAATTCTTCTTTATATCTAATCTAAATCTACCCTAGTTTAGTTTATAGAATCATAGAATCATAGAATATCCTGAGTTGGAAGGGACCCTTTAGGATCATCAAGTTTAAAGCTTCTTGTTCTGTCACTACATTCCCTGATAAAGAGTCCCTCCCCAGCTTTCCTGTAAAGGCCCCCTTTAGGTACTGGAAACCTTCTCTTCTCCAAGCTGAACAACCCCAGTTTTTCATTCTTTTTAGCTTATAACTATTTTGAAGGGTTGAGGGAAAAATGGAGAAAAGAGGCTTGAATAAGTTGTCAATGGAGAGTCACAGCGTATTAGGTTTTTTCCAGGCATTGTGTAAAACAGTCTCTGTTTTATTGTGCTTACAGCCCCAAAGAACAAAATACAGAAAATCTGGAACTAGAAACTGGGAATGGGGAATGAGGCTAGCAGCAAGCAGCACCATGGTACTGGAGAATAAGGCTGGAGGGATCTATCGCCACCACAGCCCATTTTGGTGAAAGTGGAACATAATCCAGAAAGCGTTTGAGTCACTCCACTGTCATCAAGTACCTGTGAAGCCCATGGGTGAAGTATGTCTCACCCCCTTTTTGCTGGCCAGACCAAATACAAAATGACAGTCTACTGCTGTTGCTAGTAAATTAAGTAACAAAGACATTTCTCTCCCTGCATTCCCCCTAAGCAAATAGCAGGCATGGAGGATGCTTGGCCTTTTGTCATTAAATCAGTAGTTTGACAACTACACTGGGAACAGTGGCTGATAGTGAGGACCAATGGCTCTATTAAGATATGGCATAAGACAGAGAGGGAATCCCAAAACGCAACGCTTTTCACGAGGAATGGGGAAAACTGGCATATGGTATCTGATGTTTCTGTTCCTGACACAAGGGACCAGGAACTCCATTCTGCATCTGATTTTGAGCTACCTCCAGGCATGTAGGGTGCTGCCATGGGCTGAGATCTGAGACAGAGAGCCTAGTTTTGGTTTTCCAGAGGCAGCTCCTGTTCCCATGGATGCTTTGGACAGTGAAGGGCATTGTTCTGGGAACTGCAGCTTGCACTGAGAGGATTTATACATAAAATCAAGTCCCTCCTGTCCTGACCCCTCCTGACACCCAGACATCTGTGAGAAAACACCCCTGAGATGGAATTGCTGAAGAACCGTTTATTTTGCAATGGAGGGATAATCTCATAATAACTGGGGAGTTCCTCCAAGTTCCTGGGACTACCGAGTGAATGTTGCCCAGCGTTCCCGGCTGAAACACTGCAAACACAAATACAATGGAAGCTCTGAAGAAGGCAGAGCTGCTCAGCACCCACAACCCATGTTTATTTTCTCCAGAGATGAAGGGGGGACTGCAGGTCAGCAGGAATTGTGCATTCTGACTGGTATTTATTGACTCAGAAGTCCTTGCTGACAGACAGACAGACAAGTAGAAAAGGCTTCCATTACAGTGACGTCGTTTCTTTCCCTCTTTGCCCCTGAGGCTTTCACTTCTGACACTCTTTACACATTGCTGTGGCTTCTCCAGCTGCTGCTGAGGCGAATGGCAGCTGCCTTTCACCTCTCTAGTGCTGGAAGACTGGATGCCCGTAGGGAACAGGACTGTCAGGCTTTCGGTGACATACTGCAGCACATCTATCAGAACTGCAGCAACAACACAGAGCTTTGGTGTTCAGCTTTCCCTCTGAGACCTGGGTAAGACTGGAAGTCTGGGTCAGATGCTGGATGTGAACTCTGGGTGGCCACTGGGGGTCAGTACACAGGGTCTGTATGAAAGTGAAACGCCCTGTGCTCACCCCCATTTCCACCTTCCGTTCCTCGAGAGACTCTCTAGTTAGGTTTTCATTTGCCCTGTGTTAATGCTGTGCTTTAGGAGAGATCCTAGCAGTTTGCATGAGTGAGTGTGAGGCACACCTACTTTCAGCTCTTCATAGGGCTGAAACACTCTGTGCTGCAACACTCTGGAGCCTCCATTCGAGTCAGTGGCCATGGCTTCAGTACTTTTGATTCCTAGTGTTGTTCCTCCAGAAGGTCTCATTGGACTTAAGACCCTGCTGGAGACTTCTGTCTGTTGCAACCAGTACAATCACCTGTGCTTTTAACCGCACAGGGCAGCCTTTTATAATGAACCATCATTGCCAATGCCATATATTGGATACTTCATCCTTTGTCGGAATTGAGAAACAAAATGTCCATGTTTAAATAGGGTGAATTGTTTCTCTTGCCCCTCCCCCTCCACCCCCCCCCCCCCTTGTGTGTGTTTTTGGTTGGTTGGTTGGTTGTATTTCTTAAGATGGATTGTCTAATTTTGAGTCCAATAAACAAAAGGTGTCAGTTCCGAGAGGATGCAACAGGCTGGGGTACAAGATACTGAAATGTTTTCAGCAAAGCAGTATCAGATAGATCAGGTCATAAACAGTAGATTCTTTACTCACTTTAAAAGCATCATACTCGCAGCATGGGAGAGTGAATCACACAAGTCTCTTGCTTAGTCAAGTTTTCACTAAGAAGATTCAATAAAAAGGTGCCCTTTGTCAGATTCAGTCCTTAGGAATATGTTGTCTGTGTAAATACAAATGAGAACCCAAGCATCAGATAATTTTGTCCACTTCTTGATTACCAATGCAAACTTAGAATAGTGCATGCTTTGTTTTAACAACTTAAACAATGAGGTATCTTCCACATTTGGATTCTTACTGTTTTTCTTGTAATTTGATTCATGCAGTGAGGCATGGTTGCAGCACTTTTTGTTCAGTGACAGAATGCTTCTTACATCACCTAACATATATGGAATTCTTTTCAGGCTCTACCTCATTAAAAACTGATGCTCAGATCTCCTGCTTCTCTAATGTACAGGGGCAGATCTAGGCATATTTTCACTTCGAAAAGATTTCCTTTCCTTTTCATTAATGACATCTGTACAGCTGTCTAAAGACTGTGGAGATTTCCTTCTACATTGCTGGATGTTTACTATCTTAGTAATCTGTTTATGAAGAGCCAAATGCTTTTGTTCCTTCCATAAAGCTTCTTTACATGTAGCCTGTTTTCCCTAATGTGGCCTTCCCGGTGAATAGGAGTAAAGGGGGTGAGGGGTCCAGTATTCAGTGTTGCAAGGAAAATGTGCTTTCCTGGCTATGACTGTTAGCTGCTGAGAATGTCTAATGACAAATGGACATGAGTGCAGAGCTCTCCTCAAAACAGAGCACACAGAGCACCCTCACGGTGCTTACATGTGCACATCAGTGTAGAATCCTAAGTGTGAAAATGCCCAAACAGCCTCCAATTATTTTATAATCTATCCTTGCTGAGATTTAGGTGTAATGGAGCAAAATACATTACAAGCATGCATAAACTAAGCACAGCTATCACCATTCTAACGGTCTTCCATGACTGAAGAGGGAATAACTGGACCACCTAGTCATACCTGAGGGCTAACATACACCACTTGAATTCCCTGAGCTGATCCCTGTTTAAATAAGAGCATGTACATAAAAACAAAGCAAACCTTGATTTGAAAACAAACTTGGTAATTACTAGTCTGTTACATGACTGTCCAACCTTAACTTTATTTTTTGTATCTTTAATCCACAGTTTTTCTCATCTTTCCCCATGAGGTGCAGTGTCCTCATATCAGTGGTTTTCAACCTGTGATCCACAGATTTTTGGGAATCCAGGGACTGCTTCTAAAGGGGCTTGGAAAGAAAAGCAATTTTTTTATACATGCTGTGCTGTAATCTACATATGTGAAATGTCTAAGGAAGATAGCACGTCTGCAGGAAATTGTTTTAGGAATACAAAAATCAAAAAGTGTTTTTCAAGTACTGCTCCATGTGACTAGTGTTACCCTTTTTCATTTTTCCTGACCTTAATAGGAAATGATTTTAGAATCTAAGGATACTCTTAATTTCTAGCTGTTTTCTGAAAAATTCCAACTGTTACATCCCTGTGTTAGTAGCGCTAGGTGGAGTAGGAATTCTATCATGCATGAGGCTTGAGGAATCATGGACATTTTAAACACCGTGTTGTCTAAATTTACTTGGGGTTAGGCATAATGGAGAGGAGACAAATATTGATCAGATTCTTTCCATTTGGTAAGGCTGTATGATCTGCAGCAAAAGACCCTTACTTTGAATGTCTCCTGTATTGGGGTGGGTAGGAAAGTAATATGAAGAGCTTTTTGTCATGGGAAGAAGCAGGAGACTTAAATCCTAAAGTTGTGGTAGTTTTGTTATCTTTAGATTCCTTCAGTTCTCTGTTTCAAGAGAACCATGCTGGCTGGTACTTCCACGACTGACTGAGTATGTACATGTACAGGAGTGTCCTGTACATGCAGATAGGCTGCACAGTACAAGGGATGTTTGCATTACATTGGAATAGGTTCCCTGCTACTGAACTATACTGTATTTGGCTCAAATTCTTGTGTGTCTTGGACATGACATCCATTCACTGGGAAGATGCTGACATGAAAGTGTTTAAGTTACCTCCCTAACAAGATGGGTGCAGATACAAATGTCCTGGATTTGGAGGTGAAATTTTGCAAGCCACTGTAAGTCACACTTACATTTGATCTCTACTTCAGATCCTATTTAATCCCTTTGAAGTCCACTCCACTGTGTTTTCTTTCTTCTACCTTGTCTCTTGGTAAATGTGCAACCATGGACCGTTCAAGTGGCATGTTAACCTTTGATCCTAGTTTTGCTCAGCACTTTCAAGCCCATTTTCTTCAGACTCTGTGTTTGCATGTATTTCTTTTGTTCTTTATGCATTGACTCCAAAATAAATGGCAGCCAAGCACAATGGTTGTAATAATAGAAGCCTACATGCATCTTTACCTGTAGCTAGATCTTAACTTTACCTTGAAAACCTCGGTAAACTCTATTTAGCTTAGTTATCTCTGTTGCTGAAGAAGGGGAAACAAACTTTGTTTTTCTTTCTATCAGAGAGTCTTTGCCAATGAAAGATACTGACCACACAGACAACCCACCTAGTGCAGGTTCAGTGTCTAACTGTCATTTTTCCATGGTTTTGGTCTAGGTAAAGTGAATTTTGGTAATTAGATTAGAGCCAGATGAAAGCATTTTTAAAATAGCAGACCTAGTTCTTTGACAGATCCCAGTCTGTCTGACATTCTAATCTTGGGCTTTTCCTTCTAAAAAGCCTCTTGTAATTTTCTGCAATCAAGCAGGAGAATGTCAGGTATTGTGATATATACAATGCAATGCACCTAACTGATTCTCTACAAACATAAATATTCACAATTTTGGTGGTTTATAAATTTAGATATCTTAACTGATGCTGAATATCTACAGATACTGTACACTAGATATGTACAAAATGAAATTAAGATATATTTATACACTGGAAATAAATTAAAAACAGTCCTGATAGGACCAAGTTTGTCTTTCAACAATGCCAGAGCACAGTAGTTTATATTAACACGCACATTAGTTGAACTTAGATCATTGAAATGGAATCAGACAATAGCTGTTTTCTTTCTGGCTTGTTTGGACCCATCCATCCCTGGACAAGTTCAGCTCAGAGCAGTAACGTTTCTTTTTGCTAGCTTCGCACTTCAGCTGATGGATTCTGAAGGACCATTAGTTTCCTCGCTTTAGCACTACAAAGATTCCCATTTCAAGAATGGCTAAAGTCTGACTTGAAAGAGAACTATGTCCTGCCACATGGTTAGTCCAGCATGCAGTCCACTTCTTGGCATCCTTTTCTCAAGGTCCTCATGATACTGTGTAGAGGTTATAGGCTTTGTGGGTTGTTCTTGTGCTTAGTGTGACTAGGTAATCCCTGTAGTCCTTCTGCCAAAAGGCTTTTGGAAGTGACATGATGGCCATGTGATAGGGCATCTCAGGTGATGGAAATCCAGCTGTTGGTCACATAATGGGTACGTATATGGCAACCTAACAGAAAGGCTCAAACTGAAGAGACAACCCAAAAATGTACCTTTAGGAGTACATGAGTAGTAGTGTCCACCTCAGCAGAAACTCAGGGGAGTCAGTGTTTTCCCAGGGCATAGTGTACTCCAGCCATACCTTGTGCCTTCTCTGGCACCTTGTCCCTGTCATTCTGCCTGATTCTGCTAGCAAGCAGGATGGCCCAGGTGAGCAATGCCATGGAAACTCTGACATGTCCTGGGGACCTCCAGCTTGTTAATTTTGCCACATTTCCAGTTCTGCTACAGAGGCCACAGTGAAATTCAGCCTTTGATTTGTACATGGATCACCCACAGTTTAAGTTATGCTGATTCATCAGAATCAGAAAGAAATCAATAGGAGTTAAAAGATACTTTTCTGAGTAAAGAAAGAGTAGTCAATCCTCAAGATATGAGTCTGGGTTCAAGAATCAAATATGAAGATTGAAGAGGTAATATTGCAACCTGTCCATTTTGTTGAATATTAGTGCATATGCAAGGATAAGGGGAAAATAGTTAATTAAATTTTGTTATCCAAAACAAGCAAGGGTGCACTCTTCTAATCCTGCGTAGAAATGTATTTTTTGTCATGGTCTCCTAGGTACACATACTTAAACTGAAAAGCTCTAAACTTATGGGTTAAGGTTTTGCAACATCGTTCAGTTGGAATTATCAATCTGGAATTATGAAATCTGAAATGGCAAATTGTTGTTGTTGATGCTCTTCTTTAAAAGCTTGGCTGCTTCTCTTTTGTCTAATTTTGCTTCTGTGTGAATGCCCTGCATCCCTCCTTTATTTCCATGTCTCTCTCACCTGTACCTAACATGCCTGCTATTAACACATACTGTTAATATTGTAGACTGCTAATATTATAGTTTTCAGAGAGGCTGCACAAAACCAAAAGCAGCTGCCTTTGGCTTTGACTGGAATACGGCACCTCTGAAAGTCAGACACTAATGTTTTTCAGTTGGAAAAGTGGATTCCCTTCTATAAAACAATGCTTTTCATTTACAATTTAAAGAACTCCCCATCTATATAGATTTTTAAATGCTGTGTACATGCTATGTTCCTACAGGAATCTGGCAGCCATTTCTAGGGAGCATTAAGCAACAAGATCTTGTAGTGAACAACGGAATTATTTTTTATTTAGAGATTACATAACTCTAACAAAATGGAAACCAGCCCCTGTGCTTCACTGTAGACCAGAACTTTCTCTTCCCAGATGGAGGATGACCTTTAATTGTGTCAGTTCCACCCCACATCCTCAGAAAACAAGGGCAGCTGCTTCACACATGAAGGGAAGCAGAAACTGTCGCAGCCATATTGATTGAGGATAGATCATTACTGAAGCAACCTTACAATAGCTACATGAATTAGACCCCATCCATCAGTCAGGTCTGTTAGAGTCTCCAGACAACAATAACGGATCTTAAATGTCACAAACTGAGTTAGCTCCTGCCTACATCTTTTCTGTTTAACAGCCATGGTCACGGGAGTACTAATGCATCCAGAAAAGCTGCCTGTCAAGGGGGGCAAGCAAGGTTTAATGCCAGCAGTACAAAAGGTGAGCAGCTGTGGTAACTCATTTCTGGCTGTTTGGACACGGAGGAATCAAATCATGGGGAGCTGATGGTATCCTTGCTCTCAGTCTGCTGGAGAAGGAGCTGCCATGCAGACTTCAGGTAAATAGGACGTACAGCAAAGTCTAGAAATACTAGAAATGTACCAAGTATTCTGCCCCTGATTAATTCATCAGTACTTCCATACATGACTTATCAATAATTGTCCCCAAAATTCTGGCAGCATTTATGTTCCCCTCCTTTTGGTCGAGCCACTGTGCTAAATGTTCAGTTTTTGATTCTCTTTCCCTGTTCCTTTAATGTCTTCTTGGTGCTGAGGGGGTGGGTAGGCAGAGTTTTCTCGGACCCCTTCTGTGGAACAGCTGTGATTGTTTCCCAGGGATGTGTGAGAGTTGGGAAAGATAGTGAGGCATGATTTTTGCTATATGCTGAAAGGCTTTCTCCATCAACCTGAAGAAGGACCTGAAATGTGGTGAAAAGGTATAGAGTTGTCAGCTCCAAAACAAAAGCGTTTGCACAGTTGGGAAGTAACTGGACAGTGTCTGCATCATCTGATGAGCTGAGACAATTCCATTACCCGCAACTTGCCATAAATCAGCAGTCTGCTGCTCTGAAATAGGCATTCAGTGTTTGCTCTGCATTTCTTAAAGACTGGGGCTCTCAGTCAGAGAAATTTCTTCAATGCAGTGATTGGCATGGAGTCACTTTATCATTCCTTTTGACAAAGTTGTCACTGGATGCAGTCACATGCTAAAATACAACTTAAAAATTTGAATTCACTTTGGCTATGTTTATGTTAACTTTCTGTGAACAGTCAAGCAATTTAGTTTTATTGACAAGAAAATCTGTAAAAAGTCAATGTCAAAGATACATATGTGTGCATTTAAGTAAACTAGTTTTAAGTTCTCATGCATAAGCATTCAGTTTTGAAGTGCTTACACATTCCCCCAGCCAAAGGAATGGAAACAATACAATGTGATTTATCTGACCAATCAAACCTAACCCAGACAGCTGCAGCACAGGCTCTCTTGCTGGCTGTTATTTCAATACCAACAGAAGAGAGTAGATGCCTTGGATTGCATTTGTGTTTTGAGCCGGTCACTCATCTCTTTTGCTGATTCCGCAGAAGCTAGGAAACATACAGCCCTTTAAGGGTCAAATGTGAAAAGTGTGGAAGCCTACAGCTATGAACCTGGCACTCACCAAACAACCGCTTGCTTGTGGCATACACTGGATTTGGTCTTTTTGAGGGGGTCTATTTTTGTATTTAAATATGAATATGTTGTTATGGAGCAATTTGCATGCTGTGCCGAATATGAACTATCACACATCCCTGATTGATTTAAAATCATTAAAAGAACTGTTGACAAGTTTCATGAGACAAGTAGCATATTAGGACAAAATGGTGAAAAATCCACTGACATTTGGTGTCACAGTGTGCTCTAGTGTAACATGAGGGAGGCACGATGTCATCATTGACATCAAGCTATCAAGTGACAATTGCTGTACCTGTGTAACACTGTCATGTGAATATTCATGTGAACAATTCAGAAATGAAAAGCAAGGCCTCATTTAAAAGGAAAAAATGCCTTCAAGAACCAACTATTTGGTCAGTCCAAGGATATGCTAGAAGGCCAGCAAAACTGCTGCCAGACCTGGAGATGTCTAAATTCCTTCCACAGCTACACCTTTCCCAGCAAAGCTCCTTGTGATCTTGAAGATCTGCTGCTGGGCAGTTAAATCTTGACTACATTAGGTAGTACAGCACGTAACCTGCAAGATCTCAAGGAGAAAACCAGTGTGATGTGTGCGGGATTCTCCCCAGCACCTCTCAGGTTTCTGTGAAATGAGAAATCCATGCCTGGGACTCAGCAGCAGTGCAGGTTATGTACATGCATGTCCCGTCTCCTCCACTGCCTGGGATCCCTCCAGCCCCAATTCGTATGTAGCTCCCTCTCTGCGATGGTTCTTGCCATCACTCTTGCTTCTCTTTCCTCTGTCTTCATCCATAGGAGGGAGTCTCTGCCAAGGATGTGGGAGAAAAGGTGATCTGAGGACGTCTTCTATATATTTTCAAGTGGTGTATTTTGACTGAGGTGTGGATTTGGGAAAAATACAGCAATCAAAGTTCAATACTCCTCATGTCATCTACTAAACTGCTTCTGGCAGCACTGACCTGCTTGCTGTCTAAAGTAAACACTAAACAAAGCTCTCCCTTTTTTAAAACAAAGCAAAACAAAACACAACAACAAAAAACACCATTATTCTGGAAATCAGAAAAGTAATTTATTTATTTTTTCTTTTCTTTTTAAACCAGAAATCAAAACCAGATGGGTTTAGAAATCTGCGAGCACAGTGGTTTTCGGTTTGCCACTCAACCGTCCCCCAACCTTTGGCATATCTGAAGCCAAACCCAAGCCCAGCCTGAGGTGCCTGCGGCGGGGAGCGGCCTGCCCTGGCTGCCCCCTGGTGGCAGCAAGACCAACCTTGGCCCAGTTTGGCTTGACTTGGCCCAGTTTGGCCTGGCTTGGACCAGTTTGGCCTGGCCAGGCCAGGCAAGACATAGCCTGGCTTGGCTTGGCCTGGCTTGGCGGGGTCAGCTTTGTTTTGCTCAGCTTGGCTGGCCTTGGCCTGGTGGGGGAGGATGGCCGGGTCACCAAGGGGAGCTTCTGCTGGCCCCTGAGAGCACAGCCACAGCGGACATCTGCTGCGCACGTTTTATTTATTTATTTATTGTTTGGAATGGCCGTGTGAGCGGTGCAGTAAGTCTGACACGTTTTCTCAATCTATACCCCGAGCAGGTAGGATTGACAGCTGGAGAAAACCATATATTGGGAGTGCTAAATAGGTTATCTGCCGTCTGTAAGAAAGAAAAGCATTGAGCTTTGCAACCGTGCCTCCCAGCCGTGCCCTTGTTTTTGACTTTGCCACTGGCAAGGCTGAGTGCCTGACCCCTGCTAACGTGCGGTGCCTTTAATAAGGGGAGGGAGGGAAGTAATTTTATACTCAGCGTGTGAGTGATTCATGTTCTCAAAGGGGATAAAAATGTTATTAGAAAATTCTCCTGCCAAATGTGTGGCAAACGAAACCAATTTATTAATGCTGTGAAGCCAATGTGTGAAATTGGGATAAAAGGTGAGGTGCGGTCTCACCCCTGTGCTTACTGCCGCAGAATGTGCAGCAGCACAAAAGGCTCTTGTCCTCTGAAGGTGGGTGCTGCCCTTGTGACTATGAGCACTGACAGCAAAAAAACTTTTTCTTTGGCTCAGATGCAATTCAGAGTGGTGGGGTAAGAGATGCTGATTCTGAAAGAGCAGACCTCCATCGTGAGCCATCTAGCTGCTGCTTGAAGCCTGTAAAACATTGTCAGGACACCTTTGAAATGCTTTTATTCTTTCCATAGTTCAAGGCTTCCTCTTCATTTAGGGTTATTTTTTATTTTATTATGTGCTAAGCAGTCTCAGCATGCTCTGTGTTGAACAAGACACAAAACAAAAACAGTCCCATACCCCAGAATACTCTGGATTTGAAACAAAGTCCACACAAGTAAGGCGTGGATTTGGAGCCAAGCAAGAGGCCCAGACATGGTGCATGCTTTTATACTAAAGTATTTTACATGGGTTAATGGTGAAGGTGACCATATGTTCGCGAAGTACCCATCAAACAGCTGCTGTACCATTGACAAAAGCATGGTGAAAGAAGTTTATATCAAAGGAACTCCACTCCTGAAAGGTCAGGAGTCCTCTGCCTCATGCCCTTAAACTGAAGGGGCTGTGGGCCTTCCTGCACCCCCTCCGTTTTTGTTATCTCTGCCACCACAGTGCTGGATGTAACTGATTGAAGCAGCATGGCTGGGGCCATAAGCAGCATAAGCAGTGCTCAATTCTACATCTTTTTACCTCATATGCAAATAGCATCATCTCTCTGTTTTCAGCACCTGGAAAACATCAGCATCTGGACAAAGAACAGCCAGGCAGAGCCTGGCAGGACAGGGGAAGTCTGTGAGGGAATTTCTGCCTTGAAAAACCTATCTTCAGAACAGAATGTACCCATGCATCTATGGTATCTGGCTTCATATCAAGTAAGTCAGCATGGCCAGTTCTTCTGGATTCCTTGCTCTTCTGGAATAGCCCCCAAAACATGGATACTAATAAATCAACTTCTTAGCTGTAGGAGTCTGGAAATCTAGGCCTCGTTCAATCAGTTTTTGATTTCACTGTAGCAGTCATCATCTACAAGGTGGTGGTTTATTGTATTATTTATACCCAGAAACAACTCTGGGGATTGTTCGGACTCAGTTCTGGTGAACTATAGCCATTTGCTCACATAACAGCACAGGACACCAAAAGCCTTATTTCTATCCACCATCTCTACATCAGCTCTCTCACATATAATCTAGCTGAAGGTTCTGTTATCATTATCTGTCTGGGTCTGACTAGGATACTAAAACATCATCTAGAACAAGGTCGTTCCATGGAGAAGGCTATACTTAAAAGAATTTTATTTTATTTTTTTTTACTTTTCAGAAGTGTATCCACACAGAAACTCTATTTTAGCTTGTGTATGTCTTCAGTGGGAGCTAAAAAATTGCAGAACGTTTATTATTTTTCCCTTCCACTTTGTTCTGGGATGTTGTGAGGGGTAGTGAAACTGGAACCTGTAATGCACAGTCTGGAAAAGTGCATTGCTGAGACCAACTACTTATGTAAAGGTTTTCTGCATACTGTGGAGTAGAAAGGCTGAATGACTGGCATGTGATAAACCGAGCAGAGATGCCTTACTGTGAAACTCAACGCTTATTATACACCTCTAATCTCAATAAACTAGAAAAGCAAAACTTTAGCCAAGCTCAGTCTTTCATTCATTTCATGTCATATTATCCCCTACTCTGGCTGTAGGGAAGAAGACATGATGTGAAGTCAAGCTTTATACAAAGTGAAATTTTTTCACAGTATTTCTAAGCAAAAATAGGTGTGAAAACTGTCTGTTGATCTTTCAGGCTAGAGGAATGCTCAGAAATTTGATGACAGTATAAGGAATAATTTTATTTTATTTTTTTTATATGCAAGCACACAACACAGTATGAGTGACTGTATATCTTTTTCCATTTACTTCATTGGGTTGATCTCTGAATATGGTTGTGTAGATTTAGCTATTCTCAAAACGGTATGTTTTTATTTTTTGGTCTAGTTTCTGTTAATGAATCTTGTACTGGTAAATTGATTCAGATATAGGATTTCTTCAGGTTTCTCTCAGTTCCCATTGTACACTTGGCTGTTTTCCATTGAACCAGCAAACTCATTTCACTGCATATAGTCCCTGTACACCATATAGTCAGATTCAGTGCATTCAACTTTCATGCCATTATTTACAAGTCCCTGAAAAAGTCAGGTAACTACAGCTAATTATCAGGATGTAGTGATGTAGTATTCTAAAGCAGAGTCCAGGGTCTCTAGAACATAAACAACCATAAATACATAAAACCTACTGCCAATCAGCAGTAAAAATAGATTAAACTTCTAACTCCATACATACCTCAGAGTCCCTGACTTCAGGAGAGGGTTCTGTCATCATTCCCTGTCATACTCCTAATCCAAGCCCCACAGTGTTTTTACATTCACAAGTGATTCATTGTTGCTGCATGTTCCTGGTTCCCATGTTCACTTTGTGGGTGCGCTATTTACATACACTGCCTTTTAAGAACAGCTTTGAGAGTCAAAGCTTAATTCCAGGGTTTGTTCACCCTCTTTATAGAAGTGACCTCAGAAGTATCTGGATGTGGACTCAGTTAGTACAGATGAGGAGAAATCTCAGATGTTTTTTGTGTGTTGAAATACAGTCAAGTGTACGCTTCCTTGAAGTATGCATGTACTTAGTATTTTCTGTCAGTGAAGGAAGTTCCCAAATGCGCACATACATTCATATACACATCCTCTTGTGCCTGCTCCACTATTCTGCTAGTCCATTTGATGCTGATTGCTCAGATATTGTATCAGAAGCACAATCAGTTAGTTTTAGGGAATTCCTCGGAAGGAAGTTGTGGGCCATAGTGTGGCATTTTCTGCTGAAGAAAGCCTGCCTACTGACTTGAAGTTCAGTGCTTTAGCCAGCAGGAGTGTTCATTGCATGACCCACTTTTTGCATGGAACAGTAACTCTGCATTCCTTTGCACATAAGTATTTGTAAACTCAAAAAAGGATGTCTTCTTTAGTCATAGTTTGCCCTATCATAATGCTTATATATAGGAAACCTAGTATTTGAATTTCACTGACTAGATATTGCAAAGTATTGAGACTTTTTTTCTTTATACTGTCTCAGCAAGTGTGGTTTGCTCTGTGAGGAAAGATGAGCTGGGAGCTGAAGGTGGCAGCAAGGCAGGCAGGGGCCTGCCTGACCTCACTGACACAACAGCACAGTCCCGCAGCAACCAAAGAAGGTGTGCAGGGCAGGTCCAGTGAAGGCAACAAGGCTCAGACAAGAATCTCATGATCACCACACAAGACCAGGTCAAGTGAGGAAGTCAAGCCATTGAGTCAGGCTCAGTATTAATGTGATATGAGGCCAGGCACAGGCAGGGACCAAAGGTGAGGCCCTAAATCTCAGTGCAGTTCTTGAGAAAGTTGGGAGGCCTCTCACACAGCTCATTACATCTCTTTGTGGCATCTGATCCAAGGTTACACAGCCATGCCTTTCCAGAGCTGGTTTTGAGCACAGGTGGCTAAGCACCTAACATGGGGAGGAAAGAGATTGCAGAGTATGTTGATGCACTCAGGACAGGCTCTGGTATGTATCAGGACGCTTTAATTTATGCATTTATTCAGCAATAATTGATACCTTATGGATTCATGGTCTTATCTAGTCTCCCTATATCTGAGAGACAATAGACAAAGTTACCTCCTTCTTCTCTTTCATTTACTTCAGTAAAGCTTTTCTTCATTACCATATTTCTTATAACTTGAAAGTAGCCAGTGGTCTTTTTGCTGTCTCATGGTCTCCTTATGCATCTCTACCTGTATAATGTCCTTGCTTTAGGGGCAAGGTTTGTCTTTATTACAGTCACCATTCTGAGAAATAATAAAATTCAGAAGCTGCTGACTGCCATGAGTTACTATCTGAAAAAATTCTTCCATACCAAATAGCTGTTCAGGTTGTTCATATTCACATAACTCAGCTTTCACATTCAGCTTTCTAGTGCAGTCTTCTCTGCAGTCAGGGGGTGGCAGGGGCCATCACAGTTCTAGTGATGTATATAAATATTGTGTGTTCTGTGCAGTATTTGAAGAAATATTGCTTTGATCAACACAATGTCTACAAACAATGAAGGTATAGAATTTTCCACATGTCTGGTATCATATGGGGCACATTCTCCCCCTGGACCCTTCTGCCCTTGAAACACTTTTCAGAATTACAGAATCTTTTTTGTATGGACTCAAAATGTTACAGCTTTGTTTAGTGTCTATTGTGGGCTGCTTATATGTACAGAAAACATTCACTGGTCTTTCTGCTAGTGCTGGGCTGCTGGTTACCAAAACAAGGCAACCTCAAGCTGCAAGGACCAGGAATTGGAATGAGTTGTCTAGAGCAGAGGTGAGACAAGAAAATGAGGCAAATGTAATAATTGTTCTCTAGTCTTATCTTTCATTTAAATTGTAAGTAATGTTTATACCTAGATGCGAGGCAACTTTGAAAGGAAGACATCGAACATTTTTTGGTCACGTGAACTTTGGAAATGAGTTATTATATAACTTTGCACACATGACAAAAATTGGTATGTTTTCCTGTATTCCAGTTACAAAGTAGATCAGGATTGTCTAGTCTTCCAGCACAACAAGTCTGATGCTTTGAACTGCTTCTGTCTCGCTGCAAGGTGCTGGGAAACATGCCTCCTTTAGCAGCTGGCTATAAGCAGGGGGCATGCCTGCTCTCCCTGGTCAAGGATAGGGGGTCTATAAGCATTCAGTATGGAGTGAGAGACTAATGTGGGTTGGGAGTTTTTAGAGTATATTTTCTGAAACTTTCTTCCCCCATCCCACAAATTGTGTTATACTTAGGGGAGTCCAGTAAGTTTTTTGTTATTAGAGGTGTGGAAAAAACTTTAAAAAGCACCAAGAGAATTTAAGAGACGTCTTTCTGATTTTTTAGACCATCTGTAATAATAAGAAGCCATAATATGTCAGTGCTCTGTTCATATTGGTGGTAGGTACTAGACCCCAGTAATAATATCTATTATAGTGTTTCTTGCTATAAAAAAAAGGCCATTATAAAGAGCTATGCTGTCATGTCCCATTACTTGGACCGTGAATTCCTGACTGAGAGATGAGGGTCAAGGTGGAGGATGTAGTAAATGTGTGCCATTACAATGTACAGTTTTTAACAGTAGCTGTTGGGTTCATTTACCAAGTTTGGGAAGCACATCTTCAAAGAATTATTTTCTTAGTAACTGACGATTGTCAGAGAGTAGTGAGGGCCAGCTGCTCCCAGAGGGTTAGGGAGCTGAGAGTTGAGGACAATAACATGGCTGGCAGGACGATGGCATAAGTAGGCAAGGCCTAGTCCCACCATAGTCAAATGAGAAAAGCGAAGTAGACTAGAGCTAGGTTCAACCAAAGCCCAGATCATCAGACAAGCTTTTGATGATGAGGCAGGTGCAAGGTCAAGCCAGAAAGTCAATCCATAGGTCAGGACTGGAGCTTATGAGGGTAAATGTGGTCAGAGAGAGTCTGCTCCTGATGGGACAGGTCTGCAGTCATCTGAAATTTTGAGTTTTCCCACTTTAGGTCCTTGTTTAAATAAATTTTTGCTCCATACAAAGTCTTTTACAATTCACATGCTCAAATTCTTCTTGAACTAGCTCATGTGAAAAAACATTTCCCTATCAGGAAATAGATTTTGCTATCTAAATTGGTCACTGTCTAGAGCTGCATCTTCCCTTGCAGGAGCTTGCAGCAGAGCTTTGCCTACAAGATTCAACACATTTCCAGGGAACGTGGGTAGTGTGTGTGCATTGATTTTTTCTTATAATAGAATCAGAGAATGGCTCTGGTTGGAAGGGATCTTAAAGATCCTCTCATTTCAACCCCCCTGCCATGAGCAGGGGTGCCACCCTGGCATTCTTAGGGTATTAATCTCAGTTTGTATGGAAGTGAGATGAGACCATGCTCTCTTCTCTTCTATAAATAGAAGACAGATGCTATCCTTTCAGTTTGGGTCAGTATTAGATAAGGTTAAAATAAACACTAGTCTGAGAACAGGTCTCCAAAATGACTTGTTCTGGAGACAAGAGAGATGTATCTTCACCTTCTTTGGAAGAGCTGTAGACTAAATGACCCAGTTGGATTGTGTAAAACTCTGCATAAAGTCCCTGCACTTCATGATCCACACTTGTAGTCCTTACCTCATGTATTCCCAGTGAGAACCCAGGCCATATAGCTGCTGGCTCCATCTGGAACTCTAGTGGTTCATGTGGCAAAAGTCATTTTCTATAATTAAGTATTAACTAGGGCTGGGACTTGAACCTTGTTCTTTCCTGCACTGGACAAGTGCTAATCTGCTAATCTGTACAGTCACTTTGACTCCTATTCTGACCCATCAAATGTCTGATTACTTCTTCAAAGTGTAATGCTGTCAAAAGGAGAAATCAAAAAGGGGAAACCTTGTCTCTTAATTTCCTTCTTTCAAGTTAGAGCAAGATCTCCTAAGTTATTATTAGAATAGCAGTAGTGAAAACAGTTCAATTTTCCTGTCTCATAGCTAATATGGCTTTGATGGCTGGTCAAAAGTTTCCTTAGTTTTGTAGTTAAAAAGGCTCTAAGTATATGCAGTGTAGTTTTCATACAACTGGAAGCTTGGCAGTTTGAGAGAAGTTCAAATAACTGGGCTTTATTTGGGTAAAATTCAAATCTTTGGTTATGGTCTGGAAACTGTGTCTACAGCAAAGAGCCCTTGAAGAACTTCTGTTCATTTTGTCTTTGCACTGTTCAATTATTATAATTACAATTCTTAGTGATTACCATCTTTCCTAGCACTAGACTATCTAGTGCTGGAGACGGTACTCTACAACTGAGTGGAAAGAAAGAATGGAAGATAATAGGAATAACATATGTTGCTGTCTTGATAGGATGCTGAGCACTGTAAATCAGGGTGGACTTCAGCCAGAAACAGTCTTCAGCCCCTGCTGAGAGTGTCAGCAGCATAGAGTTCCCCTAGTTTATGTCCCTTTGCACAAAGATTGTGCAAATTTGAGTCCCCCTGCCCCCCCTCTGGTCCAATAAATTCTGAAATAAAGAGATCTTGATTCTCCATTCCTGGAACTGCTGATTTCAATCTCAAGGCGTTTGGCTTTTTTTCCTATATATTTTTCCTTAAAGTGTCTCTAGTTGAATGAGATAAAATTGTTTTTCTACAGTGTATTGGCAGAAATAATAGAACGTTAATCATAAAATCCCAATGTATTTTCAGCCAGTGCCTATAAGCTGATTCAGATATGCTGAGAATGGGCAGTTGTATCCCATGCTGACCTTAATATCAGCTAGCAACACATTGTTTTGGAAGAATTGCATCACCTTATGCTAAGGTTAAATAGAGTATTGGAGGCAGTTTATTCATGCTTTTGCTCGTGTTTTGACAGTTCATGCCCTTTGTGGTAAGTTCTTTGAGTGAAATTCCACAGTCCCCAGCTGGAATGTAAGGAGAAGTGCAAAACCTTTGGCAGTGAAAAATGTTTCTGCAGTTGGCCAATCATCAGGTGAATAAACACAATTTCCATGACAACCATAACCTATAGTCAATGAGTAACATGTCTGACTGAACATGATAAATTTATTTTTCTCTGCACGTAGCTGAGCACTCAAATAGGATTCTGTATTTGGAAATAACCCATACTGGGATCTATCTTAGACTCCTCCTTACTTGCTAGTTTTCTTCCTTTTAGTTTCATGTCCATTTTCCCTTTCTATCAGAATATAAATGGTGCAGCCTACAGGATTCTTTTAGAGCTGTCACACAAATATTCCTCAGATAGCAGAAAAGCAACTTAAATGAATGGTCTAAAAATGAATTGGTTAGACCTGTTAAATTACAGTTAGTGCCATGCTCTAGAGGCGAGTTGTCAAATTGTTCTTACTGTGAAGTTCTGCTTGAAGCTGACACAGCATATTCCTACCCAGCTGGAATAAAGTCTTTGCTTTTCACCTGCTCAGAGTTAATGGAATGCTATACACTAGTAGAACAAAATAAGTAGGTAGCCATGGTGGGATGAAGTCTATGTAACTACAAAGCAGTAACTCTGACAGCAAAGTCCAGCTCGTGGTGAATGACTGAATATGACCTTTTGGTGCAGTGCTATGGCTGAGTGAACCCAGTGAGTGATGGTTGGGTGATCACTGGATGTATAAACAGACAGTACTGAATAAAGAGATCATATTTCCTCTGCAAACAGAAATGGTGATACATATCTAGCACTAGATGTGTGCCCAGTTCTGCTGTCTACACTTCAAAAAGGTGATGAAAAAATGACAACGGCTTAGAAAAAAATACAAATGTGACTGCAAAGGGAGTCTTCACAGTGAGAGAGCAACTCAAGTGCAAGTTAGAAGGAAGCTCAGCCATGGTCTGTAGGTAACTATATGGACTGGATTTTGATCAAACAGCTCAGACAAAGGCAGAAGTGATCCAGAGAATTAAAGGTAGAGGTTGTGAAATAGAAAAATTCACACTGAAAATCAAGTTCAGACACGGTGAGATCAGTGAGTTGCTGATAAAAAATAAATACCAGTAATGCAGTGTATGCCTCTTTACTTGAAGTGATTGAATAAACTTACATTATTTGTTGGCAGTTTGCCTGTGAGATGTCCCCAGCTCAGCAAGGAGTTTTGGGAATTTGTATAGGGGTTCTGTACCTTGTATTGCAGTGGACGCCATTACACAGATTCCCATTTTTTTTTCCTTTAGCCAATAAATCTGTGTGTCTACCTGCCCATCTGCCTCTTTGGCATGTGGGATTGCTAATTTTGTGATGGGCTTTGGGCACAACAGTATTTTGCCAGCTGTTGTGTAACAAAGATACTGAAGCTGAGACAGTTTTCTATTCAGAATCTACAGGAAGAGTAAATTAAAGTCACTTGGATCATCTTTCAAACTCTCATCATTAACAAAGAAACTTGCCTATGCTTATTTTAGTTTTGTTCTTGCATGAAATTTTCACATTTGGCAAATAACTGGGATCTTGCTGCTGCAGCTGCTGGTGTTTTCACCACACTCCTCCATTTCTTTTGGCCAACCACAGCTGTTGTGTTGGTGCTGAGTGGCTAGGAAAATAATGATCTGGAACTCAGCAGCATATTGTATGCAAGAGCAATGAATTTATGCCAAGAGTATGCATAAAATGAATTACTGCCATGACCTCTTTAGAAACCCTCGCTTTCCTTAGCCATGGCTTCTTTGTAGCTTGGCCATTCCTGGTAGACTAGAGCTCTGGTAGTGACCAGTCATACCCTGGCAAGAAAATGCAGCTTGGCATGTGGGAACAGGAGGGTGAGACAGGGAACCAGAACAGGCTCTTTGAAAAGTTGAGGGTTAATTTTGCTCTGCCATGGTGTGGGGCCAAGATAATTTTTCTGAGGCATGCAGTTGTGAGCATCTAGATGAGGAGGGCAGGACTATGTGCCCAAAAGTAAGAAAGAAGGAGGACAGAGACATGTAGTAGGATGCATTGAAAGAGCAAACTTGGAAGGAAAAGTGAGAGTCTTTATTCCTTTCCACGTTCTGAGGTGAAAACTGGAAATCACACATTCCCTTTTTATTCATTTACCTTTTAATAATATTGTGAGGTGGCTTCATCTCTTTGCTTAGGACTAAAGTTCATAGAATCATAGAATCATTTAGGTTGGAAAAGACCCTTAACACCATTAAGTCCAGTCACCAACCACCACTAAACCATGTCCCTAAGCACCACATTTACACATCTCTTAAATATCTCCAGGGATGAGTACTCCACCACCACAATGGGCAGCCTGTTCCAATGTTTAACCACTCTTTCCATGACAAAATTCTTCCTGATACCTAGTCTAAACCTCCCCTGGTGCAACTTGAGATTGTTTCCTTGCATCCAATCTGTTTTCATCTGAGAAAACAGCAGACATCCACCTTGCTGCAACCTCCTTTCAGGTAGTTGTAGAGAGTAATAAGATCTCCCCTCAGCCTCCTTTTCTCCATCCCTAGTTCCCTCAGTTGCTCTTCATACGTCTTGTTCCCTAGTCCCTTCACCAGCTTAACTGTTCTTCTTTGCACATGCTTGAGCAACTCAATAAATTGTAGTGAGGGGCCCAAAACTGAAGAGAGGAGTAGAGTTCCAGTCTCACTAGTGCCATGTACAAGAAGACAATCACTTCCTAGTCCTGCTGGCCACACTATTTCTGATGCACGCCAGGATGCCATTGGCCTTCCTGGCCACCTGGGCACACTGCTGGGTCATCTTCAACTGGCTGTTGACCCAGGTCCTTTTCTGCCGGGCAACTTTCCAGCCACATTTCTCCAAGCCTGTACTGCTGCATGTGGTTGTTATGACCCAAGCACAGGACCTGGCACTTAATCATGTTGAATGCCATGCGATTAGACTCAGCTCATCAATCTAGTTAACAATCTAGTATTGCTGTCAGGTATTTGGTAGCACAACGTAGAGCTCTGTTGGGTGAAAAAAATCTCTTTTTCTATCGGTGAGCCATACACGTATCACTAGTGTGCAATATTGTAAAGGTTCTAGTTTTTCAATTGTAGGTATAAGTTTTAAAGCAAAAGTGTCATGTGGTCATGTAGGTAAAGGTAGAACCATTGTGTGTGCCCATGGGAGAACCTAATTAACTTAGGCAGCATAAAAACAGTCATAGCAGTTTATTTTTGATTTCAGAGTTTCTGTCATCACAATAGCTACTAATGTTTTTATAACTTCATTTTTCTGTTTGTTGAATAGTATGGTTTCAGCCTGGCAGGTTACAATAGTCTCTAACCTAGCAGGTATTGGCTGCATTTTGGAAGACCTGTGCCTGAGCACAGGGCTATTACAACTCGGCATATGCTGAAATCCTTAGTCTGCCTTCATTTTCTCTTACTCTTATCATTCCCTTTCTATGGCTTCCCTGAGTCCCAGCTGTCCAAACCAGCACATGCCGAATTCTGCTGCCCATCTGTTCATCTACACAGAGAAGCGTGACCACATCCCCACAGCCTCAACCAATTTCATTCACATCCTGCTGTCTTTGGATTCCAGATAAAAGTTTTTTTTTTTTTTTTTTTTTTTTTTTTTTCCTAAGAAACCTTCCCCTGATCTGTCCACTTTCTGATGTTAATGTGTGTGGTTTGTATTTAGCAGGAAGCTTTACCATAATTGCACTCCATTGGCTGCGTTACCCTCCTAACAAGGACTGTGTAAGCGTGTGACTCAAGACCACAGGAGAGACATGCATTTCTTTGTATCGGTTCCTGTTAAGCATTCAGTCCTGTGTGTCTCTGTGTTTCAGCCATCACCTGATCTCACCAGGAAGTTCTTGTATCAAGAATTTGCATTTACCACTATTATGTTAGCAGGAGCATTAAAAGCTCCAGTCATCAATATGGCTCTCTCATGCTTGATGTTACATGAACTCATGAAAATACAACCTCTTCCCCAAATTGCTTACAATGTGCTATCACCACACAACTCACACTCGTGCAGCAAGCAGGGTCTCATTTTATTCCCTGGTATATATGCCTGCAAAATGAACATCATCTGGAGGCAATGGATCATTTTACCTAGGCCACCAAACATGTGTTTGTTGCTAATAACTTTGGTTTGTTATTCAGGCATGACCCAGCAAAATGAATGGTCTGGATTCAGAAGTCTTTGTATCCCGGCTCCATTCTTCCCCACACATTATGCTATAATGTAAGTCCCTGATCTGTGGACGTTTGTTTTATATCCCTATGTAAAGTACCATGTGTTTTACAGAACAGAACATAGTGACAGCCACATTTTCAGTCAGTGTGGTTTGGGATTTGGATGTCTTTCCTCTCTCTCTCCCTCTCTCTCCTCTTTAGGTCACTGTATTGTTTTCAGAATGGGCATCTCGCAGCCACGAACAAGTTGCATATGTTGAGTTTCATTTTTACCTAGGAACTCCTTGGGTCCTGCACCAACAGTTTGTTGCAAGTTTAAGAGATGGACAATTTCTAGGAAAGATAATCACAGCAAAGCAAAATGTAGCACTTTCTTGCAATCATGACATCCAAGCAGTGAGTAAGCCCACCAGAATACCTGTCTGGCAGTGTACAAGACTGTTGTGTCCATCTGTAAGCCAAAGCACTCCAAGTGATGACCAGTGAAAGCAGGACACCATTGCCTGGGAAACCAAATAAATATAAGCACACAGCCATCCATCACTGCCATCTGGAAAAGATTGGGCTGAACGTCTTCCTGTCAGGATCTGCTACAGTATTTATTTGTATAGCTGAGCTTTGACTTTGGGGATTTCAGCAAAATATTCCCATCAGCAATGATTCGAAGAGAAGATTTGGTCTGATTGTCAGGCTAGTGTTAAGTCCACTGTTCAATTTTGCAAAATTACAATTGCAACTAATAGTTGCATTTCTTTTTTTTTCATATGTAGGCACCTCACATATGTGGAAACGACATGTAAGAGATGATCTCATTTTGGCATTATGTGCATGTGTTGCCAAAGCACCGTGAATGATCATGAGCTGGTGACATATACAGGTGTAAATGATTCATGATGGATGAGCTTGCTTCTCAAGTACATGTCTAAGCTTGATAAGAAGCACAAGTTTTTGCTTAACACAAATAATCTGATGGGTTCTCCCTAACATCAGAAGATAAACAAAGGCTGAAAGACAGAGTTATTTTAAACATCAAAAAATAGGAACATCTGAATGTACTAATATATAAGGAGCTTGTGAAACAGATAAGTAGTTCTGAGGATAAGGCTGTGCTAATAGATGTATATAACAATGTGGTAAACAAACCTTGAAATTGAATAAAGCGATACTTAAAACTGGAAGGTCAGCATGAGACATACAAACTATACAGAACAGAAGAGGGTAAAGAGACAATTCTAGCTGGCCACAACTCAACAGTGAAAAGTGTACTAATTCATTTTTTCTACGTGAGGACACAAGAAAAGGGAACAAACAAATATAAATGTGAATTTACTGCTAACTGCCAAGGCAGAAGAGAATAAGACCAAAATGTCCTTAAACAAGGACATGCCACAAAATGACAAGCTTAGGGAGGAGTGTAAGCTTTATATATGCTGATAACTGTAAGAAATTCACTTTAGTCAAATAAGCACCAAACAGCTTCCTAAACTGAATGGGAAAAACAAAACAGAACAAAGCAAAAACTTTATAATTCAGAAGGCAGGGATTCTAGTAGCAAAGCCACTGTCTGGTAATCTGTTTTACCATCTGAGAGGGCTGGAGAGGATGAGAGACAGAGAGTAGTTTGGCAGCAGGATCCTGGAGGTTCTGTCAACAGAGGACATGGAGTGAATTAGTGAATTCATGAGTGTACAGATACGAAGTAAAGAAAAAGCTAGAGTGAATAAAAGAAGATTAGGAAATCTAGGACCAAACCCTCAATTCCATGTTCATTGTTTACTTTTTACTCAAGTTGGCTCCATTTGACTTCCATGGGAACTTATGTGGATAAAACCACAATAAAGTAGAATGAGGGCATTGCAATTTTGATTACAGGAGATGAAAGATGTTGAGAACAAGAGCTAAAAACTGTTTTTTTGTTGTTGTTGTTTGTTTGTTTTTTTTTTCAGTGGAGGAGGAAAAGCGGCCGTGTTCATTTGTATCATCCTTTTTTAAATGCACATAGTGAAGCTTACAAAAAGCTAGTGCTTCCCATCAATTTATTCACTTTTACACCATCTTGCTAGTGTTAAATGTGTGGGAGTAGGGAAATCCAGGGTTTTTTCACACATGGCCTTGTCTTCATTATTTCCCTGAGGATTCATGTGGTCTGGGAGAGGAACCATTTTCCTTCCTGGGAGAGCTGTGTCCTTCCCATAGCCGTCCTAAGAAATTACCATGAAGACATCCTCACAGAGCTTGTGTTTCCCTAGAGCCTTCCCTTCCAGACCCATTGTACTTACAGCACAAAGAGCTAGCATTCCTATATGCAAATAACATTTTCAGAGAACAAGAAGTAGGCAGCATATGTAAATAGGAGTTGTTCTGAGATGGGAGGATTTAAACACAACTGATCTGTAAATGAAAATGTTGGGATAGAGAGTGTCAAAGCTTACTTGAGACTGGAAGGGAGAGGAGAAGACCAGCAAAGGAAGAAGAATGAGTTAATGCTGTCAAAAAGCCTGGAGGAATAAAAGAAAGCATTTTTTATATACATCAGGATGGAAAGAAAATACTGGAGAGGGTTTAAGCACATTTGGATATAAAGAGGTATCTGAAATCGATGATGACTCAAATTAGTCTAAATTCTTTAAAGTGTTTTTCAAAGCTAAAGGAAGAAAGACGACCAAACCATTAAGTAAGTATGAATCATTAAACTACATTTTCTTAGCAAGTCGAGCATTTGTAAGGATGGCTGCCCAGGAATATAGGTGATTTCAAATAATGGATAACTAACTTTTTTATATTATTTTCTTTTTAGTTTATGGCATTATCAGTGTAATTTTCTAGACAGAAAAATGGAAACACAGTATGTTTATTCTGTAGGAGAAAAAGCAGAGATTTAATTAATACATTCAGAGAAAGAAACACTAATATTCAAGAACGGAATTCAGTAGTCAAACTCTTTAGTCTGTAAAGTTGAAATGAACATACCTGAGGGTCAGAGCCACTGTTAAGGAAAAAAACATGCTGCAGAAGACATTGGTCTGGCCACAAATAAGTGCTGCTGATTTGCAGGAAATTTATTTTTAATAGCTTTGGTCAAGAGAAGACCAAACCTCAGAGTATTCACAGGTGAGGATCCTCCTTACCTTTCAGCTCTTTGCTAAAACTGACACTCTTTCCAGCTGGGTGACAGTATGTACTGCCAAATAGTTTGCAAGAACAATTATATGTAGACAAAAAAAAAAAAATCAGAGATAAACAAAAGTGAAATTACATGCTTTTGGGGATCAAATGATACAGTGTGTAGTTTTTATATTGTGTTACAGGAAGTATTTTGAAACTGTCAGACTTGAAAGCAATGGCATTGGGGGCAGGACATTAAATTTTCCCAATGACCAATGATTGGTTTGCTTTCCAGTGCAAATAAGACCTTGGTATTTTGTAAATAAAATGTAAAAACTCCTGTTTTCACTGAAACTTAAAACAAGAGGTCAAAAACAATGAAGTCAAAGGGAAAAACAGAAGAAGAAGTGGAGAAGAAATACAGTTAAAAATTCCCTCCGCTGCTGGACTGTAGCTTTATGTTGTTGGGAAAATAACTCTGGCACATTTACATATTATGGTGATGAATGTACTACCCTTATGCTTAGATATTTAGGTGGGTGGATGTGGCAGAGATGCTAAAAAATCACACCTGCTTTCTATATCCCGTGTCTTGTTGACTGGGAGGAGTCAGTCTAGAGACGTCAGACAGCATTGCTTCTGCATTTCTTGGTTATACTCCATTGGAGGAGCCAGCAGTCTTATGTTCTGCTTAGATCCTAGAAAAATAATAATGCACAGTTATAATTTGGCAGTTATATTGTTCATTTTTCCTTAATGACTTCAGCTAGCCTCTCTTCCTGGGTCATGATGCCTTCTTTGGCTGCGTTACTGGCATGTAGTAGCTAGCTGGCAGTGTTCTGCCAATATGCTATGCATTACCAAGTCTTCTGAGTAGAGATGTCATTTTATTTTTGTTATTTTATATTCTGTAACAGAATATAGGGGACCATTGGCTTTCTTCTAAAACTGGGCTGAATGTACCATAGAATCATAGAATGGTTTGGGTTGTATAGGGCCTAGATCATATAATTCCAGCCCCCTGCAGTGGGCAGGGACACCTTCCACTGGACCATGTTGCTCTAAGCCCCATCCAGCCTGGCCTTGAACACTTCCAGGGATGGGGCATCCACAGCTTCTCTGGGCAACCTGTTCCTGCACCTCACCACACTCATAGTAAAGAATTTCTTCCTTATATTTAGTCTAAATCCCCCCTCTTTTAGTTTAAAGCCATTATTTCTTCTCCTATCAATAGACTCCCTGACAAAGTGTCCCTCCCCAGCTTTCCTGTAAGCCCTCTTTAGGTACTGGAAGGCTGCTATAAGGTCTTCCTGGAGCCTTCTCTTTTCCAGGCTGAACAACCCCAATTCCCTCAGCCTGTCTTCATAGGAGAGGTGCTCCAGACCCTTGATCATCCTCATGGTCCTTCTCTGGACTTGTTCTAACAGGTCCATATCCTTCTTGTGCTCTGGGTCCCAGAGCTGAACAGAGCACTCCAGCTGGGGTCTCACAAGAGCAGAGTAGAGGGGACAGTCACCTCCCTTGCCCTGCTGGCCACTCTTCTTCTGATGCAACCCAGGATATGGCTGGCTTTCTGGGCTGCAGATGCACATTGCCAGCTTATGTTGAGCTTCTTGTTAATCAACACCCCCAAGCCCTTCTCAGAGCTGGAAAATATCACTGTGTATTTTCAGCTCACTTTGTACTGCTAATTCATGATGTCTGCATGTATATTTTGTGATAGATAATATTTTGGCTTATGTGTTTTGCAGAAGCAATTGTGTGTCTCATTCTCTGTTCATAAGAACAGCATGTTTGTAACTGAAGATGGTTAAAATGAAGGCTGAAACTACAGAAAGACATTAAAATTATAACATCTATTATTATGTATCTCTCATGACTTTTAGGTGAATTTAATTATTTGCTTGCATTTGAGTCACGGTTTCTGAACTCTACAGTTGGCTATATTTCAGTCTGAAGCTAAAGGGGAATTGTTGCTGTTGACTTCCAGAGTTGCAAAACTAGGCCATTATGTAGGACTCAAATTGGTTATCTAATCTCTGCTAATAGACTCTATTTTATTTTATTTTGTCTTTATAAGCTGCCTCCAAATATGCTGTATGCAGTGATCTGATGAGGGAGGGATTTATGTCATTTTAGAAAAAAGATACACAGGAAGTCTCTGGTGAAAAGAAAGAAAATAAAAAGAAAATCGCCTGCTTGAACAGAGGCTAGATTTTGCTTTGATGAAGCCGCAAAGAATTTGAGCACATATGAAGAACGTCTCCCAAAAGTTTTTAGAACCCAACTAAGACATACTTCACCCCTTAAAGCATTATCATAGAGCAAGCCCTCATGTCCTGTAGGTACATTAGCCACAACACATCAAGCACTTCCAATTTATGACTCTGTCATCTCTCAGGTACCTTCTGTTCAATTGGCTCCTTCAACCCCGTAAGTTGTCCTCATTCTAGGACATTTTAAGTGCAGGAGGACTAGGAAGGCAGGAGAAGGACAAAAACAATTCAGTTTGTATCATGCTACTGACAATTATTTTAAAGTGATAGAAAATGAGGGAGGAAGCAGGAGGCTGAGTGAAAGCAAATGTAGAGCCCGTCATCAGAAAAAGAAGTAAGATTGATGCTAGTGAATGCTGTGGCTGTCTCAGATGGCATGCAGGCTACCAGCTGCACTGTTAGCTGTGATATAAACACTTTTTTTTTTCTTTTTTAAAATATTCATGGTAACTTCTTGAAAACATTCTTCTCATTTCTTGAGTCACACTCCATGAACGGTAAAGTCACAGTAATGTGCTCCTAGGCCAATAACTGTTTAGAGTCAGGAGCAGAGCTGGTAGATATTTTTCACTTGAAAACAGTTTTTGATGAAAAATGGCCTCTTTTGTGAAACCCTCTGTATTTAATGAAAAACAGAAAGCAAATATGTTCTTTGACTCTAGGAGTAAATATCATCCCAAGGCAGTGTGAGCTCCACATGAAGGGGGAAATCAAAGAGTGGGAAAGCGCACACACTCCCTAGAGCTTCTTTCACTCACAACCTGTCATTTCCTCCATAGGGGTGCTTAATTTAAACTGTTGCATGGTACAAATCTTGAATATGGATGAATATAACGATTACAGGAGGAAGACCCCAGCTGTTGAATGCCTTATCAGAGAATATCAGTTAAGGGGTGAGTGATTTTCTTCAGATCGGAGGTACATCGCCCATCCCTTTGAGACATACCTATGTAATGATACCTTCCAGCTACCTTTCATTTTAGTATTATGCATAGTCTTCCAGTGATTTTGTAATATTTATGATATGACATGGGTTCCCAAGCACACTAAGCTGTGTCTAAGGCATTTTTCAGTCTAAACATCATTACCTGTCATCATTTCCTGATGTGCTTAGTCTCTTTTTAGAGCTAGTAATAAGCTGGATTCCTCTCTATCATTTATGTATTTGTGCAGTAAATAGTTTTGGAGTCATATGTCATTGCACATCTCTGTGCTGAAACATATGTGAACTCTCAAGGACTAAATTTCATCTCAACATCGTGTATAGCAGGGGGGTATCAGCCTTGTACTGTATAAGGAAGTTTGTTTATTGACTAGGTTGGTGCTTCATTCCTTAAGCACATAGTATAAAAGAGACTAATACTGTGGCTGATTGCATTTCATTGGTGTACTCCTATAAGCTGATGTCTTAATTACATTACTTGTCAAGATGAAGGGTTGCAGACCCAAAAGCAAAGATACACTGAACAGGACCTCTGGTGACTTGGGGATTTGTTATGGGAGGCTTATCCCAGAAAAAGGTCCCTCTTACGCCTTTCTAAAGAAAGTCAATGATCAGAGGCCATGGCTCACCTAAGAATTTAGCTGGCAGCTCTGACAGCTGTGAAATTGTCCTATCAGCAGTGTCATCGAAGTGAGTACTGCACAGATCCTGAAACAAAGGTAAATGATGAAGCATCTCTTACTGGGCTTTACTTCCTCCTAACTGTTCCTGAGCTAAGGAACTTCTTTCCTAATGGTGCATAATGTTGGAATGAACTTTGTACTTTTTCCTTAAATCTGGTCTGGTAAGATAGCACTGGGAATCTGCTGTGTGGAGGATTAGTGAACGTAAAGAGTATGTGTTCCTTTACTGGCTATGCTGCACCTGCTTCAGGCTTAGGAACCCTTGGTGTTCTGCAGGACTGTCCTTCGCTAAATTACAAGAAGCCGGACTTGACATGTTTGGGAAGAGAAGTCCGTTAATAAGCAGTATCCAGAGCTTGTTGGCAAGAAATAGGAATCCTAGAAAAGCTGTTGATTTCATTTTTCCTTGACTGCTAGTCTAATAACATCTCTCTTGTCCAAGGCAGTTTCATCTGTGCCAAGGTGACTGTTAGGTAGGCACTGGAGGCATGGGACCTCATAATGGATGTGCTAATAAACATCCCTACTCGTGTTCCATGTTGAGCTGAGTTCAGCACAGCTTGAGGTTCATGGTATTCTTTTTTAAAATTTCCTTTTATTTATGCTGACATTCTGAATTTTGGAAAACAAAACAAAACAAAACAAAACAAAACATTTTGTTGATTTATATTTTTGAAAGAGAGATTCTTATATATCTTTGAGCCTAGGATGTCACTCCTGTGTGATGTGATGAAAGTAAAAAGAAACTTTTATGTATAACTGTATTTTTTACTATCTTTGATCACCATTCTTTAGTAGTTTTTTTATTATTATTTTTTATTTTTACATGTTGTTCTCTTATCCCCAAAACTGAGAGAGAAAAGGTTCTGAGCTTAACGTCTCTACCAAGACACAACACAACCCTGAGGAGCCAAGGATGCTTCTGAACCTCAGCCTGCCTGAAGTGTAGATATGCCTCCATCCTCAGATGGAAGAAGGAACAGTTGCAAGTAGCTGACAAAGCTTATTGGTATAGTGGGAATGATTGCTAAAGCTGGGGCTGCAGATTTTTTTTGGTTCAAAACCTCTCTTTGATTTGCCCATCATCATCTGAAATTCTCACCTATGGGACTCACATGTTCAAGCCTGAACACTGGTCAGATTTCTTTAAAAGTGTGAGTTAAAGTGATTTAGTCATTCCTGAGCATGAGGAAAAATGCAAAAAAAAAAAAAAAAAGTTCTTTTTGACTCTATAAAGAGAGCCAGAAGTGCTCTGGTGATAAAACAGCTGCAGGCAGAACCTTCAAATTAGACAGAAAAAACTTCTTCACTAAAAACAAAAGTTTGTGAGTGCTCTGATGAGAAATGACTTTAGTTTTCTCTGAATAACAAGCACTGAAAAAAAATCACTGTTGGTCTAGGCTTAGTTCATTTTAAAGAGCTCTTGTGGCACTCTTAATAACAAATGCCCACTGGAGCCTTTACTATGTTCATTGTGTTTCCTATACATAAATTATGTTCATGGACTGTTTGTTTGGCATATGCAGTAGTGGAGGGCACTGTACACGTGTATTTGAAGTAGGGGAAATGGCAGAAGTAGGCAGAAGGCGGCAGATTTCATTGGTGCTGTAGCACTATGATTGCTGGTTTAATAATTGCCTTGGCATTCTTGAGGATCAAAATGCTACGGAAATACAAGTTATAATGTAGTTATATAAAATTAGAGCGGCAGTAAAAATGAGAGTGGGCTAGCGGCAGGAGAGGATACATGAGAAAACAATTCCTAAGCTGAAATGTGGATTAAAGGTTCATTTAGGCAGGTTGCTATGTAACTCTGGACTGACCACAAGCATGTTAAGGCAGCATTCAGCTTCTCTGTAAAACATTTGCTGGTCCACAGGAAGAGTTTGTTGCATTAAGTAATTTATGGGGTGCTAAGAAGTTCCTTAAGCTATTATTAAAAACATACAAAATCTTCCCTGGTTAGGATTCTAGTAACTCAGACTTCTAACTAAGCAGAACTGATAGGGCAGGCCTTTTGATGTTTAATGAGTTCTGAAGCAGATGTGAGATGTGATAGACAGGGGAGCCGGGGTGATTTAGTGCTCATGAAACAAAATGATGAGATCCCCTCCTGAAAAAGAAAATGTAGCTAAAAAGGACAGGTTTTTTTTTCCTTCTCTCTTTTTTTTTTTTTTTTTCTTCCTTCTCAGTGCATGTGTTTTTGATTTCCTCACCCCGTGCCTCTCAGTGCTGGCTCGTTTCCATTCAAACACACACAGAACACTGAAAACTAATTAGCCCTGGATGCAGCCACAGGAAGTTAGCCTGCCAAGTCCCCTTTCCCCCACAATTCCTCAACTTTCTCAGCTTGCCTCAGGCCAAGGGCCTTGCACTGGGCCTCTCTGTGTAGGTTGCCAGGTCTAATTTTACAATTTCCCTTCACCTTATCAAGTGTGCCCCAGGCCCAACAAGGGGGACAGGATCAGAGCCAATGTTGTGTTGTGGGCCTTTCTCCCCCACACCCAGTCCCCACCCACCTTTTTTCTTTTCTGCATCAGTTTTGGGAGTCTTGCTTGTATCTAGTTTCAGTGTTGACTTGTTAATCTGACCTTTGCTAATGCTTTTTAAGGGAACCAAAGAGAACTTCACCATCCTGTAAAACTTGAAAGTCCCTCCTCTCCAAGACTTTTCTTGAAGGTTAACAAATTTTCCTGAGAGCCAGAGGACTACAGGTGTCAACCATTTTCAAGCATCTCATTTCAAAGCAGAGCCCACCACAATCCCAATGCGAGAAGCCAGAATCTGATTAGAAGAAAGCAGCGGGCTGGATGCCAATCTACAGTGGGCAGAGCCATGACACATGCAACTAGAAAACATTAACTAGAAAATACCAGCATGGCTGCGAAGTTCTGAAGGTCTAGAAGCATTCAGGTATTTTCTTCTGGATTCCCATCCTCAATTGTGTGACATTTAGCAAAAGTCACTTCAGCTCTTTTGACACTCTTTTCTAGGCTGGTGTTAACAGGCCATAAATTTTATGTAATGTACTTTGAGCTTTGCAGATGAAAGGCACTAAAGTAAGTGACAACTGTTACCAAATCTCAACAGGAATGGGTGAAGAAAAAAAAGAATTGGGTAACCAAACTCCGCTTTTCATTCTTCTGCGGCACAGATAAGTGGGAACTGATGGCTTTGTTGTAATGTTGTCCCTCCAGACCAGTGTCCAGATCCCACCTGACTGTGAAAAGTCTTCAGAGGAAGACTTGAGGATCCTGTAGTACAATGCATGACAAAAGAGAAGAGTCTAATTTGACCTTTTTCTGTCCTATTTGGATTTCCAGGAGTTAGAAAGTGTCTTAATCCCTCAAGTACAAAATGTTTGCTATTGTTGCCTGTGACAAATGTGGATGTTCTTCAGAGCCACATAAATATCTTGTCCTTTTCTGGTTTTGTTAGGTTTTGAGCTGTGACAGTTTCTTGGAGCAATGAGTTCCACAGTGTAATTGCATGTTGTGTGAACAAAATCCTTTCTTCATGGTGTGTACTGTGAATCCACGCAGAAACTTATGCTACCTGCTGGTGTTGCACCTGCCCCATAGACAGGGAACTCCAGCCTGCGTGACTGGGAGAGGGAGGTCATCTGGGAATCAGCTCTAAATGAACTCACAGTTTGAAAATGAACTGAAGGAAAATGTTAAGTACAGCCAGGAAGGACTGCCACAGGAGAAGAATAAGATCCAATTCTTGTTTCACTGTCCCCTGATGCAAGAGATAGGAAGAGTTTTGTGTGAGCTTTGTAGTGGTTATATTTTAAATACATTTATAATCTTGCCTTTGATGTCCATGGATGTTTTTTTTCTGCAGAGTAAGCAGTAGAATCTCCAATCTGGACCATCCTTTAATGTGTGGCTTGGAGCATGAGATCAGTCCTTAAGATGAGAGGGACTGCCCTGGTGACTGCCATAATGCCAATTATTAATCATTTTATTGAACTCAGGTAGACTAGACTATTTTTAGCAAAAACAAACAAACAAAAAAATCCCAACAAACCTCTTCCGCAGGTAAAGATAATTCTGTTAATCTGAATGATGACAGACATTCCACCAATCAGTGGCATTTGTAGCATAAACTCCGTGGGGCAGTTTGTCATTTCCTCTGCACCTGGACATGCCACAAGTGGCTCTCAGTCTGTTTGGCCTGTTCCTGTTACAACTCTAACAAATGTAAATTTGGCAGGGTGGCAGAACTTAGCCTGCTAGTTGAGTTGCATGCTCTCCCTCTGGCTTATAACACTTCTCAGAGTGCTTGCACAAAAATAGCCTCTTGGTGTTTTGATGTGATAATCCTGGACCGTGACTCTAGTCCAGGATTATCACATCACAACTGGTTGGTCTGAAGAAATCTGTGAATCCCAGTGAGAACTAAACAGCAGGACAACAAAAGTCTAACATAGAAAATTGTCTTCCTTTCATATCTATGAAGTCAAAGAAGAACTTATATTGTGACCTATCTGATTTGCAAGTACAGCTAGCTAAAAGTTTTCCATCCAAACTTTACTTTGTCAAAAATAAAAATTAAAAAATAAGAAAAGATTTTACTGAAAATGGAAGATTCCTCAAAAGCAATATTTTCTATAAGTTCTCATATTCTTCTCAAATCTAAACCCAAATTTTTAGACTGCCATTTCTGGGCTTAAGCGCTTTGGGTCCTGTATTTGTCAGCTTGTTTCCCTTGTTCAAAAATCTCAAAAAAGTGTGTGTTTGTTGTGTTGTTAACATTATTATGCACACCTTTTTCTTTCCTAGTGAAGACTTAATGAGGCAGGGCTAACACAGCAGTACCCCAGACTTCACACGCCAAGTCACTGGATGGTTACTTAAAACCTCTGAGGCATAGCAGGATAAGCTCAGATCTGTAAAATGCGGCTTGTCTTTTTGTACCTGCAGTTTGTCACCACTGGCTTTTATCCAGACTTCTGGGCAAGCACAGTATGTTATTCTGAGACTCGTCTGCCTAGTTAGAGGATAAAATCGGGTACCTCCATGGCTCAGTCCTCATTTTGCTAGTCCTTGGGTCCCTAAAGCCAGCTTCACTCAGAACACTTTTGTTTTCTCTATTTGCTGCTTAAGTAAGTAACTATACACTTAGGAAAATAGCCTGATCCCAGTCTTAAGTGTGGCATAGTCCTTGATGTAGAGGGAAACAAGAACATTAGCAGAATTCATGAGATCCTATTCAAAATCAAGGTCTAATTACAAATAATTACAACAAGAACATTTTTCATCAGACGTAACTGGCTGGGATTAATTGTACGTTTTGATGCATTTATATCCATTTCTGAGAGGATCTCATGAGGCTTGTCTGACACTAAAATGCCTAATTTAGCTTTCTGTTCTTAAGTTTCTCTTCTAGAAATTCACACATTTCTAAGTTATTGTTGGAAAAGTCCCACTCTGTCCAGCTTTTAAAATTTTGTGAGAGAGAAATGCAAGTGTGGCAAATAGTGGCTGCCTGAGCCTGATGAATCACTTCAACTGAGTGGCACCTGGTCAAGTTTGAGGAAATATAACTGTCATATTTGAGAGTCTTAATGCAACAAAGTACCAAATTTTAAAATGTGTAAGAAGCTGATCTCTCACAATTGAATTTGTGATAAACAATAATCTGTCTCCTGTTAAATAGTACTTAGTATGCAAGATCTTAATGATCTCTCTTTGAAGACTTGCAAATCAGCCCAGATTCCTTCAGGATCTTCCTTATCGAACACAGAAGAGGATGATCTATGAAGTCCTTTTTCTGGAAGGTGCATTTGTGCATTACATACACAGGGACTTACTAGAACACTTCTGGTATATTTTGATTTGTAAAAGTAGTGTGTGGGAATGACCTAGATGAGGGCTCCAAGCCTGATGCAACACCCTCACCTGCTGCTGTCATGTCTTGGAAGATAAACCAAAGCTAGTATCT
This sequence comes from Heteronetta atricapilla, assembly GCA_011075105.1. Taxonomy (NCBI): domain Eukaryota; kingdom Metazoa; phylum Chordata; class Aves; order Anseriformes; family Anatidae; genus Heteronetta; species Heteronetta atricapilla. Next base: position 83,003,266 of record CM021731.1, on the reverse strand, counting down.
ACAGAGAAAGGGATTCAGCCAACTTTGACTGTAATCCCCACTGCTCTCTCCATCACCTATGGTAATATCTTCAGTCTGTGACCCTCAGAGTGTAGCTGGATATTATTTAGGGGTTGATAACTTCTCTGAGTAGCCTTTTCAACTTTTCTTCCATATTCCTTATTCCATTCCCTTCCTCTTCTCTGTTTCTGTGTCATCTCTGCTTTGCCAGTCTTCTGTATTTGATCTGTATTTCACTTCATATCCACCCCCTTCTTCTAATACATGGAAAGGCAAAATTCATATTCCCGAAACAGAACAAGTGTCCAAAAGAAAATCAAGCAAACGGGATAATAATGAGCATAAAACACTTCCAAATCAATGTAGTTTGATGTCTTTTCTTTGGTTTCACCTTGTCTTTTTGTTTGTGTGCTACAGCTCGGTGGGAAGTGTTGAATATTTATTTGATTTGGGCATTTTCCCAGGAAAATTGGATTCTTTCAGTAAAAAATCAACATGCCCCAGAAATTAAGATTTTCAGTATAAAGGTACTAATCTGCATAGTTTACTTGATGTCTCACTTATCCCCAGTCGTCAAAGTCACAGTCATTAGTTATCATCTCACAATCTCACATGATATCTTTCTCACCATCAGTCCTTTCATGGTGCACCAGTCAGGGTATTAAAAAATTATCTATGGCACTATACTAGAGAGGCATAGCAGTGTGAGTTACACAAGCAACAGCTCTTCAAAGACACAAGCTAACATTTCAATAGAAAATGTCAGGTTTCCCCTAGAAAGATTTTTGGTCTTCATGAGAGCTGTAAAGAGAAAACACATTTATCTATCCAGTAAAAAAAAAAATCGATTTTCCATCAAAAATATATTTTTAAGTGCTTTTTATTTTTATTATTATTATTATTTTTTTACATACAGCCTTTGTCTCTCTGCAAGCTCTTTGGGTTTGATCTGTACCTGTCTTTTGGAATCTCTGAAAAATATTTTTTAGATTATAAATATGTTGTGCACTCTGGTATAACTACCACAGTTGGTCTTTTCAGTGATGGTGTGTTATCTCGGTAGCAATGGGTTTATTGATGGAGAGACTGTGCACTCCTCCTTTCTCAAATCTCTTACCTACTTTACACGTCATTAGCAATGCTGGTGACACTTACAGCCCTGTTTTCTTCGTGCATGAGAGAGCCTGCCTGGTCTTCAAACCAGACTGCTCCAGATGCTGTGCATAAAGCCTCTAGTAGTGCTGTGCAGAACTGGCTGTATGGCTGCCTTGCATCAGCTCGTTTGAGCACAGCTAAGATATCCAGGCTAAGATATCCAGGGGGCACCTTGGATAAGTTCCCTATGGAGAGGAACTTGCCACTGACATGCAACTGAAGTTACATGTCTTCAAAAGGGTAAAAGATTATGATACCTGATATCCTATGGGTATTTTTCACAGATGAATTTTTGCACATTTCTTGTACTTAGTCAGAAACAGCTACACGGAGAAGAACATGACAGACAGATACTAATGACAGATAAATGTTTAAGTTGCTATATTTTACATATATATATATATGTATAGTGAAAGTGAAGGAATGAAATTAATTACCCCTACTCTGTCAGTGGAAAACGGAGATCTCTGTAGTGCAGCTTACATCCTGAGAATGTCTCCGATGCCACTGTCATCTTGGGTTCCCATTTCTGAGAAGTCTTCTCTCTATATATAAAATATATCTATGCATATAAGCATGACTTTTTATTTTTGAAACACGTGAAATAATTTAGTACACACTAGAAAATAACTTCCAAATGCACTCTTTTGCCTGCACTTTTCTGAGAACATATGGGGAAGATAGTACATACTTTCCTTACAAAGAAAATGAAAATGTCATTGTTTTCCCCAAATGAGTTTGAAAAATAGATTTTGAAAAAAATGCATCTCTGAGATCAACCCTTCCATGTATTGATGATATCAATACATCATACAAGAAACCAGTTATCTCTGCAGAAACATTTATTGGTTTCCATCACGCTGCATTGTTTAAGGGATGAGAGAGCACGCTCTGCAGAGTGCAGAACTTCCTCTCCTCTCCTTTCCAGTTTAATTGCATTTCTGTTCTCAGCATTACTTAACTTTAAAGGCATGTTATAAATATTGTTCTGCGTCATAGATCATGCCTATAATTTATACAGCATTTTCACTTTGACATAGTTTACCAAAGAGAAAGCAAAACATGGGAAATTAAAAAATAAAAAAAAAAAAAAAAAAAAAGCCAACAAAGCCAACCTGCTCATTTGAGAGAAGTATAGCTTTTATTTTGCAAACGCTGATCTGATGTATTTTGCAAGGCATGATTATTCTGCAAAGTCATTTTGGAAAGGTTTGATTAAAAACCCTGAAATTTTTTTAAACTGACAAAACATATTTACAGATTTTTTCTCCCATGTGTCCATGGTTTCATGTAATAGTTTTTGTTTTGAATTCAAGATGAAATCATGGCTGATTCCGACCCAGAGTGAGGTCATCAGATTAACAGTAGGGGAATGCCTAGTAGTGGGGAATATCATGTGAGAACACAGGCAAATATATGAGTGAACTGCTTAATTCCATGAGTTTTACATCCTAGAGTAAGAAAGAGGGGTGGAGAGGAGGAGGAGAGGAGAGATATGATTTGGACAGTTTTACATGTGTGGGCCAGAACTGGTTCTTCAAATCACAAAGTTGGTACTCAAACCCCAGAGAAGAAGTCTGATAGCATGGATTCTGCTGTTGCAGAAATTGTGAAATTGCACACAGAGAATGTAGGAGACTGTTAACAGACACAGCCTGAACCTCATCTAAGCTACAGGCCCAGACATTTTCTCTGTTTCCTCCAGCAAGTTAAAAATTGAACTACTTTGACAGAGAATGAGACTATAATCCCAGGCAGGGACAGAATGTGACATCACAGGTACGTGTTCAAATAAATGCATCTTTCTTCCCTTCCTTGCATGTGAAACCATAAAACCTTTTGCTCTTGTTTACAACACTGGGAAGTTCCATTTTCTGCCTTTTCAGGTGTGCCTTTTGCAGTTTGCTTTGCTGGGTGAAAGTGGTGGCAGTAGTGGGCTTCTGAGCATGTAAGGAAATTCTCTTCAGGAGCAGCTATCTGAATATTTTATGTTTCTAAAATGAAATGGTACCATATTGAAATTGAGTGTCTTTACAGTACTCTGATGGGATAAATTCTTGGATAGCAAAAGATGGATTTTTACATAAAAAGAGATGGTTGATTGGAGAACATTATGGTGCCAGAAAGGTATTCCTCTCTCCTGGGGTATGTCCTGGCCTTTAAATATCTATTATAATTCAGATTTAGTACAAACACATTTTGTTCCTTGTTACAAAATCCATATTATTGATGGTGAGAGTTTTGCTCAATTAGCAAGCTTGCAATCTAGCCTACATTTTACTGTTTTTTGTTGTTGTTGTTGTTTGTTTTGTTTTGTTTTTTACCTTATTGTTCATTAAATGATAACTATGCAAATTGTCACCTGTGTCATTCAGTGTATAAATACATTAACATTTGTCTTACAGTTGACTCTCAGAGTCTCGTGTGGCTGATCCCAAAGTCACCTTCATTTTGAATTTTAGTAATGGAAATATATATCTAGGTAATGCTTTTTTTTTCCTTTTTTTTTTTTTTTTCTCTCTAATAGCCTTAAAATTAGCATGTCAAATGGTTGGAGTATCCATTTTTCTGCAAGGGGAGGTTTTGGATTTTGAAAGGCTTTACCCAGAAATGTAGGTTTTTTGACGTGTTCAGCTAAAACATATTTCAGCATCCCTGAACTATATTTTCTTCTGTTTTTTTTTTTTTTTTTTTTTTTTTTTTTTCAAACCATATTTAATTATTAAAATAAGCTTGTGTTTTTCATTACAGTCTCTGTAGTTTGAGTTCTGGATCTCTCTTGGCAGCGAGGTTCTCTGGCTGGACATCTTTCCATGATGTACCCAAAATTTAGTGATTCCCAATACAAGCTATCTCAGAAGAAGGAGCAGTATGAGAGGCACATATGGGGTAGGCACAGATCGCGTCTAATGCTTTTGGTAATGTACAAAAAGTAAGAAAGCGCTGACAGCTTTTGCTAGTGGCCCAGACCTGGGGACATCACCACTGCAGAAAGGGTTACAGTTCATACAGGAAAAAGTGAGGGTCTTGGGTATTGATGCGTAGAAATGGGAGGGCAAGGTTATTCAGAACAAGATAAGAACTGGAGATGGTTATGTGATTGCAGGCTGGGTGTAAGTAGCTGGTGTGATACAGCCATGGAGAAAACAAATGTGATCCTATAGTGTATTGAAATATTTCTAGCAGAGGTTGACTTTTAATATCATTGCAGGAGAGCTCAGTGAGAACACAGTTCATGTCTGGCAAAGGATAAACTGAGAATACAATTGCAGTGGAGGCCTGCTGGAGTGGTTGTGAATAGGAAGCTTGTCTTACATGTAGAGACCAAGCCAATTTGCCTCTTTTTAACTCAGCCAAGAGAAGACCAGGAAGAAGATACTGATGTTCTCTGTACATACTTCAGGGCCAAGTGGCTTGAGGTAGAGAAGAGCAATAAGCTGAGTGACCATCCTGGCACAAGAACAGATGGCTCTGAGCAAATGCATGCTGTGAATTGGAAGAGTGAGGAAAAACATCAGTAGGAATAATGGAAACTGGAAGCTGAACAAACTTTAAGATGGGTCTGAGAAGTGTGTTAAAAGGATTACATGATGTGATTGCCTGCTTTGGTGACACTGTAAGTTCATTACAGTCCTATGTTCTCTTGCCTTTCAGACAATATAGTCCTTCACTGGACGCCAACCCTTAGAGGAAGAGAGGGCTAAAACAGATTTCCTTCAGTGTGCTAGGATGAGAAGTCTGCCCACAGATCATTTGCACCGTTTGTGCCAGTTTTTGCATATTTTGAAGGATGGGGATTGTGCCTGTTGCATCTCTGTGGAGCACTGCTTTCTAGTTCAAGTCATGTGGGATCTGCCTCAGGTTTGCCAGGAACTAGGTAAAAAACTTCCATTTCATGTTCTCCATATGGATGCTGTCTAGCACATGACATCACCTAAATGCCCGTAATCTTGGCTCTCCCCTTAAAAGACAGAGTGATTAGGGAAAAAAAATAAACCAAATCTCCTCCCCGCCTCTCTGCCAAAAAAGTGCAAAAATCGAAAATTTTCATGAATTGAAGGTGCAATGAGCCATCTTCAGGGATCGTGATTAGTTACAAATACTTAATTGCAGAGTTGTTTTCTATGTTTTTGTTTGGGTGGGAAGCCTACAATTACTGGTAATGCTTTGTAACTTACTTTGTGACATGTGGTAACACTACAGAGAAGAAAGACCAGGAAACACATGCGGCTGACAGGCAGGGCCAATCGTTTTCTTCTTGCCAAGTAGTTCATATGTGTTTCTGGCAGTGAGTTGCATGACACCTCAGGTTCCCTCCCTTGTCTTTCCAAGAGTAACAGAGGTTTTCTTCCTTGCAAAGGAAAAATGAAATCATGACAAGAAGCCATAAAAGCTATCATCCTGAGACATTCAAAGGAGTTTAAGAAAGGAGTTGTGGGGTTTCTATCTCAGAATTATTTTGTTGCAGATTATTACTACTTGCCTCATTACGTATTTTATTTTGAAGTGTTTCATTTCTTGAAGGTGGTGACCTTCAGAATGCTGAAAGAAAAACTGGATGATCTTACCTTACTTTGTACAGGTATCACGATGCATATTAGAAGCAGTGTAAGCTGCTGCTAAGGTATGTTGAGAACATGGCTTACAAATTACATTTTTGTGTCCACTTTACTCTTCAATAGTGTCTACATGGGTGCATTCTGGGAGAGCAGCAGTAGTTTCCCTACAGTACAGAAGGAACTGTTGGGTAGTGGTGCATTGGAGCTGTATAGATGTTGGGAAGATGTGTATCCAAGCCCACTCAAGTGATTAGCCTACCTGCTTACATATATACATGCATATATATGCATACACACATTTATATATATAACACCAGCAATGACATAAACTGTCTTTCCCTTCTCTCTGATTTGAGAAGACTCTAGATATTCTGTCCTTTATCAGAAGATGACTTTTTCTTTCTTTTTTTTGTCAGGGGAATCTTCACCTCCCTAGTCTCTTTCAAGATCTCTTCATTTTTTCTCTTCTACAATTTTCAGTCCCCTGTGCTCCTTAATATCCTGCTACACTGTGTAGTTCCTTGAGCTCCATGTCTGCTCTTCCTTGCACATAGCTTCCTCACAAGTTTTTGCATTTCCTTCCTCTTTATTGTTTCCCCAAACATCTCTATTTTCCTTTTGTTTTGGCCTCCTCCTACATGCTTTATCACCTCTTTGTCAGTGCAAAGTAGTTCCCAGTGACAGCTACTCCTGTTATAGTTGCTAATGATAAAAGTGTCATGAATGGCAAGACTTGCCTAAGTAGATGATAATCAATTCAAAGATGAGACCCTACTTCTCTTTTTCAAAATACAATTTGTCTTCTCTCTCAGCTTTGCCAAATCTACAAACGAGTCTCTTATATTTCATATATATGATCTCATGTCAGAGCAGGCATTTTCTGGAAAATCTGAGGCAAATTGGATGAGGCATTTTTGGATTTATATAGAAAATGAAGCATTCTTTTAACTATTTTTTTAATATACTTTTTTTGGCTTTTTATGACTCAAAAGCAACATGGGCTGGAAAATTCCAGATCTGCCAAGACCATGGGTTTTCTCTGTAGACTCTAGGTTTTCAGGTTCTTCTAGGGGTCTACAGAGTAAAATCAGCAAAAGGGGCAATACTTTTTGGTTGGTCCTTTCTCCATTCCCTGCCTGATGGAGGACTGCCAGTTGGCGCAGTGATGCACATTGAAGGACAATCTCCTGTGTAATTACCCATTCAATTGCAGAAACAGAGGGTTAGGGGCCAGGGAAAGAGCTTAGCTCTTTAGATGGATGAGAAGCGGCTTTGTATTCAGCTCTTGTAGTCTTGTATGCCGGGCCAGTATGTGAATAAGGCGCAAAGACAACCTGGAGCTTCACTTCAAATTTGGGTCAGAAGAATTTCCTGGTGCATCCCGGACTCAGACTAGATGTTGGTCCTCCCCATGACCTGCCCCTGTTTTTGCCACTGTGCCTTATCCATGTGGAGGCCAGCTGCATCAAGCCAGCATGCAATTAGCTTTGTATGTAAATTATCCTGTCCCACCTCCATGGCTTCTGATTTGTCACTGCTCCATACCATTCTTTCCTAGCTAACCCTTGCAACCCAGTTGCCCTTTGATATAGATGTCTTTCTGTGGGAGGAGAGCCTGCTCAACCCTTTAGAAGTTGCTAGGCTGCATTTGCCCACTTCTCCAGTCTTCAGTGAATTGAAATAAATTATTGAGAAAAACAATGTGGGAGAAGAGTCCTCTCCTCCCAGAAAAATCTCTGTAGACTTGCTAAATTCAGTGTGAATTTGTGAATTGTTTTGATTAACCCCACGTGATGTTTTTTAGGGGGGAAATATATTAATTATTTACATAAATACATCAATGACTGATGCTTTTGACTGATTTGGTGAAAGTTTATTAGCTAAGTTGAAAAAAATATAGATGCTGTATGAGATGTTTGCTGATTTTTTATGATCCTGAAGAAACCCTTTCAAGCTAACTATGACATTTTTAAAAGTCTGTGTAGCTTCCCTCCTCAGATAGCAAAGCTTACATGATTTTTTTTATGATGGATAAGTTGGCAGTGATGGGCAGTGTGAGGTAGTCTGCTAGAACAGTGTGACTGTTATGGCAGAATAGTACTCAGTGGACAACACAGATCTTTATCTGAAATGGGCTTTGTGCTGGCTTTTTGCACAAGACAAATTTGAGTACAGAAGCATGTGAAAATTTGTCCAGAGAAAAGTCAGCATTGCAAGAAAAATTGTTAAATTAAAACTAAGAAAAATACTATTCATATCTGAAAAGTGAAAAATAATGGTGAAAGACTAGAATTTAAAATAAGTAGACTTAATGGGGAAATTAGGGAAGTAACTTAAAAATCTAAAACCCCAGAAAGTTCATTTAAACAACCTTTAGTTTGCTTTTGTCTTGCTAAAAATCTTCCATTTATAATAAAGAAAAAAACCTATGTTTGGAGTCTGTACATTGACAAGATGAGCCATCAGTGTACATCATATGTGATTTAAGAACATCTTAAGCACCCACCCTGGACATATGGACATCTACAGAACCTGGAACTTTCTTCCAACTTTTGTATGTACGGCAAAATCTTGACCTTAGTGTTTCACATAAGAAACAAAGATTCCCAGCTTCCCACTTAAATGACCCGTTCCATATATTGAAGGTATTAAAACTGTTTAATCTTTTTACAATCCCCAATGGTTTCCTTTAAATCAGCTTTTCATTGGGAATTGAATACATACTTTCTGTAACATAAACTGAAATCTGGGAGTTGTAAGCTCCCAGCAAAATATGAAGGTATGCTATATTTGCCCAGATATATAAGATACGACAGGATTTAATATGTATTAAATTTAACAGGTGCTGTGATCTCCCACATAGATACACAATATTCAAAGACATACCCTAGAGAACTGCATTCCCTGTTAGTTCTACATTTCTGTCCTCTCCAGCATATTTTTATCTGTAATCTTACCTCCCATATCTTACAATTCAGATTCATTATATTTAAGCAACATTATCTATATTTTTATCAAGTTCCTAAATTACAGGCAACATATGCAACCTTAGCTCCAGCTTCCCAGAGGTGTAGGTTGGGGTAATTGCAAACTATTTAGATAAGCTGTAGACATTGACAGAAACAGAATATAATTTTGATGTCATTTTTCTCACCCAGTCAGAAAAGCTGTTTCTCTTACATGTTTACTATTTGAATCTTTAGGTGGAAAAATTAACAGGGAGATGGTGGGTGAGAAGAAATAAGAATAGTTTTATTTTTGTGAAAGCTCCCCAGATTGGGTGGATTATCCATTGCTACCTTGCTGCTGGGATATAAAGCCAACCATGTCAAATACAGTCAGATACGAGTGATCACCTGTTCCACATGAGAACAGATGTAAAGCAGGACAAGATAGGGAATAAGATGCTGAACACTTTGGGTATAGGCTTCTCATCAGCTTGTCAGGAAAGCTCAAGAGTCCACATTAATCTAAAATGTATAGATCTTGCTGCGAAGAAGTCCTTCTTGATTGTCATTTACAGTGACCACACTTTAATTTCACTTGTACTGCTAGCTGGATCACCCAAGCAATGCCTTTTAGTTTTTAATGTCTAAACCATTCAGACATAAACAAAGATCCCTCCCCCACCAAACATCCATTTGTCATGTCTCCAATGCTACAAGAGGAATGTTTTCTGAACATAAAACACACGTTCTCAGTCACTCATCTACCATTTCTTTTGTAGCTCAAGGAAGCCACAGTGAGCTTTGCAACCTAGTTTTCTGTGGGGATCTGCCAGCTGGTGAGAGGCAGGTTTTCTGAAAGTTTGTTTTCCTTCTTCTGTCAGAGGATGTTGAAACATCACTTGCAGAGAAAACTGAGAGGAAAATGTCATCATCTCAGTGGGCTAAATAGAACCATATTTTGTTCTCTGTCTGGATCAGTATTTTTTCAAAAGAGCAAATTTTTCCATTGATGACACCCTTTATACAGAAGGAAGGAGACTGCTCAACACACACACTTCTAGACATTAAGAGGCTACATGTGGCTAAAAGCCGAAAATCAGCCTATTAAAACCAGAAGAGGTAAAACAAAAACTAAACTTCTATAAACACAAAGCATTGATGATGTTTCCAGAGATCTTAAAGCCCAGAGGAACCACTACAATACTGTAATCTAGGCTTTTCCATAAGATAGGCCAAGCAATTGCATTCAGTTGTTCCATCAACAGAAAACTATCATCTAATTTATCTTTAAATTACCTTTTAAAAATACATTCACTTTTTGTTTCAAGACTCTCGACTGTTGGAGAGTTGCTTAGGTAAGTAGTTTCAATGGCTCTTTTCATGGACAAGAATGTACATCGTATTTATCTTACCCTGAAATTCTCATCCTTCAGTGTCAAATCACTGAATTGTTTTTTGCATTTGTCTGCCTTTTTCTGGAAAACTATTCCCTGTAAAAAACTTGTAAGGATCATATCACATTGCAAAGAAGACTACATCACAGAATTTCATATGAAATGTTATGGGGACACTTGAGGTTCCTTTCCAAACATAGGTTTCTACAGTTCTGTGGTGGACAGCACACCAGCTGAAGTTGTACCATAAAGGTGTAATGTCATTCTAAAAGGTGGGAGTATTTTTCTGAAAGATATCCAAAACATCAGACAGAAGTTGTTTTCATAACCTAGAAGCAGATCAGAATGAATCAAATACAGTTTCCCTCAGCCCACATAACTGTCTGGCAGAGGATCTGGGTACAGGTATTACTAGACTCCTTCGAAGGGGAAAAATGTTGATCTGGGAATACACATGATAACGTGGTGGGTGGAAACATGTAAATTCTGTCTGTTGGATGTGTAAGTTGCTTCAGTTTTCTGGGACTCTAGTACTTTTCTGCTTTTCATTGGTTTATGGCTAATTGGGATTTGACGTGTCTATTTACCGCTAGAACAGGCTGATTACACTTCTCTGAAATTATGGTGAAAAAGATGTCACTTACATTAGCTACAAAACCAAGGAAAAAGAACACCAAAAAAGTTCAGTGCTGGGCCCACATGTGTTAGCCAAAACAATTATAGAATCAGTAATAATATCGACAGCTAGTCCTCTTTGGAACAGAGACTTCTATACAGTTCATGATGTGTCTGACAGCCAGAGCTGCACTAGGACAAACACATTTCAAATTTGTGAATGTTTCCTCTAGCAAAACGAGACTTCTATAGAAATTTCTATGTCAGCCTTGGTCTTTTTAGATAAGGTATCAACCTCTAGATATATAGTGGAGATACTAAAACTTCTGATGGATTAGTTTAAAAATTTAGCCACAATGCCATCAAGCTTTTAAAAATCAATAGGGAGCATACCTTGAGCTATATGTTACATGGCAGGTTGCAGCTCTTTAATTTCAGTAATAAAGGCACAAATGAATTCAGAGTTTGAAAGCCTTGTCTGGTTGAATTGAGACTGGATGTGAAACATGTGCATGCCTGTGGAGTTAGTTAACTACTGAAGCAACTAACTTAGGTGCATGGTAAATTTTCTAGTACTTGACTTTGTAAAGTCAAGCCTTTGAGAATATGGAAAGGGTATCAGAACTGGTGTAGAGAGAAATGTTTTGGGTACCCACTGTATAAAACAAATGAAAGGAAGGAAAGCATATAAACAGGTATAAACAGCTATGTCCAGTGTGTTGGGCATCCCTACAATGTGGGGGATTGTCCCCACAGAGTTTATATTCTGTAATGTAACTTGCCTGTGTCAGGTGATTGCATCAGTATCTAAGCTTGAAGAGCAGTGTGGGCTCAGCAGCACGCAGCACCCACAGCCCTGATGCCTGATAATTATCCATGAGTTCTCACACACTTGTCATCTGGGCCTCATTTTGCAGCAGAATTTCCACCCATGTTAAATACACACAGCTGAACTGGCATCTCCCAGCATATCACGCACTACAGATGTGTGAAGATCCTATTAAGGCCAACCAGAAAATGAAATGAGAACAGAAGGTGATCATGTGTAACCACCCTCAGTGACATCTTCTATTGCAACCCCCTAATAATCAACAGGGGTGATGCAATGCACTCTAAAACAGGAGTCCCCAATATGTGTGGTCAGTCCTGAAAGCTGATGCTTACTATACTGACATATACACATGGTGATGCTACCCCATCAAATATCTCATCTCTAAATTATTCACATTTTTATAAAGTGATTTTTTTTTTTTTTTAAGCTGCAAAACATGCATCTTCCTATCCCAGCACCCTGTAGGTAATTTAAAAATATTTAGAATAATAGGGATCTACACAGAAAATGGATGCAAAATTGAGTGAGGAGCTGGAGTAACTAGAAACAGATATCTGTAGATTGAGGGCCTTGCTGAGTCCTGCAGAGTGGGTTTATTATTTGTTATTTTGAAAAGAGCACTTCAAGACCTACCAGAAATTAAATGGATGAAGAACAGGAATGCTGCATGCCATGGAGATCTCCAGAGCATCTCCAAAGTGTTGAGGGAAAGGTGGATTTTTGTTCTCCATTTTGGATGAAACTGGATGACACAGGCTACATAACCTGGTTGTGCTCTACAAGCCAGAATGACACTGGCAAGGCCAACTCCACACTTGGGTGATGAATTGCTCTGAGGAATACCTGGCTGCTGCCTGCCCTGAAACACCACTGTTGTTGCTCTCTCATCTGCTTTAGAAGGGTACTAAAACTCAGACTGACACAATGATTAGATATTCCTCAACTCCCCTCCTGGCAAAATAATATGAACTCCAACTGAAAGGGGGCTGGGAAGATATGTGTTACTACTCAAAATACTTTCACATTATATTGTAGTGAGTACTTCAGGAAAACCTTCCCAAGGTGGAAGAAAATGTTGAAGGAGAACTTTATGAACTAAGTAACAAGATTCTTCCAAAACAGGAAATCTAATGAAGGTGAGTGCACCACTTTTTAATTAAAAGCAAGCAAGTAAAATATCTATACAAGAAACCCAGCTGAGAAGAAAGTTTTGTAGAATCATAGAACCAGAGATGGCTTGGGGTGGAAGGGACTTTAAAGATCACCTTGTTTCAGCCCCCCTGCCATAGGCAGGGATGCCACCCACTAGATCAGGTTGCTCAGGGCCTCATCCAACCTGGTCTTGAACACCTCCAGGGATGGGGCGTCCACAACCTCTCTGGGCAGCCTGTGCCAGTGCCTCACAACTCTCTGAGTGAATTTCCTCCTCATCTCTAATCTAAATCTCCCCTCTTTTAGTTAAAAACCATTCCTCCTTGTCCTGTAGGGCCTGCAGATCAGTCTGTAGCAAGTCATAATATAAATCATAGAGATGAATCCTCTGTCTGTGGAGTTAAGGTAGCCAGTTAAGAAACTTTATCACAATGCTGTTAATTATGAAAGACCTAATGACTGTTTTGTGGACTTCCTTTCAACAAGGATATGCCAGGGAAGTGTTTGTTAGCCAGTCTTTTCAGTGCTCCAGCTGACTTGTCTGATAATAGATGCTAAAGTAGGAGTAAAAATTACAGAATCATCTTTGGTCAATGCTGAATGTGTTGATAATATTGCTTAGCACAGAGACTGCTAAGAAGCTAAGAGGTTATTGGAAGACTTGCAAAAAAATTGTAGGTCTCTACAGAATTTAAGACCAAAGTCATGAAACAAAAGATTTTGTTTTATTTTATTGTCTCTCAGTAGGTAATTTCATTGTTTAATTAGAAATTCTTTCTAACTGAAATTTTTTAGTCTCACACTGTCTTTTCTAGCTAAACTAAAAAGCTCTCTCTTAGCAGATATCCCTCCCCCACACAGGTATTTGTAGGTAAGTATCAAATCCCTTCTCAAGTGCCTTTTTGATAAGCTGGTGGGTTTGTCTTTCTTCCTTCCTCATTATACAGCAGATTTTCCTGACCTTATATTAGTCGTTAAACTGTTTTGTGAATCCCTTCCGATTTCTACCATCTTTCATGAGTGTGTACACCAGAACTAGAAACATTGCTCCAGTCACAACACTACTTTAACTTTAGCATTAACTCTTACACTGTATATTTTTTCGTGCAGAAATTAGAAGAGAGACACACCCTTGTATAGGCACCTCCAGGAAGCAATGCAGAACAGTCTAAGTTCCAGTGTTCAAAAGTACCACTTGGAAAGGCCATTGTCTCATTACAGACAGGAGAGGGAACATAGTCTGCCTTCCCTAAGCCAATGTTTACCATTGTAACTGGCTTCAGAGAGAAAATTCCTTTGCACATGTTGTCACTATATGCCCATCTAAGTAGTGAGTGGACAGATTTTCTCAGGCAGATGATTCAGAGAGAAACAGATTTACTTTTTGGCCATAAACCAGGTTCCTGGTTCAAGAACTTTCCCGTCAGTTTTCCATGTGGGATATTACTCTGATTCATATTTGGTCTGGAGCAATAATTCAGTCCTTCCATACAGTAATTTTATGCTTTTCTAGTTTGTTTTCTTGGAAGATTTCAAAAATGTCATAAATATTCATTGATTTACATTCACAGCAATCCAAGGAAGTAAATATGACCTTAATAAGATTATTCCGAGTCTTGTTTTAATGCTACATGTTAAGTCAATTGCAGAGAGTGAAATAGAGCCAGTTTCTCATGCAAACTACTGAGTCCATCATATCTCTATTTGATAGGAGAATTATTGCACTCCACAGTGAAAATTATCTCCTTTGTCTATGTAAGTAACCATGTTCCTTCATAGCTCCCTTGCTATACTCCTCAAGTATCTGGCTGTGTACTGGAAAAGAACCTCTAAGTTTGTGACTGGGCCTGTTGGGATATACTTGAAGACAAGTTGTTGAATGTACCTCTCTTTTTTCATCAGTGGAGTATTTTCCTCTTAACACTCAAAAGAAAAAGGAAATGTGAGAATAACAGCCCCCAAAGCATAATGGAATATTTCTGGTTCATGCGTTCCTCCTTTTGGAGCAGGTCCCCTTGGCTGGCAGAGAAAAGCTCCAAAAGGAGTGGGCTGGGAGTTGTTTTTCAGTGTGTTTGTCTAAGCTGTGGTTCTTCGTGCTATGAGAAACCTCTCAAGCAGCTCCAGTAAGAGTCGTCTTTTTGCTCCCTTCCACATCCTTACTTATTCCTAGATCCCCCTCCCCCTCTTCACTTTCTTTCATGTGGATCAAGGCCTGGAAAATGACAAGCCTCTTGATTAATAGATACAAAAAGTCTTCTTATGTAATTTATTTGCTTTCTGCACCTGACTAGAATCACTAGGTTTATCTGGAAAGGAAAATATATCGTCCTTCCTGACTCCGAGTGGCAGCAGAGAGAGCTGAGCATGTGATATCAAGCTGCGCATGGAAAGCAAACAAAACGCCATTTCTGTATTTTGTAAGCATCTCAGGTCATAAAAGTGTCAGCACGCTATATTTCTTGCTGGGATCCTCTCTGTTTTATTATCTGAGCCCTTTCCATTGTGTTGAATGTGCAAGGAGAGTCTCCAAAGCAGGCAACATCTGTTTCCCTGTCATGTTTTTGATTATCAGCTCCATATTCCTTGCAAGTCTCCTGCTCACATATTCCCATCAAACTCAATGGGGGCTTCAACAGCAAGGACACTTCCTTATCTCCCTTCCCCCAGACTCTCCATCCATCATTCTCACATGCTGACCCACTAAATGCTCATGCAAGAGGCCTGTTCTTTACACTTGGGTAACACTCTCATGACCTCTTCAATTTGTTTTGTTTGTTTAGGTCTAATTGTTGTGAGCATACCTGCCTCCGTCCTTAACAGGAGAGAAGGGAGAGGAAGGAGGTAGGTGAGACATCTGGCTGGGTTTTGTTTTGGTACCTGCGGAGAACAGTTTTCTAATGTAGTTTTAGATTTGTTTCCCAGTTTTCTTCCCTGAAGAGGAAGTTTCTTCCCCTCTTTCTTAGCTCCCAATTGCTAAATCAATTTCTCTCTGCTTTGCCAAAAGATCTGTTTTACCATTTATGCAGGAATTTCAATCTGCAGATGGGGACTCTGCCAATAAGAATCAATTAAAACAATTGTCTTTTGCCTATCATATTGCAGTTCTAGGATATCCAGCACTCTGAGATCTGGGAAAGCAGAGGTAAGCTACAGTAAACTACAGGTTCTTTAGCTAGTGGTGTTTTACATTTATTTTCACAGAATATTTTTGTATACTTGTGCAGAATGTCAATGAGCAGCAGTGGAGTGATGTAGCTACTGTTGCAGTTGAGAAGCAGAAGTCTATACTTGTGAATTGTATTATTAATTATTTTATTTAAAGAGCAGTTTCCCATCATTACAGGTAATTTACCCATCCACCCACAATAATGCCACATTTTGAATCCACATGGCAGAATTTTCAGATTCAGACAAATACATTGCTGACATTCATACCAAGGCTCAAATTGTACATGAGAAATGTGAACACCTCTGCACCTTCCCTAGGTCCTACATTGGTAGCAGTCCTGAGGTTACTGAAGGCTCTCCTAGATTCCAGGAGGTATGGCTTGCTTGTACACTCCAGGTTAAACCATTTCTTAAAGCTCTCCCAGGTCCATTGTGCCCGTTAGATTTACACAAAATGTTTCCTTCAATGTTTGCCTGTTGGTGTTTTTTCAGCTCACTGGTTCTCCTCTTGTGACGTGTGGCTTTTGCTCTTTGTGCTACAGAACTTAGGTTAGGAATCAGGTTTTAGAACCACTCTGTGGATTTTGATGAGGTGTATGTATAAAAAAGGTCATTTGGACCTTTCTGTCTAGCATGACTGTACTTCATATTTGTGTTGATTTTTGCTAGTTTCCCATCACTATAAGCAGCTTGGTTAATATGTGTATGAAAGAGATTAAAGGCTGGGCAGGTCATTAACAGCACCAAAGTGACTATGTGATAAAATGCAACAGGGACCGAACAGAAAAGAAGAGCAAAGGAAAGAGTTGCTCTCTTTGAAGTTGATTGCAGGAAACAGAGGTGAGGAATATGGGGAGATGAGATTGATGGATTGTATCTCAAAGAGCAGCCAGGTATAGAAGACCATAGCCTGTGTTGTTGAGCTCATAGTGCTACCTGTGAGAACAAAGGCAGACTGATGTGAGAGACCTGTGGGGCTCAGCCAGCTTCAAAATATGTGTCCTAGAGAGGAAGTGGAAATTCCTGAAAGAATAAAAGGTGGAGCAGAAGAAAGGGAACAGTCATGAAGTGTCTGACCGGACTGAATCAGAAGATGGGGGGCTTGGTAGCCTGAATGGGAAATGTGGACTGGGACTGAGAACTAGAAACGAGTGATCAGGAGGAGAAGGAGGCAAGAGAAAACTGGAGAGAGAAGATTGATTGGTGCCAGGCTGTCTTGGCTGCCCAGGAGCTGTGATCCCAACCTGGTGTGTCCACAGCATTGGCAGGTCATGACTTCTTTCACAGTGAATTTCAGTTCCAAGGAGAGTGGCGGTGTGCTTCTGGGTATGATAAAAGCAGAAGCTACCATGAGCATCTGCTAAAAGCACAGGAAAGAGAAAATGGCATGTCAAATTCATGGATTGGGTATCTGGGCACCTGAAAGCCCTTAGCAGCACACTGTGTTCCTGAGATGGGAGTTGGGAAAAGGAGGCTGATGCTTGTGATATTTTACAAAGGGGGTTTGGCTATGAGTTTGACAGTTAAAATTGTGAAAGCAGCGATTCTCATTGTAGGAGGAACCACATATCAAGATAGCAGCAGAAACTGCACGAGGTTATAGGGAAAAGCAGATCCTCTTACTGTGAATTAGTGACTTCAGTTTTATCCATTGATACATCAAATGGGAGTCACTGGGAAATGCAGTCCAGTAAAGGGCAAAGTGCTGCGCCTTAACACCCAATGAATCAACTGTGAAAAGACAACAGATTCACCCAGGGCCTAGATCTGTGTTGGGTATAAAGGCCAGAATGAGTAACTTCAAGTGCATTTCAGTCACAACTTGTTACTGGTCCCTCACGCAATATAAGGGTTCCATAGAGCCCTTTCCTGTCTTTGTCTCCTCTGCTTTACCTTCCCAGTTTGTTCTCCCATGCTTTGCCAGCTCTTCTGCCCTTTCTGTTGTATTTAGGAACCTTCATCTTGCTCTTGCCTTCCATGTCATTCCCTTGCAATGCTTCCCCCCACTCAGGAAGATGACACTCTTACCTTGTGCTGTGCAGTCCCTTCATTAAAACAAAACAAAACAAAACAAAACCTGTCATCTTCCCTTCCATTACAGGTTTCTATGCCTGCCCTTTCTCCTCTCCTGTTCTCCTCCTTCACTCACTTTATTTCACTTACAGATGTCAGAATTCCCATGATTTCATTGGTGGCTAGTAAGACTCATGTTTGAATCTGTACAATTACTGAATCTTCCTTTTTTATCAGAAAATTTCCATTGTCTGTTTTCACATCCTATTTTTATTTGCTTTCAAGAGTAAGGATATATTTATGCTGGTTAACCAAACAGATCTAACTGTCATGAGGTGGCTGTCATTTGCACTCTTTGAGGTGTTGTCCTCTAAACAGAATGGCTACATCCTTATTGCCAGCTGGGAATGATCCCTTGAAATTGTTTGAGAGAATGCCTGGGCCAAGGCTGCGCCAGTAACAGTTGCAGTGATTTAACAGAGAGATGACAGAGCCCCAGCTCCACTACCTGGCTCTGCTTGTTGTTTACCACCCTGGGTAGATACTAGGGTAGGTGTAGGCTATGCTACCCTGACAGGCAAGTTCCCATTCCATTTGCAACCATAGTTTTTATGCTGTATGCTTGTTCAATAACAGCAGAGATGATATTGGCAAACATGAGGAAAGCAATTACAGTATTATTAAAAACAAAGAATGTGTACCACATGTTTAATTTCTATTCTGTTTAAAAATATTTACTCATGAGGCCTGTATGTCAGTCATTTGTCGTTCAGCACCACAGCCTCTACGACTTTGTGGTCCACATGCACTAGACTTGAGTATGGGTCCAGACCGGGAGGGAAGTTGTGGCCATGCATTGCAGTTTGGGGTGTGCCACCTTATGTCTGAAGAGCTCCTGGCAAAATCTATGTGTCAGCTCTTGCTTTCTGCTACAGGTGCTTTCTCATGGTCCCACAGTATGTTCATCGTTTGACTGCCTAAACCCAGTGCTGTCTGAGCCCTGATTCTGTGTGTCTAGTCTCACCTGCCAAGGGATAATTCAGCAGCAGGATCCTCTCCATGGACATGTGAAGAGAAAGTAGGCAGACTTTGTCAGGTGGAAGTTTTTAAAATGAATTTCAGGAGTGTATGAGACTAATGGAAAGAGGGAGAGCAGTATGTGGAACAGGTCTGATACTAGACCTTTGGCACAGACCAAGCTTCAAATATGTCTTACATGGCCCCCTGAATGTAAGCCAGCTGTAGTGCCTCCTGTCTTATCCCTTCTCCATGCCTCCAGTGCAGGCATGTCCCTTTCCGTTTCTCCACGTCCCCACTGTGTCTGGCTTCCACCTGCTTAAGGTCAGTGAGATGAATTAGAGCAGCTTTCAAGTACTTTTGACTTTTAGGAGGCACTGGCCTGGCAGCCAGATTTGGAAGTGCTGAGAATGCTTTGCTGCTAAGGTACCACAGCACTAAGCTGCTTTCCCATCTTATATCTGGGGCTGTGTCAATCATGCCTCAATTGTAGCTCTAAACATGGGTTTTTGATTTCAGTAGCATGATTTTAAAGGTTTTGTCGATAAAAGTGATAAAACTGAAAACTACCTGAAAATGAGCTTACAATCGATATCTCCCCAGAGCAGAATATGTTGCATACTGAGTAATATTTGTGATGTTTTCTAGCATTTTCATAACAGAAAGAAGGGTAAGTTTCAACTTCATTGTGTCTGCAGTCAGTGCTAGCATGGAAGGGTACTACCTCAGAGTAATGTAATACTCTGTACTGAGTAAATTATTACTCAGTATGCAACCATTCACAGAGTAATGTGAATAGATTGAAAGTGGAGAAGTCAGAGAACCAGAAACTAGATCACTGGGTGGCAAGATGAAACCCTACTTGGAAAATAAAAAACCTATAATACATATGGGGAAAATTATCTAAAACACATTATTCACCAAGGGAGCCGTGGAAGTAGGTAAGCTGAAAGAGACCTAAGTTTGAGAGCGAACAGTAAATTAGACATGAGTTCGCAATGTGTCAGCAATGCAGTTTGGGCTGCATACACAAAGGCACCACATCAGAGAACATGGTAATAAACCCTCTCCCTACATGCCTGGTGTGACCACACCTGAAAGTTTCAAGGACTTTGAAGTCAGTGGAGCTGTGCCAATTAACACCAGCTGAGAGCCTGCCTGTTGTGTTTGGTTCTTGTTGCCTTATTACTAGACAGTTATTGACAAATTGGAAGAATCCAGTGCAAAGTAAAAAAAATTATGAGGGAGCTGGTAAGGCTGATACATATATGTATATATATATATATGTGTGTGTGTGTATAAATGATTAAGTGAACTCTCCAACATTCAAATGTTGGGAAGATATCATTTGTTCAAACTCCAAACAGCTGTCTGGCTTGACTGCAGCTATGCCCTTTGGTGTATAGCCGTTAAGGATGCTTGAGGATTAGCTGGTTGCCAACATTTGCATAAGAACAAAGGTGTTTTTGAACAATCATGGGTATCCATTGTTAATTACAGGGTCTCTTCCTGGATGCATCCCTGTGATTAATCTGTATTTAGGCACCTCAGCAAGAGACCAGATTTTTACATCTGCTAATCACCCACAGTTGTCATGAACTTCAATGCTTCTTCTCCTCTTTGTGTATCTGACCTCTGTTATATAGACGTTAAATATAGATGTATACATCTCAGAGTAGGTGTCTAGATTTGAGTTGCTTAGTGGACAGCAGCTAAAGTTGCCATGAAAATCCTAACATTTTCCATTCCATTATCTATATACTGACCCTGATGGCTAATTAGAGTCATTTAATGCCATGTCCCTTGAAAGGAATTCCTGAAGATGAAAGTTCCCTGTCATTCTCTGTAAGACTATCCAGGATCTGATCCAGAGCTCTGGAAGTCAGTGAAAATCTTTCCATTGACTTCAAAGTGTTTTGGACCATTCCTAGATAATAGCACAAATTTCACTTCTTTCTTTCTTTCCAATTCAGTTGTCTGAAATTGCACAGTGTGTGATTGAATCCCTATGTCCCTTGCATAGCTTGCATGCCAGCTCCCTTTAACACCTTCTGTGAAGCTTACAATGTTAAATGACATATTCAGTTGCTGTAGGCATCTTCTTTCCAATCTGGACCCCAGCTGCTTGAGGTCTAACAGATAGAGGACAATGTGAAAGCAAAAAATAATGTATCTAAAGGAGTCAGTTAAGCTAAGCACCTTTAAACATATGACTGTGGAAGTTATGTAGTTAATCTGGTTAAGGACAGATAAGCTTCATATGGTCAAAACTTTATTTTTTGTCATATTTTGTTGCCACCAGATTATGCCAGAGATTAAAACAAGATTATTTGTCTTTGTATTCCACAAGAAGAATAAAAATATTGGAACTACCTCTCTGCTGTCCCTGAAATTGTTCAATCCTTCTGTCGTCTGACTGATGCCAACATCTTCCAGCCAGGATTTAGCTATTGAGATCCTATTGTTACTTCTGGAACCATGAGGTCTGCTAGTTTTATTAACATCTGGCATTATTCAAGCAAAAACTGAAGTTGGAGAAGCCAGAATTATTATCTATTCCAAGTAAGTTGCACAAGTGTTTTTTAAGGAAATTCAGGGGATTCGGGCATATCTCTGGAGAATGTCTACCCTGTGGACAGTTCTCTCGAAGGTAAGTTCACAGACACTAATTCTCTCCAACACTGTACAATTCACCTGTGCTGTCAGCCTCCTCAATTGGAGGTTTTATTGTACATGACTACAGTAAAAGACATCAGTAACTCATATAGATGTCTAATGAATGTGATTAATCAAGGAGTGGGCACGTTCTTTGAAATGGAATGAATTACATGGAAGAGAAGACAAATCCAGTTGTCCTAGTCAGACCAGCTGACCGGGGAATGGGAAAAGAACAAAGTTAAGGACGGCAGAAGTGAGGCCAGTGTGTTGCCCATCGTGGGGGCAAAGTAACAGTGTGCCTTACTAATAAAGCCTGCATAGAACACAATAAGAAAGCCGTTATATGTAGAAACACACTCCAAACACTATAACCACTGACGGAGAGGAAATGAGATGATGGGTGAGTGGAATCAGGGAAAGCACATCTGGTGAATCAAACAGTAACTCTCCATATCAAACAGACGCACAGAGTGCTGTCAGACTCCACCCTGCATTTTGGAGGCTCTCAGAAGCTGCTCTGACTGTGTCAGACAAGCCTGCTTTGTGCTTCTGTACCAGTCCCAGGCACCTATAAGCAGGTGGGATATTAACTGTCACAGCTTCGCACTACCTTTTTTGAATTAATTCATATCTCCTAGAGGAGTCCTTGGTTCCTGTTGTGAGTCATATATTTCAGCGTTTTTGTGAGGTAAGTGCCTAGTCCTATAATTTGAAGGAAGTCCTCCTTCAAATATACTATGGATTATGAAATACTTGTGAAATAATCTGACATGACCTGTGGTGAGACAGGAACGCCTTCTCTGGCTGAGGGCTTGGAGGTGTCCCTCAGACAAACTCATGTTTAATCTTCAGCAGTGTAGAGCAGAGGAGAAAGGGATAGACAGCACTGGAATGCACTTAAGAGAAATAGATACACACATGAAAGAAAAATGCCTTGATATTTAAAATATTTATGGCCTTAAAAGGGCTGAAAACTGATACTAGCCATTAACTAATAGACATGCTGCCTTTGTGATGCAGCTTACATCCTTAACTAAAACCACATCTCTGCTCTGACTTTGTCTGAAGCCAGGTGCACAGATGATTAAATTTTGGGCCAGTTATAAGGAGAGTGTCTCCATCCTGTCCTCTCCTCTAAGCACACACCATCTGTGTGATACTTATTCATCTCCTTTCGCAGGGCTGACATACTGAGCCCATATTCTTCCAGCATCAGTTGTCCTCATACCATCAAGCTGTGCAAATGGAAGGGATCTAAGCCTAAGGGAATAGACTACTCTGCAAGTAGGCTTGTGTTGTATTAAGCCAGTATTAACTGCTCTGCTCTAACCTTGATGCTGTTCATATGTGTTTTCACAGAAGAAACTTGGGGCTCAAGCTGACCAGAGTTGCCAGCTTGCCTCTTACTTCTGTGGGACAGGTTCTGGGTTCTCTGTCTTTAAATGCTATGTTGCTGTGCACTGCCTCTGTTTGAATCTTTACTGCTTAGAAAAGGGAAGATGATGGCTTTGTATTTGAGACCATATGGATTCCTTGTAATGAGTAGAAGGTAGATTACTTAAGGCATTTTAATTTTATTTTCTGAACAGGATTTCTGAGCCCCTGTTCCTGCGTCATAGGCGTGCTTGTAGCAGAAAATGATAAACCCAGACCCTGCTTCTTTGAGGAAGGGATAGGTGGAGGAAAGGACTTCAAATGCATGTATGTTTTTCATAAAAATATAAGACAGTTACTTTAAGTATGCTGAACATACAAGAGAATAGACACAGGTTCCATTTTTTTTTTTTTTTAATTATTTATTTAGAATACTGAGGGGAGGCCTCTTGGAAACCTACAGTTTCCACACAAGGGGGAGTGGAGGGGCAGGTGCTGAGCTCTGCTCTCTGGAGACCAGTGATAGGACCCAAGGAAACAGCTTGAAGCTGTGACAGGGGTGGTTCAGGCTGGATGTCAGGAAAAGGTTCTTCAACGAGAGCGTGGTCAGACACTGGAACAAGCTCCCCAGGGAAGTGGTCACAGCATCAAGCCTGCCAGAGTTTAAGAAGCATTTGGACAACATTCTCAGATGCATGGTCTCATTTTTTGTGTGGTCATGTGTACAGAGCATCTGACCCTAATCCTATGGAAAACACTAATACATGCAAAGTGGACTTGGATACATGCAAACTTCAGACTTGGATCCAAAGCTATCAGCCAAGCTTTCTACTCTACCAGATGTTAAGATGCACTAGATGCATTCAAACTTCCATTTCAAGAAGTTCTGCCAAAACGGGGCACTACTGACCAACCTTATCCTTCACTCTTTCTTGTTTCCTCTGAAATACAAAAATACATTTTATTACTCATTTTCATAAGGCTCTAGTAGCTATTTTCAGTTTAGGATGACACCTTGTTGACATGACTCTGTCCTGTAATTCTCATCACAGGATATCTTTGGGGTGGTGGGCTCAACCATAAGGACTGAGACAATGAATGTGTGCACTTTAAGAAGTGCAGCTGGAGGGCAGACAAAATATCTGATGGACTCCACAGGTAAAGAAGCTCGTTGTGGAGGTGCAGCTTCCCACCACTGCATGGCTGAATGCATCTTGCCAGGAGGCAACAGCACCCTTTACTCCAGATCACCCTCTCAGCTTTTATTTTACATGAGGCCTAAGTGTTGAACAATGCTTAAACGTCCAGAAGGATGAGGATGGACTGGTGCTCTCTCTGTTTTTCCAGCAGATCATCCACTAGTACTGCATCAGTTTCCATCTCATAGACTGGCTAGAATTTTGGGTGTGTTGGCTTTAGGGCAGACCAGCCAGCAGCCTCTTAAAGCTGCTTTTCTTCCCCCCACATGACTTGTGAAGCTAAAACTCTCCATGTCTCCTGCAGCAATTTCAGCCCCAGGGGACCCATTTTGGCAGGATGTGCCCTTCAGTTGAATTCCTGACTCCTCTCTGGATCTGTTTATGCTGGGGCTTATATCCATTCCCCATGAAAATTCCCCAGTGGTACATACACAGTGCTTGTTATTTTGGCAAGTTGCTAATTCCTTCCTTTCTTTCTCTCCTCCACCACTTCATTAAAACTGTCCTTCTATATGAAGTGCTTGTATAGATTGTGGTCTGATGTACTGATGGTTTAGTGTTCCTTGCCAAACTGTGGTCTTGCTGAGAAGGATGGATGCCTTCTCAGGGTGTATATATATTCTAGCTGTGGGTAGGGAACTCTAGGAACACCTTCATTAAGCGTTTACCTCAGGTGCCAGTTATTACTTCTGTGAATTCTCCAACAGTGCTGCAGAAAGTGACTGTTAAACTTGGTATAAATGTGTTAAATGTCCACTCTGATGCATGTAAAAAATGCAGCTCAAACTTGGGATATAGACATAAAAATGGATCTTGGTTTTACTAAAATTTACCCTAGGGTCTCTCTTGGAGTGCATCCTTAATTCTGCTAAAAAAAAAGGCTGTATATCCTCTTCTCTCCAGCAAGGAGCTTGGGGAAAATGTGGAAACACTGCTAAGTAATTAAGAATAATGAGATATAATAATTTTATGGTGACATTATTAGTGAGATGATTTACTATACTTGAGGTTATAATGCTTTCACTGGGGAAAGAATTGGCCTTGCTGGAGGAAAAGTAAGCAGGAGAGCAATGCAGTAGCCAACAAGTAAGCAATGTTTCCAACCAACCTCCAAACAGGGCAACAGTAGAATTTCGAGCTTCAAAAGCAACACAGTCGGAAAAGGCATTAAACAGTTAAAAAGCCCTTTGAGCCCTTTGAGCAGAGGAAGGCAGAGAAGATGAATGTGTAGGACTTTCAGTGGGTTCTAATGTGCAAGCAGAGAGGCTAGTCTGCTAGATTAAAACCTGCTCACTTTTTAAAGTTTTTGCTCTAAAGAAATAATTCTATTCATCAAGACAGCTGCTTGATTGTGGGATAGTACTGTCATTGTCACTAGAGAGAAGAGGGTTGAAGGTGGAGGGTATCTAGGTACAGCAAAGAAGTTCTGGTGTTCTTTAGACCAGTATGAGGATCCCTCTCATAGCCATCTCCCAAATTGCCCCATCACACAAACCTATCTGAGGCTCCAGACCTGAGTGGAAATGCTTTCAGAGAAGCTGGTTTTAAAGCCACTGTTGTAGATGCTTCTGGCTGATAGGAGCCAGCAAAAATGACATGCTTGAAATCCGTGTTATGCACACAGTAAGTTGAGGAAGAACCCTAATTAGAAATACAAGAATTCTCATCAGAAAGACTCATTTTAAGTTTGTAAGGGAGATTTTTTTTTTTTTTTTCAGTAGGCTGAGAAGACTGCTAAGCAATTGATCCTTAGAACAACTACATTTACTATTTTCTGTATATACCTGTCTTTGTTAGAGAAATTCAATGCTAGAAAATGAAACCACAAGGCAAAGCTTTTCTCCCTCCACTATACCCTAGCTAGTACAGTACTGCATCTTCCCCTGATACAGTGAAATAAAAGATAAGAGCAACACTAAAGAGCTGAAAAAAACTGGAAATTTAATTCACAGACAAATTAGCTGCATTGTGTTTAATATTCCCAGTGAGGAAATGAAAAGAAATTCATTCTGTTCCTGCTCTCCACAATTTCACCAGAAGGAAAGTTAAGGAAGTTAAGAAAGTTAAGACTCCCTCAGTTAAGGAAGACTGATTCCTTTTCTTTCCTTTAGTTAAGGAAGACTGATTCCTTTTTTTCCCCAAGCTTTCATTTGCCCCGAACCAAATTGATGAGAAATAAATTGTGCATGTAAAAAAAATCAAACCACACTCAAAACGCTACAGTCATTCAAATTTCTCATTGTACTAGATAAATACATGCTAAAGAGTTCTTTAGTAATCTATCAAGAGAATTGGCCAAATGGAGCGATTCAAGCCCTTTCAATAAAGCAAATCTATTAGAGCAAGCAAACTAAAACCAAAGAATTCCTGCTGTTCCATCAGGGCTGTAAATTCAATATTGCTGGATAGTGTAAAAGTATATATATTTAACAGCCTTTTTATTTATTTATTTATTTTGAATAAACACTGCATAAATATGAAGAAAAAGGGAAAATTTAAATCAAGAGGGAGGTGGATGGTAGGGTAGAAGCAAGTCTAGGACTGGAACTGCATTGGTAACAGCTTGGCATAATCAGTAATGAAATTGAACTAGAAGTGCAGGCTGAATAGCAAAACTGATCCTAACTCAGGCATATCAGGTAAGTGTGGATGTGCCCAGACAGCTCTAAACTGTTACAGTGTTTGTCACTATTTAAGGAACAAACTGTGAAATGGTAACTGTTTTTGCAGCTCATGTTTGTAAAAAAATCTTTATGTTTCCATTTATTCAAAACCCAGGAACAGAAGAGAGATTCAAAGTCTATTTAGAAAGAACAGCTGAGTACTTTCTACTTCATTCGTAGGCTACAAAGGTATGGAATGCAAAGGGACCTCTGATATTGTGTAGATAAATTAGGAGATGACCCTTGTGCTCTTTGTTGCTCATGACCTCGAAGTAGCTATGAACAACTTGGACTGGTCACTCAAGCTACTATGTAAGAAAGAGGCACATGAAAACTGCTGTTGTGATTTTGATCAAAGATCCCTGTAGACTGGTAGTTTTCTTCAACAGTGGCCATTGCAGATGCCTTCAGAAGGGTAAGAACAGGTGAAGCATGAATGATACTCTCCTAATCTTCAAACAAATTTAGCTCCAGAGATTTCCTGATCTCAATATTTTTCCCTGTTTAATATCCTCTGATGCAGTGCACTTCCAAGCATATGTCTAGTGTTTCCTTGAATACAAGTATGTTTTTCATATCCATAACACCCTCAGGCAGAGTACTCCACAGCTTTCTTACTTGAATGAAAACCACTTCTTTTTGGTTTTTTTCTGAACCTGTTTCCTGCTAGCATCATTTTGTAGTCCCTAGTTCTTGAGTTGGAAGCAACATCTATCATAATGCATCATCACCACTTCATTCAGGCTTTTGTAGACCTCTCTCAACATCTTTTCTTTTCCTGGCAGAAATGTTCCAGTCTACTGAGTCATTCCTCCTACAGAAGTCATTCCATACTTTTGATCATCTTTGTAGCCTTTATTTGAATGTTTTCCAGTTCTATTACATCCTTTTTGAGATGGTAGAACAGAATTGCACACAGATTCAAGCTTGGGGCTAACCATGGGCTAACCATAGGCATGATGTTATTCACTGTTTTGTTCTCTCTTGCTTTCTTACTAGCTCCAAACTTCTGACTAGCATTTTAATTGCTCCAGAGCACATAGCTAATGTCTTTGTGGCATTTTACCTTCATGTTTCCTCCCTTAGTAGCAATGGTCACTATGGGGTCATAAATCAACATGAAAAGTGGGGACTTTTTCTCAAGTGCATTGTTTTCTACTTATCTGCTCTGCATTTCACCTGCCAATTTATTTGTTCATTACTTAGTCTTCAAAAATCCCTGTTTCTTCAGTCTATGTTTCTTCACAGTCTGCCTTCATCCTCACTAACTTGAATATCTTGTACCATCAGCTAGTGTCATGTGACAGCTCACTCTGCTTCAGATGAGTATTGTTGAACATAGGTCCAGCACAGACCTTTGTGCAACTCCGCTGGTGAAATTGTTCAGTTTGGACAATGACTGTTTATCCCTATGCTCCATTTTCTTTATTTTAGTTAATACTTTCTCAGAATTTTTCCTTTTTGTACTTTGGCTGTTCAGTGTACTTAGCAGCCTTTACAAGGGACTTTTCAAGACAGATTCTGTCCACATTCATCTGTCTGCTGCTGATGCTTTCAGCAAATGCCAAGGAGGCATCTCAGGAAGGCCTTCTCTCTATGCAAGCCATTTTCACTCTTTTGAAATACATTGCATTTCTTCACGTATCAATGAATTCTCAACTGAGCACTAATGATTTGCAAAAAGCAAATCCCTCTCACATATACACGTTCTGGTCTCCTGGAGCTGAAAAAAATAGTACGAAACATAAAACTTGTGTTTCCTTGGATGTCCTGGGGAATTATTTTAAAGATTGTCTTCATATATGAAACCTTCCAGTCTTTAGGTTCCAAGGAGGTTTTAACTGAAAGGTTGCATGCTGTCATTAGTAACTCAGCATTTTCATCCTTGATTTCTGCTAGGTGCCATCTGTTAGTGTTCAGTTTGTCTATTTGAAATGTAATCTCATCCACAATTACTTCAATTTCAGACATCCTCTGCATTTTCCCACTGTACATACAATTCCCCCATTTCTTCCAAATGAGGAGCAATGCCCATAATTGTTAGCTTCTGTGCAATGGTTTCATTGTCTCTGAGTTATGCTTTATCACTAGTTTGTCATACAGAGTCCCTAGCAGGTTTTTTTGCTCCTGACATTTTTGACAAAGGGCTTAGTACTAGTTTTAATTTTTTTAACTAGTGCTCCTCAAAGTCCTTTTTAGCCTTTCTAATGAGGATTTGCCAGACTGCATGATTCATTTCATTTTGTTTGCTTGGATACAATAGATATCTTTTTGAAAAATGCCTTCATACTGCTAATAAACTTGCTTACTTGGCTGTTTATATGTGCTGGCCTCCTTTAATCCATTCTCTGGCCTTTCTCAATAGGTCATACGCAGCGGTGTTATGCTACCGTCTGGTGTTCTTCAGTAGTTTCCATGCTGCTGTTAGGATTTGATCCTCTCTGTTGACCTTTCTAGCTTCTTTTTAACAAAACTCCTCATTTTTTGCATAGCTCTTCTTGAAGTTTAGCACAATGACAGGGGAGTATTTGGCCTGTGGTGCTCCGCTTGAGCTGGTGACGGAGTTCTCTGTGGTCATGGTCACAGAGTGGTGCTTCCACTGAAAGGGATAGAACCAGATCATGCACATTTGTTAGTACAAAGCTAAGGACAGCATTTGCTCCTGTGGGCTCTCAAACCATCTGCTCCATTAAATAATTGCTAACAGAGTCCAAAAATGTTGTTTCTGTTTCATGTCCTATTATGATATTTGTCAACCTACAGCAGTGCAGTTGAAGTCTCCCATTACTATTGTATTTCCTGACCACAGTGCCAGTGTGATCTCCTTCATCTTATCAATTTCAAGGCATTTTCCTACCCTGTGTCAGTAACATTATCTACCATACCTATATTCTTCATACTTAGCCCTGGAATTTCAATCTTTATAAACACTATGTTACTCGTTGAGTTGGTTAGCTGACAAATTCAATGTGATGCAAAACTTTCAGGAGGGCAGATCACTGCTCTGCTGCTGGCACAATTTATCTTTACTGTGCATTTTGTATCCCAGTATTAGTGTTCCACTGACTGTCATCCTCTCCAAAAGTTTCTAATATGTCTGGTGTATCAGTGTCTGTATTTTGGATCAGACATTCTGGTTCTTCATACTATTTCTTAGATTTCAAACACTGTTTGGAAAGAGTGTACCAATGCTTTGCTTCTTTTCTTGGCACCTCGTATAAAAAAACAATAAGTTTGCTTTCCATTCCCTGTTGAATTACTTGCATCTTCTGAATTATGCTTTTCTTGAGGATTCAGAACTTGCCCATTTTTTTCCTCATAAGGGTAACTCCTGCTGAATCTGTGCTTTTCCACACCTGTTGGCTTTTCCAACTGCTTTGTTTTTTCCATGTGGTAAGGGAATATTTTTGTTACAGAATTCTATCTAGGGCCTTCATTTTGCTAAGAATGTCTGAGAATGTTTTCAATTTGCTGCCAGACCAAGCAGTATCATGGCAGAGAGTTAGATATGTTGGATGTTTTCAAATCAGCTGGACTTGATGAAATTCCTCCTAGGATACTAAGAGAAGTGTCTGAAGCAATGCCAGAACTATTAGCTGTCATCTTTGAGGAATCATGGAGTACAGAGATAAATGTGTTGCCTCTTACTATTTTTTCAAATTATGAGGGGGCAGAGGAAGCAATCTTTGAGCCTTCAGAAGTTAACTACAAGGTGAGTGACAACCAGTATGGGTCTATCAAGAACAAATCATATCAAATCTATATGCTTCTGTGACAGAAACTGTGGATAGGGGAGAACAGCAGAAAGATGTATCTTAACTTTAGTAAGGATATGAGTAATCAAAAAAGATGAGACTATTTTGTCTGGAAGAGATGAACAAAATCGTTTGACTCCTTTCTTTATCTCATGATGAAATGATACATCTGACAGAATGAGTAAGGAACATACTGCTGAGTAATGAATAGGAAAATATTTTTCTACCATCACAGCTGAATAAACGAGAGTGTTGGCATATTCTTTCTTCTCTGATCTAGATAAGAGCAGCAGAGGATTCATCTGGAGGATCATGTCCAGTTTCTGGTGCTTTAGTTAAGGGAGGATGTGGAATACCTGAAGAATACATAGGAGAGAAGTATAGAAAACATGGTTCTTGAGGAAAGGCTGAAGGAACTTGCATAACTTGATCTGGAAAAGAAACAAAGAAGGGGATGCCCAGCAATGATCTTTCTTGCATTTTGTGTAACAAAGTACGGAAACAAGTTTACTTTGGAAGATGTGGAATCTCCATCAGTAGAAACCGGCACAGGGTTGGGTGTTTCTTATTTCAGGACTCTCTGGCCTCTTCTCAGCTCTATTTCTATATTCTTCTATGATGGTTATACAGTGCCAGATAAACACTTGGTCATCATGGATTTCCACATAGTCAGATGCATGCTTCACTCCCACTACAGGTGTAACATGGGAGTTCTTTGCCCAGCTTATAAGGTAGATTTCAGGTGCCAGGCCCAGGTTGTTCTTCCTCTCAGGTGGCTGCAGCCTCCAGGTGCTTCTTGTTTCCATTGTGCTCTGTGGATTTGAGTGAGCTTCTTCCACTGCCACCACTGTATTAAAAAAAAAAAAAAGAAAAAAAAAAGAAAAAAAAAGATGAAGAAGTAAGAGAAAGGTTAGATGTTTACACAGTCTACACAATCATAGCTGGCCTAGTAGGCCAGGTAAGGTTATGGATAAAATAATAAAATAATCTGTAGCCAACCCTACATAAGGGTGTAACATGGTTAATGTCATATCCAGCTGCCTCTGACTCTCTGGCTTCAGGGGCAGCCGCCCATGGAAATCAAGAGGAAAACTCAAGGCTGAGTCATGCCTGAGCTCCTCAGCTGCCCCACCTTGTGTGAGCTCAGTGTCTTTGGAGGCAGCTTTGGCAGCAGTTTGTGAGGACCAAAGGGTGTTTTGGGAAACAGCATCTGCTGTTCTCAAGCTCCTCTTGCTGACGTTAAAACCTTATCCCTATTTTACATACATACTTCAGGTTGTGTTTCACTAGCCTTTATTTGTGCGGTTATTTGCTTGAAAATAGTCTTAGATACGTATCTGAGATGAGCAGTGCTGTATGTGTTCACACTGAGAACATACAGCTATTGTCCTCCTTCCTTAGGCAGTTCCCAGCAATACTTCAATGACTCGCGAACCACTTTCTGAAATCATTTTGTATGGTTGTGTGTTCAGTCTGTGACCCTGCTTGTATAGTCCCTCCCTCCCTGCCTCCTGCAGCCCATGGCTCCTCACACAATAGTAAGTGGCTCACCTACATCAAACCCCGATGCCAAACCAAATGCCGTTTTGGCCTAATTCCAACATTGATGGTGAAGAGGTTTGTCAGTGTATAACTCCACTGTCTTTACGGAGAGTGGTAACCTGGTGAAAAGACTGCACCGTCTTTTTGGTGCCACAAAGCATGCCAGACTTTCCTTGCTTAAAGAGGTGCAAGGGAAGAGGCTTTCACAGTAGGACCCCAGGAGCATGCTCCTGGTTTCTCCCAGTTTTTCTGGGAGTGTAAAACATGAAGAGAAAGAGCAAAGCTGAGATGAAAGAAAGGCACATCATAGAAATTAGGCTACTGAAAGAATCTAGAGGTGTAGGAAGATTCAGATGGATGGATGGCTCCTTGGTTTGGTCTTCTTAAAGCAATGATTGCACTAGCAAGCTGAGAACAGTTTAAGAGAAGGGAGGAAAATAGCATAGGTCATGATTGTACCTGTGCTGAGAGCTACTCACTGAATCCCACAACTCTCCAAATCACAGGCTGTTTCCAGTCCCAGCAAACATAAGAGCAGCCACCGGTTATGGCATTCGCAGCCCTTGCTCCCGCCTGGGAGAGCAGGGTGGCAGGGTACACTGTGCTCTACCCAGGAGCTGCTGTGTCCAATGAGGGCAAGACAAATGTGGTGTGGGAGGAGGGGTAGACTCCCCACCAAAGGAATTGTCCTGCTGCATCTTGGGTTGGGATGAAGTTGGAGATATACCCCACGATTTGGAAAGTTCACTGTGTTTGATTCCCTTCCCTTTGCCAGAGGGCAGAAAGGATCCCTGGACCTCACAAGGGAAAAGGATCATTGTTTTTCTGACCTGAACTCTCCAGGAGAAAAAGAAGGCATTACACCTACAGGGCCATAGTGGCAGCATGAACGAACTGGGATAGGATCCCATGAGGCACTGTCTTCCCAAGACATCCATGAATTTGGATTGCCTGATGTAGGGCAATCTAAGCCTACTAGCACTTGCAGAGCCCATCCAAAAAAAGAATATTCCTGAACTGGTGCTGTATATAGCAACAAAACCATATTTTGTACTTTTCATACAGGAACCTTGAGCACAGAGGTTAGGACCAGTGCCCTGGGAATCTCAAGAACAGCTCCAAATGGTCACCTGGGAAGCAGAGGATCTGTGCTGACACAGTGTTACTAGCATTAGTGGCCGTGGATTACTAGTCAGTACCAGCCAGTTACTAGTGCTACTGGCTGTGGATTTCTAGCCTCAGCATTTTTTCCAGACCCAATCTACTTTTGCATCTTGCCTTTTCACTGTGCTGTGCCCTGTTGTCCCTGGTTCAGCAGATCTTTGCTTGGTGCTCCCTGCTGCATGGTTACACCTGATGTTACACCTGATGCACTTCAGACCTTCTCTAAGGCTGGTGTAGAAGTCCAATTAAGATGCAGCTAGATAGGGGAAAATCAGGTGAAATAGCAGCACATTAGGTAAGTGAGAAAGAAAAGCTCTGAAGTTATGTTGCATTACATGTAGCAGTGCACAGGAGATGAGAGACTTTATATGGTTGGGTTTCCAGGCACTCAGCACAGAGCCTGGCCGTATGAGCTAATGAAGTTGTCTACTAGCAGGAAACACTTTTCCTTTTTGAGCATCTAACACTGGGGGTAGATGAGACATATTTTCCCAAAGGGCCTTGTAGCTATTTGCTGTTCTGCAGAGTAATGCTGAGAATAAATCAAGTGCTCTTCTGGGTTTTGGAGACAGAGGTGGTTACAGAAAGAACAGCCAAATATTTGGTGGCCTCCTAGAACTCTTTCTGCTCAGTGTGTCATAGGCTGTCCCCTTCTGCCTCATCCCTAAATTTGTCCTTTCTCTGCATTCTTCTGTCCCCCTGAAATCCTGTCATTCTGCTCTGTTCCCTTCCTATTTTACTCCCATCTGCTCAGTCCCTTGCTTTGTTCCCTCTGCCCCGTCCCAAATGGTGTGTCCCCAGGCGCTGCCCTGCAACTCAGTTTTGAGCCATTTTGTTTCACCTTTCCTCCCCTCCAGTGCTATGTAAGGCTGAACACAAGCACAGGTGGCATGGGGGCAGCAGCTGTCTAGCTCTCCTTCCTCTACTTGAGGAGGGAGAGGCTTTTTGAGTTTCTTTGGCCCTGAGCGTAAGCATGCTGTGTCCTAGACAAGTCTTCAGCACAAATAACATCTGGATTTCAGGCAAGCTCTGCTGACCATGTGCAGGCAGAGCACAGTGATTTACAGTTAGGCCAGATCTTTTTGGTTTTTCATATGGACAGCAAGTACAGGCTGATGCCCCCAGGGATCAGCTCCCACTAATTTCAAGCCCCTGCATGAAGCACCGAGCTGCCTAAGCTCTGCTGTGAAACCACTGTAAGACATTTTCAGCATTGGCCAACCACCATATTTTTCCCTAACCTCATCCTTGGAAGTTGCTGACTAGCTTTTGAGTGAAATGTTCCCCCCAAGATTCAGCCCAATACAGAGACTGAGGATAGAAAATTTCAGCCTTGAATTATTAAAATATGACACAATTATAAGCAACTGAAAAATGGATCTTATAATCAGAAGTGTTAGGCAAGGTTAAATACAAGTTTCATGGCCATCTACAACTATAATAGAGGGGTGGCTATTTAAATATTAAATTATGGGAGAACTTTCTTGTATGACTGACATGCAAGGAAAAACAGTTTTCCTTCCAAACATGGGGCATATGCCCAAGAAACACATCTGATAAGGAAAAACAGTAGTGACTGTATGCAAACTGTGTTGTGTTCTGGTTTACATTGCTTATAGTTATTTTCTCCTTTATCCTTCAGCAGATTCTTCACTGAGTGTTGTGAAGTCCTGAACTGAACCCGTCATGAGTGGATGTGTCAGTGAGATAGATGTCAGCTTGAGCCATGGCGATTTGCCATCGGTGGAAAGCAAGCAAATATAACCAGCCGGAGTAATGAGCGTCGTGATTATAGCAGGAACTAGAGACAGATTTACACAGGAGCTCTGTGTTTGGACTCATGAGCCTTTGACTATGTTAGTATGAAAGGTAAGCAACTGCAAAACCCAAGCTGTGCAGAACTATGAACAAATCAAGCTTTTGCTGTTGACTGCTTGACACTCTACCTGCAATACTAGACCAGATGTGCATTTCCTACATTATTTTATTCACTTCTCAGAAAAAAAAAGCAGCAAGGAAAGCTTTCAGCAAAATAATTAAGTCTTTCATTGAACTCCAATGAAAAGGGATCCAGAACTTGAAAACTTGTCCACTTTTTACAATTACATAGGAGCTCCATTATTAGATATTATCTCTGTAGCAAACTTTAATTTCCTTAGAACATTAGAGCTTCACCAGCTAATTCAGAAGTATCAGAGAAAATACTACTTATGGAACAAGAAGTAATTGCTATTTTGCTGAAAGAAGGGAATATATGTAGATATACAGTCTCTTAAAAGCCACAGCACAAAAGCAGAGATCTTGTCCATCTCCTGATCTAAACTACAATAGTCACAGCCTATCTTTAATTCATGTCAAATTATGATAACCAAGAAACTGTGAACTTTATGGTTTGGTGAGTTGGCTGCAATGTGCATCCCTAAAGTAGCATAATGACAGATGTGACAGAGGACTGCAGATAACTTGTAGGCTGAAGTGAAGATCAGGCCGGACTAGATGTAGCTACATTTATTGCTATGCTGTACACCAGAAAATGCTAAGAATAAAACACAGAGAACGAAGATTTCCAAGCCTATTAGCAGGCACTCGCGTGATGTGATAGTATCAGTTTTAAGGACGTTGTGCCTAGCAGGGCATCAAGGACTGATGGTCTCTTTTTGTTATTACCAGCATAAATTGATATATATGACCCAAAGCTGACATCTAGCGGGGAGGAGAGTGAGTACAGGAGATCCGAGATCCCTTCCCAGGGATGCTTTTTTTTTTT
This sequence comes from Heteronetta atricapilla, assembly GCA_011075105.1. Taxonomy (NCBI): domain Eukaryota; kingdom Metazoa; phylum Chordata; class Aves; order Anseriformes; family Anatidae; genus Heteronetta; species Heteronetta atricapilla. The sequence continues at coordinate 82,967,291 of CM021731.1, read as the reverse complement.
TTTTTTTTTTTTTTTTTTTTTTTTTTCCCCTTTGTGTATTGCAGGCAGAGACGATGTTTTGATCTTTTCTTCAGAAGTCATGCTGAATGTATTTTCCTGGGCAGGAAAGTGAACCAAGATGCTCATTGGCACTAAGCTAAATGTGCATACCTTGCCTCGTTTGTGGCAAGTGTATGGATAGCTGAATACCAGAAGCTAGCTTCACAGTGCTGTCAGCAGATAATAAGCTCTGAAGGCAGAACTTTAAAAAGCTTTAAAAGATGATGGTCTAGATGGTCATGCCTGGTAGATTTTGGGCAGAACCTCATGAATACATCTAAGAGGAGACTAGCTGTTCACTGCAGCTGCAAAGATTATGTCAACAACCTAGCATTTTTGTTGTCAAGAACTAAGATCTGCAGTCCTAGACCCAAGCAGCCCCTTGGATAGCAGGCCCTGAAGCAGCAGTGCTGTTCAGCTTCCAGTTCTCCCCAGCCCTTTGTCTCACTCACTGCCTCAGTTGTGCTGCTAGGGCTGGGAGGACAAGATGGCTGGTAAAACTCCAGGAATGTTTTCACAAGTTTCTGCCTCACATTCTGCACCTGGTGTCACATGTTTATAGGGAAAAATATCTCAATTTTCAGTTAGTAAAAATATAAGTTTCAAGCACTTATGCTTGCTTGGAAGAATTGAAAACACGAAGCCTAAAGGCTAAAAAACAACAAAGGGCAAATAAAACTGTCCAATATTTACTTTTCATATCTTGCAAATTTAAATCAATATCATAAATCTGTTGGCACCTCAGAACCAGTTTGTAATGCTCAGCAGGGGAAATGGAGGGAAGCACAGAGAAGTCTCCCCAGTTCCCAGGCACAGGAAAGGGAGAGGACAGATAGTGCTCCTGGGAGATGGCTGGGTTGGGAGCCAAAGGAGGAAATCTGCAAGGCTGGGGGAGAGCAGGTGGACCACAAAAGCACTCACAACCCTTTAAAAATGGCAGAAGACTTGTTCATATACTGTAGGAAGTAAAAATGTCTCCTCCACACATGGTGGTAAATATTCAAGGCTCTGTAGCTGTGGGCTGGAACAACTCACACTATCTGTGGATCATCTTTTTGGTGAGATTTGTAGCACATACTGCAGCAGTAAGTTACCAACAGGCTTGAAGGAAACAGTTTGGTTGTCCATGGTGTGGAAACCCACAACAAACCTAAAAGGCTATTTTTTGCAGACACATTAGTTTCCCTCAGAGACCCGCACAAAGGTGTGATAACATGCAAACTTCTTGGTAGAGCTACCACATTTTCAACAGACTGAATTCTCCCCATGGGAAATGGCCTTTCGCCTCCACTCCTATTGCTTGTAGCACCAGCAGAGCATGGGACAGGGGACACCACCAGCCTGTGACTGAACCTTTGTCATCCCTTCTGACAGGCCAATTTAGGGTTTTAATCAAACTCCAGAAAAAATGTTGCTTCCCTGGGGAGGAATGTGGAGCCTTCAGCCACTGCCAAAGAGCACAGCTCCAGTGCTGTGTCCCGAGAAATTGCTTGGTTGACAAGGTGAAGCGTTTTTTGGAAGGATCTTCTAATGATCTAATAGCCAAACAAAGTTAGTGTTACGCAAACAGTACAAAGTTTATCACAGGATTGAGCTTTAATCTCTTGTGGTTGCTTATTGACTGCAGAAAAAAGATAGTACTCAGTGAAAAGACCTTCTCTCCATCCTGTTTGTAAGCTGTCTTGAAACAGAGGATCTTACCTGCCGCTGCTCTCCCTAGAATCCAACGTAAGTGTAAACTGAGGTCTGAACTGTGAGGTAATGAGGACTGGGTCTGGATTAATTAAAATTCCCATTTATTCCACCATTAAAGGACTTAGTTTATCTTTTTGCGCTTCCTGACTTTGGCCTTCCTAACAGTAGGAAAGCAAAAGTCACAGTGTGTGTTTCATGGTCATGATATATGGTATATATGCTCCTGCTCTACTCTGCGCTGGTGCAGCCTCATCTTGAGTACTGTGTGCAGTTCTGGGCACCACAGTACAAAAAGGACATTAAACTGTTGGAGAGTGTTCAGAGGACGGTGATGAAGATGGTGAAGGGCCTAGAGGGGAAGACTTATGAGGAGCAGCTGAGGTCACTGAGCCTGTTCAGCCTGGAGAAGGGCTGAGGGGGGACCTCATTACGGTCTACAGCTTCCTTGCGAGGGGGAGTGGAGAGGCAGGTGACCTTTTCTCCATAAACACCAGTGATAGAACCCGCAGGAATGGGGTTAAGCTGAGGCAGGGGAAGTTTAGGCTCAACGTCAGGAGGAGGTTCTTCACCAAGAAGGTGGTTGTGCACTGGAACAGGCTCCCCAGTGAAGTAGTCACTTCACTGAGCCTGTCTGAATTCAGGAAGAGATTGGACTGTGCACTTAGTCACATGGTCTAAACTTTTGGGTAGACCTGTGCGGTGCCAGGAGTTGGACTTGATGATCCTTATGGGTCCCTTCCAACTCGGGATATTCTATGATTCTATATGAAGACTTGTGCTGTCAGCTGTGGTTGATGTCATGTAGACATACAGAGAGGGCTTGGGATATTTTTACCACCTGCTACCTAATGTCTGCCAGTGTAGACAAAACAACACTGAAGAAGTCACGCTTCCTCTTTGTCTTCAAATGATTCCCTCATCCTTAGCTCTTTGCTAGCGGAGAATGGAGTCCTATTTTTCCAGTGTATACACAGGCATCTCAGTCAGAGAGACATATCCATGTCTGCAATTTGACAGGTTGGATTTGTGTACATAACCTATGTGTTTATCTGTGTCAGAGGCGTACAACATCAGAAACATGGGACTGGTTTTGGTGAAGCTTGAAACCCCTCCTAATCTGCTGTGGGAGGCTAATCCTGAAAACTAGGGTATTTACTTCTTCCTGTACATTTGTAGAGAAATTAGACCAAAACCACAGCTGTTTTAAAACTTTATGCTTTCATATACCTTGAAAAATACCTATTTTAATCAGACCCACAGAAGTAATTGCAACAAACAATTTAGCAAATTGATTTTGTCTGTGTTTTGTATGTTTCCTCGCACATGGGCACGGTTTGCTAAAACATTAATTTTCATAGTTTTTAGACCTGGCTGGATAACAAGTATGTAAGTGCAGGCATTTGATAGTCAGCATTTATGTTGGTTTGATTAGACATCTGGGTCACACAATGTCACTTATATTCCCTGAAAGATTGAGGGTAGTTCTTAGAATCACATTTCATGTTATGGTATTTGCTTTTTGTCAGTGTTTTCTGTCCAAACTATTTGGACATAGTTTGTCCTAATTTTCTGTGGTCCTTTTATAGTATATATCAGTGCTGTAGTATGCAGTGCAAAACCCAGAAGATATTTGTTACAATAGGGGACTGAAGATGTATAGAATCACAGAATCACAGAATCACAGAATTTCCAGGTTGGAAGAGACCTCAAGGTCATCGAGTCCAACCTCCAACCTAACGCTAACAGCCCACCACTAAACCATATCCCTAAGCTCTACATCTAAGCGTCTTTTGAAGACTTCCAGGGATGGTGACTCCACCACTTCCCTGGGCAGCCTGTTCCAGTGCCTCACAACCCTTTCAGTGAAGAAGTTCTTCCTAACATCTAACCTAAAACTCCCCTGGCTCAACTTAAACCCATTCCCCCTCGTCCTGTCACCAGGCACGTGGGAGAACAGGCCAACCCCCACCTCGCTACAGCCTCCCTTGAGGTACCTAAAAAGAGCGATAAGGTCACCCCTGAGCCTCCTCTTCTCCAGGCTGAACAAGCCCAGCTCCCTCAGCCGCTCCTCATAGGACTTGTTCTCCAGGCCCCTCACCAGCTTCGTCGCCCTTCTCTGCACCCGCTCAAGCACCTCAATGTCCTTCTTGTAGCGAGAGGCCCAAAACTGAACACAGTACTCGAGGTGCGGCCTCACCAGAGCTGAGTACAGGGGGACGATCACCTCCCTAGCCCTGCTGGTCACGCTGTTCCTGATACAAGCCAGGATGCCGTTGGCCTTCTTGGCCACCTGAGCACACTGCTGGCTCATATTCAGCCGACTATCCACCAGCACTCCCAGGTCCTTCTCTGCCTGGCAGCTTTCCAACCATTCCTCTCCCAGCCTGTAGCTCTGCTTGGGGTTATTGCGCCCCAGGTGCAGGACCCGACACTTGGCCTTGTTAAACTTCATGCAGTTGACCTCAGCCCATCGGTGCAGCCTATCCAGATCCTCCTGCAGAGCCTTCCTACCCTCAAGCAGATCGACACACGCACCTAACTTGGTGTCATCTGCGAACTTACTGAGGGTGCACTCGATGCCCTCGTCCAGATCATCGATGAAGATATTAAAGAGGACCGCCCCCAGCACCGAGCCCTGGGGGACGCCACTAGTGACTGGCCTCCAACTGGACTTGGCTCCATTCACCACGACTCTTTGGGCCTGGCTATCCAGCCAGTTTCTAACCCAACGAAGCGTGCGCCAGTCCAAGCCAAGAGCAGCCAGTTTCTTGAGGAGAATGCTGTGGGAGACGGTGTCAAAAGCCTTGCTGAAGTCAAGGTAGACCACATCCACAGCCTTTCCCTCATCCACCCAGCGCGTCACTCTGTCATAGAAGGAGATCAGGTTCGTCAGGCATGACCTGCCTTTCATAAACCCACGCTGACTGGGCCTGATCGCCTGCTTCCCCTGCAAGTGCCGCCTGATGACTCTCAGGAGGATCTGCTCCATGAGCTTTCCTGGCACTGAGGTCAAACTGACAGGCCTGTAGTTTCCCGGGTCTGCCCTCCAGCCCTTCTTGTAGATGGGCGTCACGTTTGCTAGCCGCCAGTCGATTGGGACCTCCCCCGATAGCCAGGACTGCTGATAAATGATGGACAGTGGCTTGGCCAGCTCCTCTGCCAGTTCCCTCAGTACCCTTGGGTGGATCCCATCCGGCCCCATCGACTTGTGCACATCTAAGTGCCGTAGCAGGTCACCAACCAGTTCTTCATGGATAATGAGGGAATAGAAATAGAAATTATTTTGTGTTTTTCCCCAACTCTGGACTTTACAATGGCTTGCACTAAGAGTTTGGACATAGTTCTATGATGTGTTCATGCCAGAGTATGTTAGATGTAGACTCTTTATTTACTTGCTTCTGAATTTTATGGGCTTAAATTCACACAAGGCACTCCATAACTAATTGTTCAGTCAGGGAGCTGTCCTAAGGGACTGATTTTATGTCCTAAGGGATGATTTTATGGGACAACCTTTGAGGAGAATTGGTGGAATAAATAATTCAAATAGTTTTAAGATGGAATTTGTGATGGAATTACATGACTACTGTGTCTTAAAATAGTGGAGGACCTAAAGTATCTTCTTCAGGCTTTTGTTCATTCTTCTTCAGGCTTTTGTTCATTAAGACAGAATAAAGAGAGATAAAGAGATGCAAGCTTCTTCCTAGGGTTTTTTTTTTTTTTTCCCTGCATCTGCCACTTTTCATTATACTAGGGCAGAGGATTAATGGCAACATTTGCCTCAGGTCACATGAAGTAGTTATTCACATTGGGTAGGCATAGCCTGATTAAAGAGTAATTATGTTGGAAGGGAGTTCTGATTCAAGAGGAATCTCAAGAGGCAAAAGACCAGAGTCTCCCCTTAGTTCCTCTAATTCTAGTGGAGCTTCTTGAGGTCATCACACTTGCAAAATCAAGACTTGAAATTTTAGGAAATACCCAAAGTATCTATCATATAATTCATTTGTATGGGAGAGAGAATACGTCACAGACCAAGTTCAGCAAGCAGTTGAATCCTGATGACTTAGATATGTTTTTTAAAGGTTCTTTTAAGTGTGAAGTTGGATTAGATAACCTCCAAAAGCCCCTTATTTTTGCTAACTCTGCCATGATTCTGTGACAGCTAAGCACGGATTTATGTCATTTTGAACTTATATTTCAAAAGAGATCAGAGCAAGCTGCCCTTCACACTGCCCTTCAGAGTCTAAACTTGTATGAGGGGCAGCCTTGTCAATATTCTGGAACAAAAGTACAGGACATTTATGAAGCTACGCAGATAAATTAAATGCGTTCAGGGACCAGTGTCAAGTGAAGTGTTATTACCTCAAGATTACCCTGATATGAGAGCTGTCTCTGTCATGCTCTTTATTCCCCACAAGGGTGTTTTCTAAATACTGGGATCACTGGGTATGTATAAGTCAGCCAAAGATACTGCAGACCAGCATGTACTACATGGTATCTGTCACCTCCCAGGGATGTGTCTGGCACAGCACATCAAGTGGCAAGGAGAAGCTTGTGGCACCACACAGAAGCCCAATGTGCATGGCACAGCATATAACCATGCTTTGAATATTGCTTACAGTCACCCCTGGATATATAATGCTGTTTGGGTACCTAGCAGCTGTAAGCTATTTACCATGGTGTTGTGTGCTGTGCTGACTGCACTTTGGAGATGGAAACTGGCTGGGACACTCTCAGAAAATAGTCTCAAGAACAGGGTGGGCTACCTAGACTGAGACAACATCTCTACAAGATGTCTACTGAGACAACTCTTCTATGAGGCAGAGGGGTCCAAGGTTTGCCTTAAATGCCCTTAGAGTCCCTGGAAGAGAGAATGACAGTTCAGGGATCTAATTGTCACTCAATGTTATTCTTTTCTTCAGGGTTCCCAGAGCATCTCTCTGCAATGGCTATGGTGTGTTTGTCGGACTTTGAAGCTTATGCTAAAAAGTATTTACCCAAAATTGCTTGGGATTTCTTTGCAGCTGGTGCAGATGAGTGTAGCACCCGAGATGAAAACATCCTGGCATATAAAAGGTAATGTAAGGAAGAAGTGGGGGGTGTTGTGCTGGAAACTTTTAAACTATATTTGTGTGCAAGTTTGGGCTTCTAAAACCTTGACTGTTCAAGGTGGTCCCTAGCAAAATATACTTATCTAAATTACATATGCTGTATGCTCTGGTGTTAGCCTGAATATGGCTGAGATTGCATGATCAAGCAAATGATATAGTATGGTATGGTATAGTATGGCATGGTACAGTACGGTACGGTATGGCAAGAAAGGGGATGAGTAGCTATGATGGAATGAGATGCAATGGGTAGCATGTAGTGAACAGCAGGAAGCTTACATATAAGTAGTATGGGATTTGGGGAATATGCTGCAGAGAGTGAGGGCAGGCACAATATACAATGAGGACAGACATGAATGGTAGAGTGGAAGACAGAGACCTGGCAGCGGGCTACAAGTAATCTGTGGGATGGATGATAGGAGAACAGGTGATATAAAGCATGGTAAGCTGAAGTGGGAAGTGTAGAAATTAAGTACTGTGGCCAGTGAGCAGGAGTATAGGATTAACAGTAGGTGGAAGTGGCAAACTGCCAGCTGAACGGACCTTTGAAAAAAAAAAAAAAGGAACAATTAAGAGTCTTTTTTATATGTTGTTTTCTTTATTGGCTCAGATTCCTGCACTGCAATAGGTAAATGAAGACCTAGTTTTCATGCAACTTCAAAAGCTGAAAAGCCACGGGACAGCTACTGTCCTGAAGGGTTTTTTATTGCTATTGCCTTGCAGAATTCATTTCCGGCCACGTATGCTGCGGGATGTATCCATGATGGACACAAGGACTAAACTCCTGGGGACTGAAATCAGCTTTCCTGTAGGAATTGCCCCCACTGGCTTCCACCAGCTAGCATGGCCCGATGGAGAGAAAAGCACAGCCAGAGGTACTCTTCTGCTTTGCTGTTGTGTACCAAAAAGTGGTTTGTGGGAAAAAACAAAACAACAACAACAACAAACTACTATTTTTCCAACTCTGCAGCAGAAAAGCCATTAGGATGATTTGAAGTGTGACTGAGCAAAGTGTTCAGGCTCAAAGATGCAAACCTTCTGACAGCCTGTTTGTGGATGAGCTATCACTTCATGTGGATGACCCACTTGGGTCTGGTGACACAGATTGCATGGGAAGCTGTCAGTATATTGCTATACTTCTCCAGCTGCCAGTAATACCAGATCATCCCCATGGGAGCTGCTGCAAACTTAGACAGAGGCTGTAACACCATTTCTGAGTTACGCCAAAGAGCCACACAGGTCCTCAATGCCATGGCCTCTAGAAAAGACACAAAAATGCTTGGAGAAAAGCAGAACCTCTCTTGCCTAATCATATGTTAAACTTGGACAGCTGACCCCTAGAAGTATATTTTTTCCTGCGTGCATTTCTGTGTACATTGAGAGCATCTGAGCGTGCATTCCTGTGAGGAAGTGGTCGTGAAGATGCTTTTTAAAACACTATTTCCAAAAAGAAAGCAACAATTGTTATTTTACCTGAATTTCTTAACTATGGCCCTACAACAGCACAAGGCAAATACAGCCAGTTGTAATCCCTGAGGTGTATTGGCCAACTGGCAGAGTTCTGTGTTTGGTAGGATATACACACAGGTGTGTATCCTACAGGTTCAGGTGTTCTCTGTAAACAATGCATAAAAAATCTCATACCCGTTGTCTGGTGGGACTGTTCAAGTGACCTTTGTTCTTACTATTTTTCAATGCCTCCCGAAGCGGCCAATGCCATGAACACCTGCTACATTGCCAGCACATACTCTACCTGCACGCTGGAGGAGATCTCTGCAGCTGCCCCTGGGGGCTTCCAATGGTTCCAGCTCTACATCCACCGCAACAGGGCAGTGTCTCAGCAGCTGGTCCAACAGGCTGAGGCCTTGGGCTTCCAGGGTCTCGTCCTCACCGCGGACCTGCCTTACACAGGCAAAAGACGTGACGATGTCCGTAATGGTTTCCGGCTTCCTCCCCACATGAAGCTGAAGAACTTGGAGGGAGCCTTTGAGGTTTGTAAAGTGATCTCATTCTTTCATTCACTGTGCTGGTGTGCACCACATGAGACAGAACCACCAGGTAACTGCTGCTTTGGCATCTGCTGAGTCCAAGGCATATCTTCTCCCCTCCTGTTTCTGCAGCATTCTGGCTTGGCCTTCTGCCAGCCAGGCTTCTGGTTTTAACATCCCAGTGAGCTTCCTTGGAGGCACTGATTTCCATCCCCGTTATTACTGTCATCCAGACATACATGCTTTAAGGAGCTGGTGAATGAGATTGCTAGCAAGTTTAATGCATCTCCTCTAGGGCAGGAAGAAACTTCAAGTCTCTGTATTCTTACAGTTTAGATGAGTTTTTTTGCTGTCCTATGGCTACAGGGAGATGACTGTTCCGAGTACGGACTGCCACCCAACAGCTTGGATCCTTCAGTCACCTGGAACGATATTTACTGGCTGCAGAGTCTGACTCGCCTGCCTATCATCATCAAAGGGATCTTGACAAAAGAAGACGCAGAGCTGGCAGTGAGGCATGGAGCTCAAGGAATTATTGTGTCCAATCATGGTGGAAGGCAGCTGGATGGAGGACCTGCCACTGTAAGTGAGAAAATAGATGTCCCAAGAGTATTGTATAGACGTTTGTGCTACCCTGGATGTCTGTACACACGTCTTTGCATATATGCTTCTGGTAGACTTGTATGTTTGTTGCATGGCTGTGGATGTGTGCAGATGTACTTTAGCTTTAAAATGGTAAGATGCATGCCTTGTCATGGGCTGCCCCCTCAAGTATTTTCTCAGTGTCTTGGGAACACTGAACTACATTGCTGAAGAAGAACTACTGGCCAACTTAATGAAAGTTTTCTTCATTAGCTGGTGCAGTGCACACATATTCTTTGTGCACTGCAGCAAAAATAAAATGAAGCTGTGGACCAAAAATGTACAAATGAGAGTATAATGTACTCTCATTGTTAACCTCTGCCAAAACATGCACAAACAGTGCAGCTAGATTTAGTGAGAGATCTGCTTGCATATTCACAGACTCAAATCTAAATGGGAATTCACTGACTTTCATAAGCCCAAAGAAATTATAACTTATCTGAAGAAAAATTCCTCCACTTTTTAATCTGTACAAAAAAAAAATGGGTTCTTTAACATGCATGTATTTCACTGCTTTAATTTGATCTCCATTTTTTCCAATTATTCATAGTTTATATGTCTTTATTGCATAGTATCATATTCTTATGGATTTTCTTTTCTCTGTTTTCCTCTGTAAAATAAAAATTGATGCCAGGGAATTCTCTTCTATTCCATCTCAAAGGTGACAATAATAATAAAATAAATATTTCTAAATGCTAGACATACTAATGGAAATGGCATCTATGTAAAGCTTCTTTACATAGAGAGACAAAACAATAGATACTTAATTCAGCTCTGCCACCCCTCTGGTACCAAACCTGGCAGAAGAGGCTATTGTCACTGCTCTTGGTGAGCTACTTCTGGAAAATTTCAGCCCCAAAATTTTCAGCCTGAAATTCTGAAAAATTTATGACCATTTGGAAAAATCTATTTAGCGATCTTAGTTACAGCTTCTCTCCCTAAGATGATTAAAATTAAGCAAGAGAGTGTAAGAGATTGCAGAAAATAGATCTTTGAATTTGCTACGAAGGAGAGTTAATTAGATCTAGTGCGATGTCACACAACCAGTTCTACTGATCTTGGGACCAGAGCCAGCGTCTCTACATGGTACTGCCCTGCACTACCAACCTGTCATCATTCTGTGTGCTGTAGAAAAGACCTCAGCGAATCAAGAGACTTAGCCTGGAGGAAATGATATGTTGGCCATACTGCATAGCAAATTAAATATTTCATAGCTGCTTTATGGGGCTTGAGGAGGCTTTCAACAGGTGGTCACTAGGACTGCACTGAAATGTGAGTTTGGCAATTTGGACAGTAGCAAGAAAAAGTTTGACATCCTTTTCACAAACACCTGTCTTTCATCATTGTCTCAAATTAAAGTATTTACAAGTATTATTTACAGTGAAATTTATTTTTAAAGTCTTTCAAATTTAAATCAGATAAGTGAAAATATTTCTTTTTCACTTATCTGAAGTGCTGGAAAGAATATCAATGTAAGGAAAACACTGGCAAATAGAACCGACTACTTGGCAACTAGAACATGGAGATGCACTATGTTGTGCAGTTTTTGATACTGAGCTATTCGTAATGAATTGTTTGGTTTCATTTTGAGAGCTTATACTGTTAAAGTGTTGTATACCTTTCTGTTCATATGGGTTATCTTCTCTTTGTTTTGCAATCAAAAGCTGATCCCAAGTTGTGAGTGGCTGCTTCTTTGCAGATTGATGCTCTGATTGAAGTTGTGGAGGCAGTACAAGGCAGAATTGAAGTCTATTTAGATGGTGGAATACGGAAAGGAAGTGATGTATTAAAAGCACTGGCACTGGGAGCAAAATGTGTCTTTATTGGACGACCAGCTTTATGGGGTCTGGCTTACAAGGTAAGGAGGTTTGAGTCTGTATCACAGAATCACACAGTGGTTGAGGTTGGCAGAGACCTCTGGAGGCCATCTGGTTCAACCACCCTGCTCAAGCAGGGACACCCAGTGCAGGTTGCCCAGGACCATGCCTAGGTGGCTTTTGAAGATCTCCGTGGTGGGAGATTCTACAACTTCTCTGGGCAATCTGTGCCAGTGCTCCAACACCCGCATGGTAAAGAAATGCTTCCTGATGTTCAGACAGAACCTCTTGTGTTCCAGTTTGTGCCCACTGCTTCTTGTCCAGGCACTGGGCACCAATAAAATTAGCCTGGCTCTGTCTTCACTGCATCCTCCCTTCAGATATTTATAGACATTGATAAGATCCTCCCTGAGCCTCCTCTTCTCCAGGCTGAACTGTCCCAGGGTGTGTGCTTTCTTAGCACACTCTCCAAGACTCCATTAGTTATTTAACAGCCTCACAGAGGCAGTTTTCACCAGTGAGGAATCTTAAGCATTTTTTTGTTGTTGTTTTTGCTGAATTTAAAGTGGAACCACCCCACATTGAATCAAACCCAGACATTTTGTTTGATTTAAAAATAACACTGAATTTCATTCTTTCAAATATGATTTTGAAGCTCGTAACATTGTCTTGTGGGCCCTGATTTCTTGATGTTGCGGCTTGGTGTTATAATAATGTGGGAGTCCGGACCACCACTGCTTTTGAAAATTGGAGGTGGGCCTATTTGCCACAGAAATGAGTCTGAAAATTTTATTTGCTGTCAGCTTATTCAAAAACAATACGTGATTTTGAATAGCAGTTTCACAGTGGTATTATGAATTCTTTAGAAATATATATATATGGAACTCTATCCCAATGATGTTTAAAACATTTTAACAAGATTGAGCACAGCATAGGTCCTGTAGATATCTAAGCATGCCACTTCTGTCTCATTTCCAGTTTTGCAGCTTCTTGACTCCTAGTATATTGCAATGATGCAGAATCATGAATCAGGCTTCTGATGCAGAAGGTTAACATCAAATATTTAAAGTTAAAATGTAAGGTTTTTTTTGTTTTTGTTTTCCTTGCTAAAGTTTTGCTTTTTAGCCTCTGGAGTGGAACTTTAAAGCTTTTCTCAAGAAGAAAAAACAATATTTTTGTGGTCTAGATATATTTTGTGTCTTTAAAATGAGACTCGTAATCAGTGATGTAAGTACAATGGCTTTAAGCAAGAAAACACCAGAGTCTTGAAAGAAACCTGGAAAAGATGGCAGCACTGTTTCTTTTACCAATAAAAAAGAAAATAGGCCTATCATGAAAAGGGTGCTGCTTTGATTTGTCTGCATTTTTTCATAATGAAAACAGAGAAAAGGATTTTTTTTCAGTTCATTTGTGTTTTATGTATCTTAGAGTATTCCTAGATATGTGCTTCAGTGACATTACTCTAGCATACAAGAGAGGGAGGGCATGAGGAAGCAGTGACATTGTCTGTACCCAAAGCATACTTCATTGCAAGAAGTAATTAAAAAAATAAAAAATAAAGAGAGAATATTTTTCACTATTTTACAGTAAGAGCAAAATCACATGTACATTTTATGGATTTTGAGCTTCTTGGAGTTACTGCTTGGAGGAAAAAGAACAGTATACTATTTTTATTCAGCCCTGTATCTGAGTATACTAAAGTTTTTAAAGCTTTACCATATATAAAACTCATTACTTCATAAAATAGTGTCAGCATTTTAAGACTTGACATTTTAAAACAAGTCCACTGGCGGAGGTTAACTGAAAACTAAGAAAAAACCTACAGCTAGAAAATGTCAGAAGTGATAAACAGCTTTGTTTTCTTTCCCTGTTCAGATGTATCACAAAAGGAAAAACATCTAAATTAATCTGTGATGAACTAAGCACATCCATCATGTCATTTTAATCATTCATCTGTTTGAGAGATTGGAATTGGCACTGACTTGAGGGACTGTCCCAGTTCTCACCGTGCAAGCATCCTGCAGCATTGCTCTGTGCCAGTGCTCCTTTTACCCTGACTGCTTTCTTTGTTGGAGCAGGGTGAAGAAGGTCTTCAGGATGTTTTGAGGATTCTCCGTGATGAGTTTCGTTTGTCAATGGCCTTAGCTGGTAAGCATTTTGCAGCTGATTTGTAATTGGTGATGCAGAGGGAGGTTATGCGCGAGCCATCTAAAATCAGAAGCCTGATGGTAACCGAGAAGGAATCCATGTGAATTGTTCTGGATCCATGGGGATTGTTCTGGGAATTGAACATTTTTCCAATATTTTACTTAATCTTTACCAGGGTACAATAAAAACTCTTTTTTTTTTTTTTTTTTTTTTTTTTCCACGTGAAAACTTCAGAAAAACTGGATGCAGAATTTTTCTCTGTCTACCACAGACTACAGCTCATTGGTACAGGTTCAGGTCTCTGCATTCCACATGCTTAAAAGCACTCTGTGTCTCCTCCAGGCTTTAACTGTTGTTCCTAGTCCTGTGTTTCTCACCTGTGCTCCCACCTGTAGCTGCCACATTTGAGCAGCACTCACTGAACAGCAGATTTGCACAGTCTGGCCTCCTGTTACTGACATGAACAAGTACAGCATTCAGGTCCAGTGCAGAAATATTTAAATATCAACAAAGTGTCCTATCACACTTCTAATAATGTTTTAAAGACTTTCATGCTCCAGTGGCTATGAACTCAGGTGGATAGCAATGCTGACTAGGAGACTGAAACTGAAATCCATTGGGGAATTCTTAATGGTCTGTTTTTTGTGTTACTTTTTCACTAGTAAAGATTACTACAAGGGTTTTTCCAAAAGGCTCTCATGCTTGCAAAAGAGCACAGAACTTGGCAAGAGCAGCAGGTTGGGAGCTTTTTGGAAGGGCCGTGAAATTCCACTCAGATTTAACCAAATGAAACAGTACTTGTAAATCTCCATCTCCAGTCACTTGACACATGGGGGTCTCTCATCCCTACGTCCTTTTTGTGTACCTTTCACTTTTGTCTGAATCAGATATTTCCCCACTCTGATTGTTATAAGGATATTTTTTTCCTAGTGTCTAACTTTTCTTGTGTGGGAAGCCTGGTGCCTAACCTCAAGGCTGAAGATGCTATTGTGTAGCAGGGCTCCAGGGTGTGAGCTGTTGAGGTGTCAACCTAGGCCCACACAACTCACACAAGATCAGGCTTGTGGGTCATTACTCAAAGAAGTTTCATCCACAGATGTCTCTCTCTCATCAACATGTTTAATTCCTCCATTTATTTCAGGCTGTGCCAGCGTCTCAGAAATTGGCCGGCACCTGGTTCAGTTCTCAAAGTTGTAAACAGCCTCCTGCAATGTGCTCTGAACAGAAGCAGCCAACAGCTGAGGTCCCAAAACAGACTGAAGAGAGAAAAAGAGGTGCAAATGCAAATGTTGAATGTAGATGTCTGACAAGGACTACAGGAAACTCCTGAAACTCCTGAAGCAATTAGGGAAGGCTATGTTTTAGCAATGATCACTTTTTGCCCTTTTTTTTTTTTTTTTTTTTTTTTTTTTGAGACCAATGAATTTTTAAATACTTCAGACAAATGTTACTTGCTTAAATACATGTAATTTAAACTGTTTGTTCTCTGGCATTACCTGTGTTGGGCCTTACTCCCAAAATCTGTTACGTCTGGCAGAAAGACTTAGTGGAAAACTATGTCCCTTGCTTCTTCTACTTGGTCATCCTACCACATCAGACTGCAGCTCAAGCTACACACTTGCCTGCTCCAGGCAGTATTATGACCAATGTCTTCCATTGTCTGGGTTTGCCTGGATGAAATCATAGCAGATACAGAAAGAAAATGCATCAGCTAACAGGCACCTCGGCTCCCCTTTATGGTGGGATGAGTCTTGTCCTCTGCTTCTAAATGCAGAGCAATTAGGTCACTAGTAACCAAAGCAGCCCCCTGTGCTCCCCACGGAGTGAACCTCCTCCTTCACTACGTGGTTAACACGGGCTGTAAACTCATCAGCGCACTGGTCAGGACACATGCATCTTCAGAGCATGGTGCCAGTTTGTGACAGTGCGTAAACAACTCCACTGGCGCTGTGGTCTCTCGTAACAACCAGGAGATTTTTCTTGTTTTTTTTTCCATTTTTTTTTTCCACATGGATGTTTCCTTTTCTGTAGCATTCTTTCAGTGACATCATCAAGTCTTTCTCCTCTCTCTCTTCCTTATTCCATCTCCTTTTACCGTATTGTTGGCTCTACCAACCTCCCTTCTCTATTATTTTTCTTCAGAAATATTTCAATCCTCATCTAGGCTATTATTTTTATATATCCCTAGCTAACATGAGCCTTCCAGTGTCACAGACCTTTGCAGATATATGAAAAGCAGCCACAGCCTCCCTCTCCAACCTCCCCAAATAGGCTGCTACCTCCTGCTGATATCCTTATGCAACACAGACAGGAAAGATTGCTTGGGGAGGGTGTTTCTGTGGTGGTTTGGCAGCACTAAGGAGAAAACATTGACGTAGGATGGTTGTGTTCCTGCTTTTCCAGCCTGCCAGCAGCCAGCCACCTGCTCTGCTCTCTCCATGCTCTCATCCCATTCCAGTCTGGGAAGGCTCATGGGAACACCAGAGCCACTTTCTGTGCTCCAGCCTGGAGAAGGGAGCAAGGAAGAAAGCTGCTGCCCAGAGCTGGGGAAGCCACTGGAGAGCAGAGGTGAGGCAGAGCAGGGGCAGACAGGGCAGAAGTCAGGTGACGCTGTTAGTTAATGTCCACTGGGGCTTGTCTTTGCCATAGGCTGCAGTGTGAGCAGAAGTACCCTCCTCCCAGCTGGCAGGGGGCACCTAGCCTTGGGAGGGTAAGCAGAGTGCTCTGTTTGATAAGCACCACAGCCACAGGTGATGGGGTGTGCCCTGTGCTGGCACCACTTCAGCATTGTCTGGCTCTGTGCAGCCAGGCTGTTTGAAGTCTTATGCATGCATTCCCACCAGGCACTTGTGGAGGGGTTTGCACGCTTCCTTTTTAGAAACAGCAGTGGAACCTGCAATTTCCTTTTTAGAAATAGCAGTGGAAGCTGTTTGTGATCAGCTTTAGCCTCTGGAGTACCGAAAAGGTGCTTTTCACCATTTTTTTGCTTATCCAAATGCTGCAGCTACAACGTAATCCACTAAAGATGTGTTTACTGTAAGCTCTTCTGCCTAGGAGAAGCTTAACAACGCTTGGATTTTAATCTTTGTGTAATGCTCTCCAAGTAAAGCCATAAACAGAATTCATCTACAATGGCTGAAATTCCTGTGTGGACATTTGGTCTTTGTTATAAATGTGTTATGTAAATCAAGTGGGAATTGGGCCAGTGCAACTGGAAATAAGCTGAATCTCAGTAAAGAGTTTAACTGATTTAACTACTCAGGCTTAATCAAGTCTTTTAAAAAGGTCCAGGTAAACTACAAATGAAAACATATAATGTGTCTCTTCTTTAAAAATGCAATGTAATGTTAAAAATACCTGGCAAGAGACATAGCTTCTTGCTTTCTTTAAAGTAATTTTTAAGGTCAGACAGCTACTGCTTATATGGTACTTTAGGGCTGCACAAAATGGCTGAGGTATGCTGGGCAGCTACAGAGAACTGCCAACTTGCTGGGCATCTCCTCTGCTTAGGGCATCTTCCAGTCTTCCCATGCACACAAGACTCCATTTCTTGTACACTCACAGCTGTTTTCTTCTTTCTCTCCTCTGCTAATTCCCTGGATCTGCAAGAATAGGAAGGACTGAGTCATGCAAAGCAGGACTCAGCTAGTGTGAAGATACCTGAACCCTGGAGCTGTTGTCCAAGGCTCCACCATTCAGCTGGTGCCTCTCCCTGCAGGACTCAAGGAAACCTTGTTGCCCTGCTCTTTGGTATAAATAGAAGCACTCCTTGTGATCCATTTTAGCATGAATCAATTTTATGGATTAGGAATGAATCCATTTTAGGACCAGTTTTCTTCAATGTTTTCATAAACAATTTGGATATAGGACTTGAACGTTCCTTGAGCAAGTTCACAGATGATAGCAAATTGGGTGGAGCCGATGACTCCATCAAGGGTGGTGACAAATTAGAGGGTTGGGCAATCACCAACAACATGAAATTTAACAAGAGCAAGTGCCAGGTCCTGCACCTGGGAAGAAACAACCCTATATATACAGACTGGGGGACGAGATGCTGGAGATCAGCCCCCCAAAAAAGGATCTGGGGTTTTTTGTTGACACCAAGCTGAACACGACCCAGCAGTGTGCCCTAGCAGCCAGGAGGGCCAAACATATTCTGGGGTGCATCAAGCATGGCACTGCTAACCAGTCAAGGGAAGGGATTGTCTTGATCTATTCTGCACTGGTGCGGCCTCACCTCAAGTACTGTGTGCAGTTTTGGGTGCCACAGTATAAGAAAGACATAAAACTGTTAGTATCCAAATTAGGGCAACAAAGATCGTGAAGGGTCTGGAGGGCAAGATGTATGAGGAGCAGCTGAAGTCACTTGTTTAGTTCAGCCTGGAGAAGTGAAGACTGAGGGGAGGCCTCAAGGCAGTCTACAGCTTCCTCACAAGGGGAGCGGAGGGGCAGGCACTGATCTCTTCTCTTTGGCAACCAGCAATAGGACCCTAGGAAACATCCTGAAGCTGTGACAGGGGCAGTTCAGGATGGATATCAGGAAAAGGTTCTTCACCAAGAGGGTGGTCGGGCACTGGAACAGGTTCCCCAGGGAAATGGACATGGCACTGAGCCTGTTGGAGTTGAAGAAGCATTTGGACAATGCCCTGAGACACGTAGTCTGATATTCTGGGTGGTCCTTTAGGGACCCAAGAGTTGGAATCAATGATCCTTGTGGGTCCCTTCAAACTCTGGATATTCTATTTTTCTATGATGTCTATACACACTGATTTTTCTGCCTGCTCCCTGCCATTCACAGGAAGGTGCAGGGACTGGGGGCTGATGGTGAAAATAAAATGGAGATTTTGGAAATAAAAGGAGATCCTGGATTTAAAGACCATCATGTTGGAAATAAAACCAAGATTGTTAGTTTAGTTTTTAGTTCTGGCATTTCCAAACTTTCAAATACTTCACTCATCAATAGAAATAAACTAAATCAAATTTTCTCCCTGTTCTTATGTGTAGTCTACAGCAGATTTTATACAAACAGAATTACAAGAATCTGCAATTATTTTGCTTAATACTGAGTAAAAGCATAATAAAGTACAGTCCATACATTTTTAAATGAATATTGTTACAGTTTAAAGACAACTCGGAAAGAGTGAGTAAAGTTCTGGTCAGATTGCTAGGACTGGGACTCAGAGAACTCAGCATTTCTACTTGTTTTCTGCTAGACTTTCTCCAGGTTTTTCTGAACCAGGGAATAAAAATGTAGAGCAGTGATGGAGTGCTGGATCAACAGTCAACCTGCTGTTCCATCTTTGTGTGGTTGTCTTCTTTAAGACACCAAGCAGATTTCAGGGCTGTGTGTGTAGTGTCCCCTGCTACCTCCTCTCCTCCAGGGCCAGGGGGATTTGAGAACTAAGCAGGACTATCAACTATGACTGCCATTTCCTTACTGCACAAATGCGACAATAAGAGCAATAAAGATTTTGCCAGTCAAGCTTGTGCCAGTGTCATGCTGCAGTGATCAAGTACCAAAGGAGAGGGCTCTGGGTGTGCTAACTGCACTCTCCCATAGTGCTGTGGGCACCAGTATGTATCTGGTGTGACACAGAGCAGAAAACATGAGGAAAAATGTGGTACCATTAAGATTCTGGCAGCTACAACTCACAGCAATGAGCTTTGCAACTGGCAGCTGTCATTTTGCCCACTTCCCAGGCATGGGTGAGAGGAGCCAAGTTACCACGAAGTGACCTTCTCAATAAGCCCTAAGGTCTGCCATAAGCAGGCAGAAAGGAGAAACTAGCCCTGTTAGTTCATTCTGTTTAGACCTGAATTTCTCACAGAGATAAAAGCGTCTGCAGTGATCTTCCAGAGGCCTTCACATAGAGGCCTTTCTCTCTGTTCCAGTAATAACAGACCTTGTGGGCAGACTTATAGCCAGACAGATAAGACTCAGGAATTCATCACACCCTATGATGAACATCACACCCTATGATGAACTTCAAGGCTGTACAAGAAGGGACTACGTGAACAGGGTTTGTTCAGTCCTGAGAGGGCTAAATAGAAGTGGTGGAGGGGCTCTTACCACTGCCTTTTGCTACCCAATTGGAGGGAACACAGAAGGTGCAGCCCAACTTCTCACATGTGCATAGGAAAAGAATGAAAGACAGTGGGCACGAGCTGCAATGAGGGAAATTCCAGTTAGAAATTAGTGGAGAAAAATTCTTCATGAGGGTGGTCACACACTTCAGTGGGACCCCTGAGGGTTAGTGAAACCTGCATGCTTCGAGGCATTCAGAGCTTGACTGTCCAAAGCCCTGAGCAACCTCATCTGAACTGACATCATTGTGAGAAGAGACCTCCAGAGGCTCCTTTCAAAGTTGTTGGGGAACATCAGCCTAAAAACAATAAGAACAATCTATCAGATCTGTACCTTGCCTTACTACCATGGAGCTGTTGAGGAAACACTTAAATATCTGTGAAAGAGGCCCCAGAAAGCATTTTCTGAGGAAAATAAGAAAAATATTTGGTGAGTGAGCTTAAAAGAAGATCTCACAGGGTTACAACAGGCCGAGAGGCTATTGTACAAGCCTATTCTACAAGTTTTCCAAGAATTTGGAAGTTTTCTAAGATCTAGATTAAGCTTTTGCCTGTGTATACCAAAGCCACACGCCCCCTTTCTACACTCTGTCCTGCTGCTTTCTGTGTTTGATTGTTGTGAATATCTCTCATGCAAATTCAAGCAAGGTCAAATCTTCCCCAAAAGCTGTGCCCAAAGAGATTGTAAACATGTGGGTTAAGAACTAATCAAACCCTGCTGCCTTCCAACATCCCTGGAGGATGTAGCAGGGACATGGAGTCAGGCTATTTACAAGGGTAGTTTATCTACAAAATGGATCCAAATTAAACATTTTCCTTTGGCATATGGTGCAAATTTCTACGGCTTTTAAATATGTAATTCACTCATCAATTTCAGTTGAGGAAACACAGTTCTTCCTAAAACTAAAGGGAAAAAGAGACTAAATGTTTGTTTCTAGTTAATTGCTCAGCACAATTGTCTAAGCACAAGAGCAAGGAATACTAAAGTAAGTCTTTCTGATCATGAAGATCATGTAAGAAAAGTTTACAGTCACTTTCTCCCTTCTACCAAAAGAAATTGATACTACTGCAATAAGAGAGATTTTCTTTGTTGGACTTGAATGCACAAAAACATTGAGGCCTCTTAAGGTGGTGATCATCATACTTTTGTTGAAGCATCTTAAAACTGTTCCTCACTATGAGAAGTTGTGTTTCGTCATTCAGCATACTGATCCAAAAGTTAATTATTTAAGTCTTGTTGCCCCTTGTCAATGTGTAATCAGAAGACAAAGGAAAACATTTCCAAGGAACAGTGCCTCCCATCCTGAAGGGGAGAACCTATCCTTGGGTACTATGACTCAAAGTACACCCACTTTTCCAGAGCTGCCAGCATGTAGACATTTTAAGCTTACAGGCACATGATGTTAAGAAACATGTTCATTCTTAATATGAGAAACACATGGATTTGTCACGGGGCTTTTTTGGTCACAATTACTCTATGTTTAGACAGCAAAAGGTCCAGTTAAAATAATAAGCATGTCTTTGCTTTTATCTGCTTCAGTTCTCATCAGCCTGGACGACCAGGGACAATCTAGTGACCTAAAACAGTTTTCTTTTCTGGACAAAGGGATCTGTCCTTCTCTTCCTACTCTTAGATAGCTTCTTTTGCCTGATTGAACAGTAATACATTACTTTTGTAAAAACACACTGCTTTTATCCTACCTAACACTTACATGTTCTGCAAAGATTATTTTATTTATTCATTCTAGTGCCATGATTCAGTTTGTTCTAAGTGCTATTGGGATTTTTTCTTTCACTATTTCTCTCTTTCTGTCTTCTCATCTCCACTCTGCTCAGCACTTCTTTCCACCCTCTCCCCTTCTCACGATCCCTTTTTCTCCTTGTGGCAAGTGTAAGAAAACGTGTTCTCCTAATACCAGCCAGCCATTGCCCCGAAGAATTTCTGTCACAGTAGGCACCAAGAAAGCTGGAGCACCAACCCTGTTCGTGGGCCATCAGATTACTAACACGGGTGCGATGGGACACAGCGGATTGCACATGTACTAGGTTATCCCCTTAGTCTGTGTATGGCAATCCTCCAACACAAGCCAAAATTTGCAAGCAATGATTTTCTGAAATGCAACTCTTAGACATGCAACCCATTCCTGTCCACCTCTGTATACATCAGGAAAATATCAGATCGTGAAGGCCTTGCTTTATGACAAAGCCAAGGAGGAGGAAGACAATATAGTTAAAAATGACTACACCCTGACATGGAGTGCAGTGTTGGAAAACTTTTTAGATTATGTTAAATTATGTTTTAGTCTGCAAATCCCATGCTGATGCTATAGCCTTGAATTCTCTCAAGTTGTTCCTAGTGGTCAGGGGCCTGGTGTGCTCTGGCCTCACTGCTCACTAAAGCTGCTCTGTAAGCACTCTCTGGGGCGTACAGTGCTTTCCAGCATCTGTCTGAATGTGCTTCAGGCAGTACCAGAGCCACTCTGGTTGGCAGCACAGAGGAGCTGTCAATGAACCTTGCAACACCACAGAGTAGCACCAAAAAAGAAACTGAAGGTGAAGAAGTTAACTCTAAGTGAAATCACAGGAAAGCACCAGCAAGCACCAGTGGGTCTTAAACAGAGCAAGGTGCTGCAGTCTGATCCCCGACATCCAAAAATGAGGGATGCTGTGTTGTGATGAGTGAAATTCACTCAAACCTGTGTGAAGCATTCAGCCCAGTCCTCCCTAAGAGGACTAAAGTACAGCAGCAATAAATGTCTCTACAGTCCTCTACATAGCATTCATGTTATATCAAATGCTGCTCCAGCTAAGCTCAGGTATAGGTAAGCATGGTATAAGAAAATGTTTCATATTCTAAGAGGCTCAGTTGCATTGTGCCTTTTCATAATGCCTCTTTCAGGCATTTTATTTCCTTTCTAAATGTAAAAAGGAAGTACCATTTCTGAGAAGACCATTTCTGCAGCAGCAGGCTTATTTTTCCTTGCAAAATGCACATACTGCACAAAATTAATTTGCACCAGCTTCTGATAAGAACATACAGAGTCAAGGTCCAGTCTGAGAGGAGCCAAGGAAAGAAATACAAATAACTTTCTTTTTTTTTTTAAGCTTTGTGGGGGTCAGAGAAGGATTTTCAAGGACAGTGTCATTGAAACAGTTGCCAAAATTTTATCATCTGTGTCAGCCAGAAGTTCTCTTCTCCTCGAACAAAGATGCGTTTGCTTTCTTGTGGTTATTTGAATGCTCAGTTTTGCTCTAAAAAGTAATGATGAAGGATGGTATTCCTATAGCTTTTCTCCAGGGCTCTCTTTAGTGATTGAACCAAAATTATGACCACAAAATAAAACAGGGAATTTAGGGAATTTAATGCAAAAATACGATACAGCATTTTTAGAGATCCACTCCAGATATGCCTGAAATCAGTGATCCTCTTTCCAGTGACCTCAGTGATTACTTGTGTTTTGGGGCTGCTTTGTAATTTCCCATAGCAGCATTTAAGGTGGCTGTCTGTTCAACAATTTGCTTCACTCCTACCATCTATGTTTGAGAGAGAGAAAAATACAGCCCAAGTCAGGGCATTCTGCTAGGACACAAAGACCTGGGAGGCAATGTAAATATTATGCTCTTCAAACTTATGCCTAAGCCCTACCCTGATCCCACACTAGGAAAGAGTTTTGCTAGAACTGGAGTGAACCTCTAGTGAGAAATAGCCAGGCGTTTTCCTTGTATTTTGGAAATGTAAAAAATAATGACACAATTCACTGTAAAGCCAGCCACAGCCTTATTTTGATGAGATACTGTAACACCAGGCATTTCAGAGGTAAAACTTTCTTTCCAGCAGCTTTAATTAACCACTCTATACTTCAGAACATTTCATCACTTCAAAAGCCTCGAGTATCCTGAACAAATACAAAATCCCTTTTCTCACACAGATTTAGAAATCCCGGCTATAATGGGGGAGCCCAGCATCCAAAAAAACTAGAGAAGAAATGCATCACCAACAGCGTAAACAGCTACTCCTGCAATTTACATTTAATGTTAATGTTCTCTCCCTTCATATTAGCATTGTGTTATACAAGCAAGCACAGCTACAGAGAATTATGAGAGTGAGGATTTACCCTCCTAGGACTTAGGGCCGAATCTCACGAGGCATTCAGACCTCGCTGCATCAAGGACGTTCCTCTGAGAGGGGAGGGGTGGAAGCACCACATTCATTTGTAGCAAAGGAGATGTGAGAGGGAGGGGAAGCAAAATAACCAAGGTGGTGCAGTGCACTATATAAATGCAAGAAAATCTCCTCCACAATCTTCTGAATGCTAGAGGGGTGGAACCAAGGATTGAAGCAGACATTGGTGAGGTTTGTTTAGCATTGAAATTGATATTGAGCATTTTCAGACTGAACTTCTTCAATTTGTATTAGTTAGTAAATATATATATATATTTTCTGTGTAAGGGAAAATGTGCAAGCTATTTCTGTATAGGAATAGATAGCATAAGTTAGAAATGCTTTAAAAATTGTTGTTTAGTGTAGGGGTCAGTTTGTTTTTCAATATTCTGTCTTTCTGGTAACACCTTGGGATCTGTGAAGACTCTGGAGGTTGATGTCCTGTGTTTGTTTTCTCAGGCAGGAGGAGAAACGGCCAGTTAAACTTCAAGGGAGAGCCATTTGGGCATTGACGAGCAACCCAGAGCAATGTCACTGGCTGGGGTAAGCTGTCTGGTGACCGGAGCAGGAGGATTTCTTGGCCGGAGGATTGTCCAGTTACTGCTGGAAGAAGAGGAGGCACTGGCTGAGATTCGGCTGCTGGACAAAGCCTTTAGCAGTGAAGCACTCAGGAGCTTTGGAAGTGAGTACCATCTTGTGAGGATGATGCTTTGTGGGTAGGTGTGTTTTGTCTCAGGTGTACAGCTTGGGTACCCTTACCTCCCACCCTAACTTGTTTTTTTAGGCACAGGCTTTATTTCAAGGAGTTCTTGCTTTATCCCTCCAGCACTGAAATCAGGTGTAAAACTTAATAGCAAGAGTTTTCTTTGCCATAGACTGAGGCTTTGCTACGTCAGAAGAAAGACCAATATACTTGTAGAGCAGCAAACAGCTGCCTTCAGCCTGGCTTTGATTGTATCAAAACTCACGGAGCAAAATAAATGCAAAAATCTCACCCTTCTCCCATGGAGAAGGAAAATGAATCTAGTGTTGTACCTACGGGACAGCGTAACCCAGAGCATGCTGTCCTGGGCTCTGATGTGCAAATGGCAAAGCTGTGGGTGCCAGTGCTGATGTTTTTCTCCAACCTGTGGTTAATTAGATTAACATGGGCCTGCAGGGGCTGAGAGTTGTGAGGTTACAGCTTAGAATTTGGTTGTTATTATTATGATTATTGTAGTTGCCTGGAGAGCAGAACTCTTTTGTGGTATGCACAGAAGGGCCAGGACTCATTTGCAGAGGACAAGTCAGGGTTTGTTTTCTTGAATGGACTGGAGACAGCAAAAATGAGTGATGCACCCACAGCCAGAAGCAGTATGTGGTGGAGAAAGCAGCGCAGAGTATTGTGCTTTAAATGTCCCATTTTCTGGCATCCTAAGCACTTCTATTAAGATGTCACATGGGTACCTAAATTTGGTCATACTTGTGAGTCCTTACCATACAGATATTTAATTGATGTGCTTTCTTCCATCACATCTTAACCTCAAAAACATTATTCCTCCATACTGACATTATCTATGTTGGAATCCGTATGGAATATCTGCATTCAACTTGTTAAAGAGCCACAATCTTTCTATAAAGTGCTTAAGTGTCACTGAAGAAAGGTAACAGTGCACCATAAACTTGGTGCAAATTGCACAAGCCCTTAGGATGGTTTTATACAACCTTGACTTCCTCCTCATTAAATCTCATTCACTATCTCACTGGTTTCATGTAGATTTGCTCGATGCCCCTTGAGCCTCACAGCAGTCCTTTCTGCTCTGATTTCCAGGCAGGTCCCACAGCCTGCAACTGCAGTAGGCACAAGCATCTGCAGCACCAGTAGTGTGTGTGGTTTAGCACTGATGCAGCAGGGCACCACAGAAACATCTGCTCTGTGCCATGAGAACCTTGTGGGGACTGTGGAGCTTTCTGCAGAGCAAAAACAATTGCGTGTGTGAGCACAGTCTTGGCTGGGGTGCAGCAGAGGTTTTGCTGATCCTTTTTTGTTAAAAAGAAAGCTGTGTGCCACCTTTCCTTTTCCTCCCACCTTTCTCTCCTGAACACTGTCCAGATACTGCCCTCTCCTACTCTTGCATCATTCCCGTTGCCTATCTGATTAGCACAGAAGGAAGGGAAAAATCAGGTATCAGAAAGTTTTTTATTTTTTCTTTCCCCCCACAGACAGGTAGTAGGAAGAGCAGGCAGGCAGTTCAGATGTGTTTGGACTGCCTTAGGCCCCTACCTTTGAACTGGTGGTCCTTCTGTCTGTATCAGCCTCTATAGCTACACCTCTTCATGTGCCTGTGCTCAGCACTACATGAAATAGTTTCCTGCCATTCCCTTTCAAGCCCTTCTATAGCACAGCACTTGCTATTCCCAATGCAAGACCTGTGGGGCTGAAGCCTTCTCAGCCATTGTTTCTCCCTGTTACTATTCTCTCCATTATTTTTTCTGCAGGGACTTTGGCTTGCTGGCACATGTTGTTTGGATTTCTTGTATAGCCAGGAGCAGGGCTGAGTCATTTTCTTTCTCACTGAACTCTTGAGCACTTTTTGCTTGCAGTATCTTTGCAGGGTCAGGGCCGTAGCTAGTAAGGCAGGAGCACATGCAAGTTTAAAATCTCAGTAGCTGAAATTGGGACAGAATAAACATCTCAGCCCCCACAGGCTAGACACTAATAAATTTCATTGCCCTTTACAAATGAAAATACAATGCAATTTTTAATCTTATCTCATGAATGAAATAAATAGATCATTTTTTATGAAGCATCCATTTAATCAGGGAAGTGGAGAGCTCTCCACCCCTACCCACCATCCACCCTGCAGCCATTAGGAGCTCCATTAAAGAGCACCAAGTACTTCAAGCTCCTGAAATTCCACAGACATTCCTGGTTGCTCAGACTTTAAAGAACACTTAGAACAAAGAAAGACAATTTAGGGCAAATAGTCTGACTGCATTGCTGAGTCAGACAGGACATTACATTTTACTAAGTAAGCATCCCATTTCCAAGCAAAAAGTACCCCATAGCAAGCAGGGAGCATTGCTCGCAGCAGCTCAGAAGCCAGAAGAAACATTGGTGAAGTACAAGAAGCTTTCTCAGTGGCTATGTACTTTCTCGTAACTACAGAATGCAAAAATGGAGAGATGTGTTGAATTTATTCTCTTCGTCCCCCTTCTACCTGATGCACACACAGGTTTTGATGCCTGGGCAATGGTCTATGAAGACAGAAATCAAGTTTCTCCCTGCTGTCCGTCTCAGACTGAAACCACTATCTCTATCATTCATTTCTCTACCTTCTACTCTCTACTCTCTCTAGTTTCAAGCTCACCTGTCATTTTCCTCTTCCCAGAGCACACCAAGAGCAGTCTGCTGATTCCTCAGAGTTATTTTATGTTGGTGAACAAGGTCCACGTTCTATTTTCAAGGGCAACTTCTGCTGACCGAAGTGGAAGTCAGGAGCAGATTTCCTGTCTCATATCACAAACACAACTTAAATTGCAAGCCTAAGCAAGGCACAAAGCAGCTGGACAGTAGCTTTCCAGTGACCAGTACCAGCTGTCTCTGTGATCAGCTTTATAAAACAGAGTTTCTTTTATATTTTTCCTGAAAGCTTTGGTTTTCATGTGTAAAAACCTCAATTTTCCTAGCTTCTACTTAGGTACAGTTACCACTCTGAAGTGAACGTATGTCAGAATTTACATTGTGAAAAATATATCGTTCAATAAATTCACAATGGAGATCAGTATAAACCACCCGAAAACACAGCCTTAGGAAATAAATGCATTCTGTAAAATAAAAGAGCACCAGACACCACGTGGCAGTGTTAGTGCTGGAGGGCAGTGACTCTAGTTTTAGTAGGACTTTTGTAAATGTTGAGCATTTAGGTTCTTGTTTCATATTTCAGATCAGGAGGCTGTAAAGAGAAAAAAAAATAATCTCTCAAACGTGCTGCATCAGAATAATTGTTAAATTAAGGCAGGATTAATTTCTATCAGGTTCCACAAATGAGGAGAGAAAAACAGATAAAAAGATTAAAATATAATTTCTACACAGTTCTGTTTCTTAGCAGCTGTATCTGTTAGTGTTTCTCCATTAAAGGTATGGGATGAAATCCTGCCTGCTGCAGAACCAGTGCAAAAACACTAGGATACACAAGATTTCTGCTGTATAAATGTATCAAGTTCTCCCCTTACCTAAACGGGCCACTGAACTCCGCTGGAAGAGGGCACAGCATCTGCCTGTGCCTCGGAGCCCCCTGCCAGTCGCTGTGCCTGGGGAGCCCTCTAGCGCACGCACAGCAGAGGCTCGGGAGAGGATACGTGTTGCTGGAGTGACACCGAGTCCTTAGAAGATGTACGTTAGAAGATGTACATCAAGCTGAGAAAGTCCTCTCCCACGACACGGCTGCAGCCAGGCCACCAGATTTCCCAGGAGGGCAGCCTGGCCCTGGGCTGCAAGTTTCTCCATGCCATCAGCCTGTGCCGACTCAGTTTTGAAACGTAGTTCTGGGCTGTTTTAGGATGCTGTGCAGCAAAATTTAGGAGAAGGGTGGCTCCAAGATCGAGAACTGTCACACACATTAGCTGCTGGGGTGCGAGGGGGCTTGATCAGGAAGATCAGGGATTAAAGCAAGCCAGAGCTGAGAGTTCAGATTTGGACCAGAAGGATACGCATGCTAAAAATGGTCCCACAGTGCACAAGCTGAAATGGAGCCAGCACTAGAGTTAGAAGGGGCATAGTAAGTTGTGACCTAGGTAGGTAAAAAAAGGAGAGGTGCCAGAACTGTAAGCAATATATTAGAAGAGCTGCAATATGAGCAAAGTCAAGGAGCAGGAATTAGGTGTGAACACAGCTCTGTGTACACATGCCACCATTCATCACCTGAAGATGTGAGCATGCAGTTCCTGGCTGTTTGGTACTTAGATTAACACTCTTATTAATAGCCAATCACCAGAATATACATAGCTAAAGCTTCTCCCTCTGTGAAATTTAAAGCAGATCTATGTCATGCATGAAGGAAGCTTCAGGCTTTTGACAGAAGTGGGGAAGTTTTATTTTAAAAACAATCAAACAAACAAAAAAAAAACATGTTAAATATTGGCTCCAAACATATGCTAGGTAAAGCAACCTAGATCTGTATAGCACTGTAGTTAGCACGTGGCAATACAGCCACTGGAAAACTCCTTCTGTTTTGCCAGCCTTAAAGTATTGCTCCTGTTCCTGGACAGTCAGCAGCCCCCAGGAACAGCTTCAGCATCTACGCAGCCCCTTCATCACTCCTGTCAGAGATCACCTTATGGTGCTCAGGAGGTCTTTTGCTTTGCTGTCTGCTTCCCTTGCAGGATTCCAGGGCAAGACAGAGGTGAAAATCCTGGAGGGGGACATCCGAGACGTGACATTCCTGTACCGTGCCTGTCAGGGAGTTTCCCTCGTCATCCATACAGCTTCCATCATTGACTTCTTGGGCCTTGTAGAGACGCAGCTGCTCTGGGAAGTCAATGTAACAGGTAAGCAGGCAAAGCACCTGTCTCAGACCTGTTTCTATTAAGTGCTGATCATCATCTGCTCAGGAAACCTGACATGATTTATTTTTATTTTATTTTATTTTATTTTATTTTTGAGCCAGATTCACTGGATTGTTCTGCAGATTGCACAGATACACATATGAGTGGAAGACATGCGTATGTGTAGCCCTATGCAACTCTGGCCCCCTCCACAGCCAGTGTGCATCAGTCATGCTCTGCAGGGCACTGCAGGACCATTCACTCTTTTTAGCGCTCACACACACCCATCCTGAGATCTGCACAGTCTTAACAGATAGTCACAATAGTCATAATTCCATGCTCAGTGGATCTTTTTGGAAGCAATTCATCTCTGAAATCCCAGTATGCAGCTGAAAAAAAAAAAAATCCAACACAATTGCCTGCATACATTTTCCAGTTTTTACAAATACTACAGGCTTTGGCTTCAACTACAGCAAACTAATTGCCAGTGCCCCAGATCCCATGTCTCTCTGCTTCATATTATTTTGTTCCTTCTTCTTTTCCTTTACCTTCATTTGCTGTGCAGATGTCTGTGTGTGCATGAATGCAGTTCAGAGAAGTAGGCACTTTCCCACTTTGAGCTCATTACTAAGATTTCCCTGGAAAACTCAAGGCTGTGGGAGGGAGGGTTTTTAGTGACTTCAGTGATGGGATCTCCCTTTCTACTAAGGGCTTCCTATTCCTTGTAAAGAAAGGTCAGATTAAGTGGGGGGGCTTGGGCTCAGGGATGGACTGTGTGGTATCAGCTGTCAGGAAATTTCAATATGTTTCCTAAAAGAACAAGTGCATGCCCCTTCCTGTGATCCCCAAAGCCTCTATGCCTTTCACTGAACAGGTTCTGCTTATCCTCCATGCATACTGACCTCCCAGACCATGTTGCTTCAGCTCCTGGATGAGGATTTGGAGAAGGTGTTCTTATTTACATGGATAGCTTTCCTGGTCCTTTGTTCTTCTCTACCACAGACGAAGGCTTTCTTCACAGAACAATACAGAACATATTTCTACAGGCAATGCTTTTACAAATATTGGCAGCACTCCAGTGCTCGGAGGAAGACAGTGTTCTTTGTAGATGAGTTGTCTCTTACACACATCTTAAAAACTGTGAGATGTCATTTTTGTCATTTCAGCCTGGTCTATCACCTGCATATTTAGCTTCCAGAACCTTTCATTTCTAGTCACTCAAAGCTACAGATTGAAAGTGGCCACAAATTAGAGCCCAGCAGGCAGTTTTTCAGGTCCCTGCCAGGAGGGAAGAGCAAAAAGGCAAGTTCCTGTAAACATGTCCCTTGTTTGGCATGAAAAATAAATACACAGGGGCGATAGTTCAGAGAGGGGATTTATAAAGCTTTCACTTTATGACCATCGTCCTGAAAAAAAACAATCTGTTTTTCACAGGAGAATGTGTTGCCTATACCCCTTAAAAATACAAAATTAAATGTCCCAAAAGCAGAAAGGAGCTGGATCAGAGCTAGAGGGTTTGTTTGTCTGCACTGTTATTTCTTTCAACAGGTTTAGACTTAGGCACAAAATATTCAGATCCCCCCAACAGAGTGTGTCTGTGGGTAAAATCATTTGGGCAGTGAGGGTTAGCTGAAAACAAGTGGTAGAAGGAAAACACACACCAGTTCTGCTCCTGGATCAAACAGCCACTAAGGTCGGTTGGTAAATATCAAAGGCCTCTTCCCTTTTCTCCTCCATTTCCACTCTGATGCTCTTTCGGCTTTCCAACCAGCCAAGACACTGCTATGTACTTCACAGGCATGCAGCATGGAAGTTTTGTTTCTCCTAGAAAAGAAATCTTTTATAATAAAAATGTGTCAAGGAACCAGATGTGTATGTTCACAAACCAGAACATAAGCAAACAAATTCCAGTAGATTCCCACTGATTTTTTTTTTTTTTTTTTTGTGGTTAAAAAATCCACCTGGCTTCTAATTCAGACCTATAAACATAGGACACCTAGGGAGGGAAAGTTCCTAGCTTCCCCAGATGGGAACAGTCTGGGTGGGAGAAGACCCAACCTCCCACGTGGGAGCTGACAAAACCTCGTCACACACAGGGGATGGGTCTGATAACTAAGAGATTGCATGTCTTTTGGCAACCCCGTTCTCCAAGTGGGAACCTCCATACGTCAAGCCTTTTGAATGGGATCTCACAAAGGTGATGCGACAAAGCAAGAGCATGTGGATGTGGCATCTCCAAATTCAAACCTCAGGTGGGAGTCTGAGAACCTCAATGAACTTTAAGTTAAATTTGCTGTGATGCAGGGGTTTTCTCTGGCTCACATTTCACACAGTGCCTCAGGGGTACAGTATCTTTTTAGGAAGAGAAGGGAATTATATTTTTAGGAGGAAGGGAATTAAATAATAATTACATATAATCCAAGCAAAAGTACCCTCAATGAATCAGTTCTTCAGGTCTATATTTAGGCTTGGTTCTTGTAATGCTGACCTTGAAATGAGAAGGACTTTGTGCAAGTAGAACTTACAGATCTGGTCCATGGCAGATTTACTTTATTACCTGCTAAGTGAAAGATGCTCAAGTTCCCATTACTGTAAGAACCTTTTCCTTTTTTTCCATGCAACCTTCATTTCATGAGTTAATACTTAACCATGTGCTGTTAAAAATATAGCACATTTTCTTAGGGTGAAATTGATCCCAAATGGATATCAACTACCAAGATAATTTTATGTTTGCTTTGTTAAAACTTGCTATCTTTTTGGTTTTATCCAGCTCCTCTGTACTTTATTACTTTCCCATATTTTTCAAACAGCATCAATGGCAGGAATAGCTAATTAAGCTTTTACTATATTTAATATAACTAACTAATTATTTTTTTTCCCTGCTTGAGGATTTTCAGGCTGGAGCCCTTTTCAGCCAACCCAACTACATGCAACCTAACTTGCACATTTCTCTTTTGAAGGTACTCAGATGCTGCTGGAGGCGTGTACCCGTTGTAATGTCCAGCACTTCATATACACCAGTACTGTAGAAGTGACAGGCCCAAACTGCAAAGGTGACCCAGTATTCAATGGTGATGAAGATACAGCTTATGAGTGTATGTCAAAATCTATTTATGCCCAGAGTAAGAGACTGGCAGAGGACTCTGTGCTGAAAGCAGATGGACAGGTGTTGAAGGATGGCGGCGTGCTGCTGACTTGTGCCCTAAGATCTATGTACATTTTTGGAGAAGGATGCCCATTTCTTCAAGGTCATCTGGATAAGTGTCTGTTGAACAAAAATGTCTACCTACGCTTTTCCAGGAAGGAGGCTTTAGTGAACCCTGTGTATGTGGGAAACATTGCCTGGGCACATGTGCAGGCAGCCAAAGCTTTGCAGGTCCCACAGAAAGCCAAGCATATCAGGGGGCAATTCTACTACATCTCAGATGACACTCCTCATATGAGCTATGCAGACCTAAATTATGAGCTTACCAAGGACCTGGGGTTTGGAATTGAGCCCCGGCTCCCCATGCCTCTGACTATGCTGTATTACTTCTCGCTGCTGCTGGAGATCATGAGCTTCTTGCTCAGGCCCTTTGTCAGGTACGTCCCCTCCACCAACCGTCACCTGGTCACCCTACTGAACACCCCATTCACCTTCTCCTACAGAAAGGCACAAAAGGATTTTGGCTATGTGCCCCGTTACACATGGGAAGACGCCAAGCAGAGCACTGGTCAGTGGATTGCCTCTGTGGTCCCACAGAGGAGGGAGCACTTGAAAATCAAGGCTGCCTAGATCTTAAGAGGAGATGAGACCTGGCTAAACAAGTAGGGCCATGAGCCAAAGAAGAGCTGGGTAAGCAGCAGCAGCAGCAAAATACAAATAGGAAAAAAAAAAAAAAAAAAAAAAAAAGAAAAGAAAAGAAAAAAGAAAGAAAGAAAAGTGTAATAGCACACTCATCCCCCCCAAAAAAGAATAAATAAATGTGAAAAATTCATTTGTTTGTTGAGGACAGGCTACAGGCTGATCAGGTTATTGTATTGTCCCCGTCCAGCTGATCAGCACAAAGCTGTTATCTTAGTAACTCCACACAGGCAACGATTTGAACACATCAGCCCTTCTTTTTACTCCACACCACCTTTAAGGCCTTTAAGGCAATAAGGGCACAATTCATCGTTGAACTGTGACTAAGCTTTACAAATACATAATACTATGCTATATTCTACTCAGCTCTTGCCAGCATTACACAGCAGGTACAAGCCACTTGATTGCAGAAGTTGTTACAAATCTTGGTCACTTTTTCAGGACTGCTGTGTCATTTTCTGTGCCGTTCACTTGACAGTCCAACCTGTGAGGAAAGTCAGGCACAGTAGGCACTGTGAGGGCAAAAGCACAATGGTAAGTGCCGTAGTATTTAGTAAGGACAGTTGTGTGGAGAGAGAGGAGCCAAGTTAAGACTGTTCCTCATCCATTCTCATTTTCCCAGTTATTATTATTATTTTTTTTTAATTTGGTGGCAGCCCAGGAGAACAATAGCTATAACAAAATGGAAAGGAGAAAAACATTGCAGGACAGCCTTGATCACTGAAGGGATTCCGTTGCAGATTCAAGATGTTCATGAACACTGAGGGAAAACAAACAGTGCTGAAAAATAATATCACAGTATTTTCAGATTTCAGATGGGAGCAAAGGCTAGCATGAGCTGGTAAATGCATATGTGCTGTCCCCATGCTTTTCTGATATCCCTATGGGTTTTTGCAGAATTTACAACTTGATTTTAGGGCCAAAAATGGAGAACTTATCTGAATGAATACTTTGTCTGAACAATTAGATGTGATCCAGCATTTTCTTCTTAATTCTAAAATACACTTGCTGGAAACAACTCTAAAAGATGGGATGTTCTGTTCAGAATGGTGTGAACAGAAACACTTCACCATACTCTTGTTTCCAGATATGCTGGCAGCTTATAGTCTGTGTTGAGTTTATTTATTCAGTGTCCCAGACATCACCAAGTACCAGTGCAAATATTACCATTTTCTTTAGTAACATCCTAGTTTAAGTATGTGATATCCAAAGCGGTAGAATACCAGCAACCAGAACTTCCAGTTATGTCCTGGGGCAGAGGAATAAGTCTTTTGAGCTTCCATTGTAGGTTTTGTACTCATCAAACTCGTGCTGTGGATGTCATTTGAATGAATGCTGTCACTTCTCTCAACATGTCCATCAGAGCTTCTTCATTATTAATAAGCACGCAGATCTGTCCCACCCCGAAAAAGACTCATCCCTTGCTACACTGTGTGCTGGTAACTCCTCTTTAGATTGATAAAGAGTGAGGAGGTTTGCAGATACCTTAAGAAATAAAGGACTTGCAAATGAAATTTGGAGTTGTAAATTCATGGATAAAATCTGCCCCAGGAAAATTGATGTGTGTACTGTTTAAAAACAGATAAAAGGCATTATTTAACATATTTTATTTTTCTCAGGGCAGATGAGCAGCACATCTGTGTGAGGGGGACTGTATTAGCCCTAGGATGTGATCCATATGCTTCAACGTCAAATAAAAAAAATCATACTAAAGCAAATTCTCCAGTGAGGCCATGACTTGGTCCAATTGATCTTTTGGGAGCAATTTACTAAGGTCCTGTCCCATCCCTTTGCCCAGTAGCAATGCCAACAGAACAGACCCAAGCACTCATGTCTCAGCATGCAGTTTTCAGCATAAACTGTAGACCCACACAAAAGATCCACCTGAGCACACACACTATTTTCCTGTCTTTGTTCCACCAAAGGGGTGAGGCAGAAACCTGTGACTGAAGCACCTTTCACTATCAAAGCTGTTCACTCATGTGAACTTAAGTAGGAGCAGGCAAAACTCTCCCATTTTTTTTTTTTCTGCTAGCTGTACAGCATTTTGAACCAAGCCGTTGACAGTGACCAAAAGAACAGCAGCTTAGTGGCATGGAAATATGTGAGGCACAAATTTTGTGTACATCACAGACAAATGCAGAGCGATGTTTTTAGTCATCCTTGTCTGGACATAATTTGGTCAATCTGGTTTAAAAAAAATATTTTGTAAGCTAGCTGATTGTCCTATTCAACCAATAAAACGTGGTTTGAGATGGTCTTTAGTTAACAGGCACTTGAGGGAAAAATCTGCCCCTGCTGCTTAGCTCTATTTTCTGCCTTTCCACAGTTTTGCTTAAGCCCAAGCCTTCAAAATTGACTAAAATGAGACCAAATCAGTCCTGAATCAGACATCCACTCATTACCAACAACAGCAGCCAACTACCCCTCAACCAGATGCTAACAACTGCACAAGGCACACAGGTATGAGAAACAGTGTGCTTCTGCCTTGCTTGTGCCAGCTTCAGACGTGTAAATCTGTGTCTAAATATGGAGCAGTTTTAGGCCATTTAATTTTACTCATGTTCCCTTAAATTTCTTCCTAAAAGACTGATAAAAGCAAGTCTGTTCTCTGCCTGCCAGGACTCTGAGCTGCAGAATAGTTCTTGGTAAGAATGATTTGCCCATCAAGGTCAGTAAGTACTCCAGGTGCAACTTGCAAACAGGGAACATCTCACCTACCAGTGATTCCAATAATCGTACCTTCATGCTAACAAATACACCTCCAGACCTCTCCATTCATGTGCTGTTCATCTCCAGATTGAGCTCCATCTCCTGTTGAGCTCTGTTCCCCTCCCATCCAGTTCCTTTGCTTTCTGCTACCCTTTGTCACAGACTCACAAAAGGGTTAAGGTTGGCAGGGACCTCTGGAGGCCATCTGGTCCATGTCCCTTGCTTGAGCAGGGACACTGAGCTGGTGTCTCTTCAACTCTAGGCAACCTGTGCCAGTGCACTGCCACCTGCACAATAAGGAAGGGTTTCCTGATATTTAGACTGAGTCTCTCATGCTCCAATTTGTGCCCATTGCCTCTTGTCATGGCACTGGGCACCACTGAAAGAGCCTGGCTCCATCTTCTGTGCACTTCCCTTCAGGTATTTATGGACATTGATGAGATGCCCCCCCCCCCCCCCCCCGAGCTTCCTCTCCCCTATTCCCCCTCTGTGCATGTTCCATTGCCCTTCCAGTACTTGTGCTCATACATTTATCCCTTGTGTCCTCCTCTCTTCTTTCTGTGTTCCCCTCTGGACCATTTGTGCATTTTTCCACTCCTCTCCCATCCAGCCAACCTCTGTTCCCTGCCACACCCCTCAGTTCATGCACCTTTCACCATCTTACAGGTGTGGGAAGATGGGTGTTAAACCTCACAGCCATTCCAGGCAACCCAGCCTTCCAAAAACCTGCTCAGGGATGGAGAGAAACCAGGACTCTAGAAGAGTGTGTTTTGCTCTAACCCCAAAGCCCAGCTGCCTTCCCAGGGCACCCACATATCCAGCTCTCCCCATTCCCTGAGTCTCTTTGTTCCCCTGATCCCACACAACCAGAACTCAAACCTCCAGGGTCCCCTACCTCTGCTCTAGCCCCTACACCCTGCTGCCCTCCCCAGGCTTCAGAAACACAGATGTCCAGGATCTACACAGCTTTTTTACCCGGGGCTCTGGGGCCACAGTTTGATGAATGTGCTTTCAGCCTCACCATTCATATTATTTTCTTCTTCAGTCTCCTGTATTTTTGCATTTTTCTCACTGCTTCATTCCTTTACATTCCTCGGCTTCCATATTCTGATTCCCTCTGTTTCCATGCCCCTCTGGACCCCTCCGTTTGCCATCTGTTGCCCTCCAGTCACCACCATTCATTCCCCTAAGCTGCCTGTTTTCACTCTGTTCCTAGGTAGAAGGCTCTGAGCAGGACACAGGCCTCCAGCAGACTCGTAAGTATGTAAAATTCACAGCAGTCTGTGCACTGTTAGTAAAGCTCCAGATCACCTCCACACATTTACATATATATAGTTATCTCATTTGCCTCCAGGGTTTGAGTAGGGCTCTCAGAATGAGCAAGTTAAAATACTGCTGAAGGTGGTTATCAAATGCTGGTTAGAAAACAAAAGGAAGGTGTTTAACACATGTCAACACCTATTATTTTTCCAGGCTAGTGAGATTCCATTCTAATGTTCAGCAAGACTGATGATGGGCACAGTCATGGTTGCCCTGTCACTGAAGAGGGAATATCAAGGACAATCCAGGCACACAGAAATATAACAGGAAAGGAGGGGGGAGAAGAACAGAAGCAAACCTTCTATTTAATAGGAGAAGGCACTTAACACATCAAAGAGCTGGTACATGAACACGTACCAGAAAACTGGGACATCTTAGCCCAGGTTTAACAAAGCTCCTAAAATAACTGCAGCTGCTACCAGAGAGAAAAAAGAACAACTTTTCTTCCACAGTTCACTTACAGACGCATTTCCTGAATGCAGGCTCCAGTTGTCAGTACCTGCTTTGTTGTTTTTGTCTTCCCAGTAAGACAGTGGGATATTTTCTCTTTGTCTTTCTAACAGCTGCACTCCCAACAGTCAGATTATTTAAGAATTAATATCCACTTTTTTTTTTTTTTTTTCTGAACTTCCTATTTCTTGCTACTACACCCCTTCCTTAAATCCCTTCCTGCTGTCAGGAAGCTTATTCCAACATCTGTCCCTTCCCTGCCACCTCTCTCCCACCTCATCAATGAAATACTTGCATTATGACAGACACCCATTCCTTCCTTTCTTTCAATCACACCAAAGTATTTATACTTGAATTTCCTTTTTTTTTTTTTTTTTTTTTTTTTTTTTTTTTTTTTTTTCAGTCAGGACACCAATGCTCATAGTCCCAAGGGAAAATGTATCATGCTCTCTGTTGCTTCAGGTGAAGCTTAAATTACTGCTTGAGATGAGTCTTGTAGTGGAAGCACTTTTCACACTCAGCATGCATAAAGGGTTTTTCTCCCTAGACCTTCTGGTGCATGTTGGCATGAGAGCTCTGACTGAAGCACTGCTCACATTCAGAACATATATAAGGCATCTCACCCGCGTGGATTCTCTGGTGTTTAAGTAAATCAGAGCACCTCCTGAAACCTTTGTTACTTTCAGGATGTTGGTGATGTTTCTCTCTCTGGGATACCTTATGCTGCTTCCATTTTGACCTCTGACTGAAGATTTCCTTACATCCACTGTTGCCATAGGGACTGCTGCCTGTAGCATCTTATGCATGGAGAAGGATGCCATGGAAACTCTCTTCAACCCTTCTACATGGATGCCCTTACCCTGTCTCTTTCCAAGGAAGTTTATCTGACCAGCACAGAAGGAAGGGAAATATCAGAATGTTTTTTATTTTTTATTCAGTTGAATATGAGCCCTCACAAACAGGTAGTAGGAAGAGCAGGCAGGCAGTTCAGATGTGTTTGGACTGCCTTAGGCCCCTACCTTTGAACTGGTGGTCCTTCTGTCTGTATCAGCCTCTATAGCTACACCTCTTCATGTGCCTGTGCTCAGCACTACATGAAATAGTTTCCTGCCATTCCCTTTCAAGCCCTTCTATAGCACAGCACTTGCTATTCCTAACGCAAGACCTGTGGGGCTGAAGTCTTCTCAGCCATTGTTTCTCTCCATTAGTATTCTCTCCATTATTTTTACTGCAGGGACTTTGGCTTACTGGCACACGTTGTTTGAATTTCTTGTATAGCCAGGAGCACTGCAACCCCACAGAGCTTTACTCCCAGAGGACATCAGCCTATGGACTGTACAAAGACTAATGTCTGTTCAAGCATATCTAATTTTCAGGCTCATCACGAATAGCCTGTCCGCATACTCTGACACTTTTACATCCATAGAAGTAGAGATCAGTATAAACCACCTGGAAATACAGCCTTAGGAAATAAATGCATTCTGTAAAATAAAAGAGCACCAGACAGCACGTGGCAGTGTTAGTGCTGACAGGCAGTAACTCTAGTTTCAGTAGGACTTTTGTAAATGTTGAGCATTTAGGTTCTTGTTTCATATCAAGAGGCTGTAAAGAGAAAAAAAAAAATCCTTCAAACTTGTTGCATCAGAATAATTGTTAAATTAATGCAGGATGAATTTCTATCAGGTTCCACAAATGAGGAGAGAAAAACAGATAAAAAGATTAAAATATAATTTCTACACAGTTCTGTTTCTTAGCAGCTGTATCTGTTAGTGTTTCTCCATTAAAGGTATGGGATGAAATCCTGCCTGCTGAAGAACCAGTGCAAAAACACTAGGATACACAAGATTTCTGCTGTATAAATGTATCAAGTTCTCCCCTTACCTAAACGGGCCACTGAACTCCGCTGGAAGAGGGCACAGCATCTGCCTGTGCCTCGGAGCCCCCTGCCAGTCGCTGTGCCTGGGGAGCCCTCTAGCGCACGCACAGCAGAGGCTCGGGAGAGGATACGTGTTGCTGGAGTGACACCGAGTCCTTCCTTAGAAGATGTACGTTAGAAGATGTACATCAAGCTGAGAAAGTCCTCTCCCACGACACGGCTGCAGCCAGGCCACCAGATTTCCCAGGAGGGCAGCCTGGCCCCGGGCTGCAAGTTTCTCCATGCCATCAACCCGTGCTGAGTCAATTTTGAAACGTAGTTCTGGGCTGTTTTAGGATGCTGAGCTACTCTAGTGAGCAGATCCCTTTCTGCAACTTCCTGGTACATGGCCATGCAAAGAGTCTTCTCCCATCCAGACTGATGGTAGACTTCATGGCAGTCTACGGCTTCATCATGAGGGGGAGCAGACTGGAAGGCACTGACTTCTCTCTGGTGACCAGCAACAGGACCCAAGGAAATGGCATGAACCTGTGTCAAGGGAGCTTCAGATCGGATATTTGAAAAAAGCTCTGAGGTGGTGGCTGGGTACTGGAACAGGCTCCCCAGGGAAGTGGTCACAGCGCTAAGCCTGCTGGAGTTTGAGAAGCATTTGGACAATACTCTTAAAAATATGGTTTGATTTTTAGGTAGTCCTGTGTGGACTTGATGATCCTTGTGGGTCCCTTCCAACTTGGGATTCTATGATTCTGAGTAATGGGAAGCCAGGGGCAGCCAACTCTGCTGCAAGCAGCAGTACCCTGGGAAGCTGGGATCCAAGTGGGCTGTGGGGGCTCAAGTGCCATCAGCAGCTGCCCACTGTGCTCTGCCTCACAGCATGGGGGTTAATGCCTCATCTTGTCTGAGAAAAGGTCTCGCAGTGAGGGTGAAACTGAAAAATCATGAACTGTAGTATGATAGAATAGTTTGGGTTGGAAGGGACCATAAAGATCTTCAGTTACATTTCTGTTATGTGGTGAGGATTTTTAAGCCTCAAATTCTACAGTCTCCTTTAAGATACCTGTAGAGTGTGAAAAGGTTGCCACTGAGCCTCCTCTTCTCCAGACTGAACAATCCCAGCTCCCTCAGTCACTCCTTGTAAGACTTGTTCTCCAGACCCCTCACCAGCTTCATTGCCCTTCTCTGGACTTGCTTGAGCACCTCGATGTCCTTCTGGTAGTGAGGGGCCCAAAACTGAACACAGTACTCGAGGTGCAGCCTCACCAGAGCTGAGTACAGGGGGACAATCACTTCCCTAGCCCTGCTGGCCACACTGTTTCTTATGTAAGCCAGGATGCTGTTGGCCTTCTTGGTCACCTGAGCACACTGCTGGATCATGTACAGCCAACTATCAACCAATACTCCCAGGTCCTTCTCTGCCTGGCAGCTCTCCAACCACTCATCTCCCAGC
Organism: Heteronetta atricapilla; assembly: GCA_011075105.1. Lineage (NCBI taxonomy): Eukaryota > Metazoa > Chordata > Aves > Anseriformes > Anatidae > Heteronetta > Heteronetta atricapilla. The sequence goes on along the minus strand of CM021731.1, from coordinate 82,926,436 downwards.
CTGTAGCGCTGCTTGGGGTTATTGCACCCCAAGTGCAGGACCTGGCACTTGGCCTTGTTGAACTTCATGTAGTTGACCTCAGCCCATCGGTCCAGCCTATCCAGAGCATCCTGCAGAGCCTTCCTACCCTTGAGCGGATCGACACACGCACCTAACTTGGTGTCATCTGCAAACTTACTGAGGGTGCACTCAATGCCCTCATCCAGATCATCGATAAAGATATTAAAGAGAACTGGCCCCAGTACTGAGCCCTGGGGGACTCCAATAGTGACTGGCTTTAACTCCATTCACCACGACTCTTTGGGCCTCGCTACCCAGCCAGTTTCTAACCCAACAAAGCATACGCCAGTCCAAGCCAAGAGCAGCCAGTTTCTTCAGGAGGGCTGTTAACTCCCTGGGCTGATAGCAGCAGGGGCTCCCCCAGGCCAGGCCTGTCCCTCTGCCCTGCCAGGAGCTGGGCAGCCAACAGCAGACCCAGCCCCAGGCACCAGGCACTTTCCGTGGGACACGCTCTGTCCAGGTGGTGACATGGGCCCATGGGTGGGCCTGTTCACTGGGACCTATTGCCAGGCTGAACGGGGCTGTGGAGAGCTGGGGACCAACCTTTCTGAGGACTTGCTTGGCAAGGGCTGATAGCCCCAGGGCTAACATGGCATCCTGGGGTTATGTAGCTGGTGAGACCCTGCAAGTCATGGCACTTGGCCATCTTGGCTGTCCTTCTCCTTGACTTGTAAACCAGCTAGCAAACAGGACCCTGTGGTATGGGCTACTTTTGCTGGTGTTCATGACACCACCAGCTGTGACACCCTCCAGCAGTTGGGCTCTTGATCGAAGCAATCTATGGCCTACGACTGCAATGGTGTTCCTGCAGTAAATGTGTGTGGCCTGCAAAGCCCAGCATGAAGTATAACATGTTATCCCATGGTCAGAGACATTTGGGGGGAAAGAGAGTGAGGGAGGGAGAATACGGCTGACTGGGTTTCGAGTTTTAAAGTCAGTACTGGTATATTTTAATATGTGAATACTTTCACTTTCAGAGTAAAAAAGCAAATTTAACAACAGCTGGAAACCTTCCACTACTCCTGAAATAGCATCAGCTTCTTTGCTCCATCCTCAGCCTAACAATGCTCCATTCCTGTGAGAAATGGTCAGAGCAGAAAGTTGTATCATGGGGATTACATGCAGCCAAATTAAAGACTGAGAGAGAGCATGGAAGGCAGAGGTGAATAAAAATCCTGTAGCAAGTAGAGAGGAAAGATGGACCCAAAGAATCATTCTCCACAATCTACCTTAAGTTTGTATCTGTATTTTCCCTTGGTTATGCTATTTGCCCCAAATTGCAAAACATCTGCAATAAAAAGTGTCATCAGCAGAATCATCTGCATCACCTGCTTTAGGTGGCCCTCGCTGAACAGGGGAGTTGGACTAGATAATATCCAGAGGTCTGTTCCAAAGTCAGTCATTCTGTGATTCTGTGATTTGGTGAAGCATGAAAGTCTTAGGGAATGAATACCTGAACAAGTTACCGTGCTACTTTGCAGTCACTGGTTGTGTGTTCTTTCTTACTTAATAAACACAAGCCAGCAAGATATTTCAGGGTGTACCTTTCAAGGACGTAGTCACAGTTACTTACAGCAGTTCATTTCCTGCAAGTTTACACTTTAGTCTATGTTGCAGTAACTTGTTTATATACTCTTATGCACATCAGTTTAGTAAAGTGGCTAAAAGATGTACCTAATCAGTAAGAGCCTTATTTTCCAAGTTAGCTGACTAGTACTGTTTCTTTTCTTTCTTTCTTTCTTTCTTTCTTTCTTTCTTTCTTTCTTTCTTT
>CM021731.1:82775880-82924595 GCA_011075105.1 Heteronetta atricapilla | reverse complement strand
CTTCCTTCCTTCCTTCCTTCCTTCCTTCCTTCCTTCCTTCCTTCCTTTCTGCAATCAGTAAAGCAAAGTTATCAATGGCACTCCAATTTCAGCATAATCACAGTTGGTAAGAAGGATTTTACATATATGTACACACTGGGAAAGAAAAAAATGTTAAGGTTGATTTGCTGGAGAGGTGTTTATTTACCTTTCAAACATGCAGAAAAAGGGGAAGTGGCTAAGATGTGTGTGATTCTTAAATACAGAAAAATTGATTACTTCTGTTTCCAATAGGTACAGAAACTGAGTTTAAAGATCACATTTTGTTATTAAATATTTTGACTCTAGAGAGGAACAGATTTTTGGTTGCTAAAATGGACCAGGAACTCTGAGCTATTAATGTACATTTTTAATAAATGTAGGTATACTGAAGCTGTTCCAGAGGAATACAAACAATATAAAACATTATGTCAGTACTGGAAATTGGAAATACATGCCTGGCATTGGTCCAGAGGAATATCATGCTGTTGTTAATAAAGGATATAATCAAGGGAGGACATTTGGAGCATGTTTTTATGAAGAATCCATATTGTCAAACAAGCATGACATTGGCACTGCGAGGGTATTGCAGATTTTAAACAATGATAAATGTTTTGATTTATGATGATGAAATTTATGATTTGAAATTTACAAGTTGTCATTTTACACAATAGGACAATAAATTTATTCATACAGGCTAAAGGATAAAATCACAAAATAAATGTTAACTTTCCTGATTACAATCTTTAAATCAAAAGTGCACTTAAAAATATTTTGGCTCAACCCATAGGCTTGGTGCAGAATCACATGACATACTATGTATGGCCTTTGTTATGTAGAAAACCAGAGTAAAAATAGTCTCTTAAAGCTGAAAAATCTGTCAGATTTATACATCTGGTTATAATGAATTATAGCCACTGTAGCGGTAATTTGGAGAGTAGAGTGGAATACATTTCTAAAGACATCCTTCTTACACCAGCTCTTGTCATGACCCCTGTAGCCACATGTAGTCACTCTCCTCCCTCTATAAAGTTTTCTGTCTGTTTCTCCTCATTCAAAAACCACTGTATAACTGAAATTCATGTAAGTTGCAGTGCCATGGAATTCTTTCTCATACCTATGTTTGTCATGTCTAGCAAGACATTCTTCATTCACATAACTAAAATTCTTACATTTCTTGAATAAGATAATGCCCCTTCAATGTTAGCAGCAAGCACTGACTACAAGTAGTCAAGACCAATTTAAAGGAAAAGAACAGTGACCAAAAATAACAAAGATATATTAAATCTCCAGCTTGGTCATATAACACGTGCCACTCAATTTTGTGAGTGTAAATTAGGCAGATATGAGGCTTGCTGTCATCTGAAATAGCAAGAAGTTCTTGACAGTAAGATGCTGATCTCTTTGAACTGAGGACATTGTGGGGTTGGGCTTTTCTTGTCAGAAGACATATGACAACTCCAGAGAGCTGCTACTGGTATCTGATGGTGATATGCCAATAAAAAAGCTGTATGCATGAAGCTGTGCACAAGAATACCTGTGCATGGCCGTCCTCTGTAACTGCATCATTTGTTTGAATCCATCACGCTCATCATGTTGCAACTTCACTTAGAGCTTCCCAAAAAGATGTAAAGAAGCATTTCTTCACAAGTCTTCCAATTTCAAAAGAGTCTTTACCACCTAACACTGAGAAGACATCCACCTCTGTGAGCCTTCATTTCTTAGGTTTTGTAAATGACAACGTGATTAAAGAATTTTAAGGTGTCGATTCCCAGGAGAGTTTGTGTAGCTTGTTAACCAGCTATTACACTCCAAACCCAGTGATTCACCCATATCCCTTCCCAAGGACTTTTTCTCCTTCAGTAAGGCTCAGCCTAGTTTGGAGCTCTTGCTTTCAAAGAGATGCTCGTAGCACTTTCACCTCAGATTAATTACCAAATGGTACTTTTCAGAAAGTCATCCAAGCCTTTTAAAAATTATTACAGTAGGCCAAAAGGGACAATTAAATGACCTATTCTTATTGCCTGCATAATGTAGTCCACAGAATTTCACTCCCTTATATCTAGTGATCCTAATAACTTGGGTTTGACTGAAATGTATAATCCAGAAAAGCAACCAGTCTTCATCCGTAGGTGTCAAGGGAAGAAGAACATATCACTTGGCTTGGTGATTAATCCTTCTCACTGCTAAAAATGTATTTATTTATTTTATAGAGGAACATTATGTTTTATATAAATATTTTTCAGTCTGAAGTTTACATGTTGCAGCTTGTGAATTTTGACTTTTGTTATGCTTTCTGTACTAGAATAAAAAGATGCCGAAAACTCTGAATTCCCCCTCAGAGAAAGTACTTACATACTCTGTAATTACCTCATCCCTTCCTCATTAAAAAATAAGTGAATGGAGCATTTCAATTTCTCATTGCATGTTTTTTCTTTTTCAAATCTTCCTGTGCCTTCACTTTTTCAATGTTGTGATTTCAGCAGGAGCTAGATATACACATTTCTGAAAATCCCAATAGGCAACTACATTAAATTTAAGGTATTGCATATTAATTAATATTAATAATATTAAGATGAAAGCACACTTTTTTACATGCAGTTGGCCTTTGTGCACACTACTTCTAAATGCTGAAGACATATTAAACAGTGTGTACCCACTGCTATGTTCTAGACAGCTACTCATGGCACACTTCTCTTGGTCCATCTTGCAATTTATGTCTCTTGTCTATAATGTTCTCGAAACTAACCCTGCCACACAGGTATTGCTGGAGCAATGTGATCTTCCTGGCCAGCCACAAGGAGCAATGAACACGTAAAAACTGTTCTACTCCAGGCATGGTAGGGTAGGTTTTGCCTGTGAAGAATGGTTGAGACAGACTTTTTTTGCACTGTTCAAGTTTTGTTGCTTCTAGGGACTTGCACTCAGCCCTCTTAATTTACTAGTTATATAATTACAGAGAGAAAGTAGTTACTTTAGCAATGATCTCATTTACCTTTTATTCTCTGCCCATGGTATTGTTTCAAATGAGGGAAGGAAATAATACATCACTCTGGGACCTTCACAAACTCTTGTAACAAGCACTATCATACAAGGCAAATTGACTATGGCCCACTGGAGGACATAAACCCTGGGGAGGATCTCCTTCTCCTGGCCTACTGTCAGTGCACCTGTGCTTGGATATGGGCTGTGAGAACAGCAGGAAGCAGGAGATGCACTGTGCTCTAAAATGCATCTGCATGTAAAAGCCGGGGCTGCTGGAAGAGGAGGTCACTACTTGTGGTGGTGGACAGGCTGGCAGAAAGTGACCAGCAGGCATATTTGGATGGCATCCACGTAATAAGGACCAGGTCCAGATTTTGATCTCTTTATCCTCACAGAGGGGAAGGTATTTTGTACAAGGAATGTCACAGACCGACTGCTGGATGGGGTGAGTGCAAACCTGTTTTCCCTTGTCTGTCCCAGTACCGCCTGAACTAGGACCCACTGGGCAGAGTCAGATTTGATACCCAGTACTCCTCGGTAGCATCCTTTGCTTGGAAAGGAAGGAGTTTACGATCTGCTACTTGATAGGATTGAAATTTGCCTTGCAGTATCTCAATCTGCGGGCACTATTAGTCTCTGCCTCATACTACCACTAGATGGTATCTTTCGCAAGTGTTTCCCCTCTGTGAAGTCCAATATTCTGACTGTGGTTTCTGTATTTCTGCATTTTATCACAAATAATGCAGTTCAAGGTTGTTGATGCAGGCTGCTGGCTACTAGGTACAGTAGATGCAGATGAACAAAGCCTAAAGATAAGCCCATTATATCAAGCCCAGTATTAATGCAAGTATTCATAGATTCACAGAATCACTGAATGGTTTGAGCTGGAAGGGACTTTAAATATCAGGTCAGGATGAGCTTGTAACAGTAATCTACAGGTACACAAATAGTGCAATACATAAGTGCATGCAACAGATAGTACCTTGAAGAGTATTTCTCTCTGGGTATGGATGATAACCTATCTTGCTCTGCAAAAATCATTGCACAAAGGACTCTATTTGTGGAAAAGTACATTGCTCTTATTGTGCCACTCTTTTCTATTTTAGTATTGTATTCCTTGGTCCTCGTTCAATAATAATTTTTTTACATAAAAGAGATTGGTGTCCTATGATGCAAACTGTTTCTGGTTCAGTTATGGCTAAGTTAGTGGTGAGAACTTAACAGAAAGCCATGTTAGAAAGCTTAATAGCAAGTATTGTGTTGTTTTTCTGTTCATCATTACTCAAACAGCAGAGAAAATGTGAACAAATTAATCCCATCTATGTCGAAAAGAAAGGCTGTTCTTCTGATCCAATGGCATTTTACACTTGCACTGCATTGGAAACAAATGACAACAAAAGGCTTTTGTAAATTGAGCCCTAGATACAGAGCTCCCAAAGGAGCTCTGGAAAGTAGGACAGGTAGGGACCTCCTATATCCTTGACTCAGGTCCCAGAAATTGCAGGCAAGCACACTACATTATCCATTTCTTCAGCAGATCAACATTTTCTAATTCTAGGATGTCATAGTCAAAAACCCCTTTCAAATTTCTAGCTTAATTTTATTCAAGTATCGAGTATTGGATGTATCTTTTTTTTTTTTTTTTTTTTTTCCCCCTCTCCTACAGTGATCAGTCTCTCAATGTGTCATGAACAGCAATTAGCCCCTCTGTCAGTCTTCCATTCTGCCAGCCTAAACTCTTGTCACGTCTCTTCACATAAACTCTCAATTCCCTGGTAATCCTGAATACTCATGTCTTGTCTCTGTTCCATTGAAACAGGCTCTCCGAACTATGGGCAGTCCGAACCATACACTGTATCTCAGATGTATTGATCAGACTTTGTACAACACTAATACTTTTTCAGTTTCATCAGAAACACCCTTTTAATGCATGCTAGCTTTGCATACAACATGAGGCTCTTCGGCAGTGCTCGTTCTGCACACTAACAGTTTGGATTCAATAAGGGACTGGACTAATTCCTATGAACAACCACCACCCCCAGTATGTCAAGAGCTATTAAATACAGAGACACCACCTGTGGCTCAGACAGCTGCAGATCATTTTAGGGTGCATTTGTGAGGTATTAATACATATGTGTATGTATATTTCCCCCTACTCTTCCCTAGAAATCTGCTCCTGGTCAATGTTGAGACAAGATGCTAGGTTAGACAGACCTTAGATTTGACCCAGCACAACCATTCTTTTATTTTCACTTTCTTTTCTTTCATCTTGAATTGGTGATCTGAGTCATTATGGCTGACTTTTTGTTCAAGTTTTTCTCACTGTTCATGATTTCAAACTGACAACATCCCAGATTGTAGTGACAAGTTTTATTTCTAGTTCCTGGAGGTACAAGTTTGCATTTGTCTTTTTGAATTTCTTCTGTCTTCTGCTTTTCCAGGCCTCAAGTTTATAGGATCCTACATTCTCTTCACTGGTAATCATTCCTAGATTTCTGCTGCTGCAAAGAAAAAAAAACCAACTTCTTGCCTTTACACAAGATTTATCCTAAGACCTGGATTTAGTGACATTCATTAATATCCCTAGAGGTTTCCTTCTCCATTTTATACTTCATTATGTCTACTTTAACCAGTTTCTTTTTCACTGTGCAGGTCTTTTGTTCAATGTCATAGACAAATTATTCAAGACGCAGTATTGCACAAATTTCTGAAGATCAGCTATATGAGATATACCATACATCCTTCCCCTGGAGAATTATTTATCTCATAAAAGGTTGTATCTGCTTAACTGGAAAGCGTTTGTCTTTGATATCCCAAATAATTCTGCATCATCAATGACACTTCAAAGTATACTAGAATTTCTGCAGAGGGATTGACAGGAACACTAAGCATGATCCACAAACCAGCCATGGGTTGGTCTATCTGTCCTTGTGAGCAAATCCACAAGAAATCTCCCTACATCTCACCCCCTGAATCTGCACGCAGTCCTCTGTTGCACATGATGTAGCAGACTGCTATATCTATCTCACACATATTCTTAGGGGCTTCTCGCTTGCCAAAGCTTCAACAGGGATTGATGAAGAGAAGGGTGTGCAGACATAGGCAGCACTAGATTTTGCAAGAAACAATCCAGGGACATTCTTCCTTTTGCAGCTATAATACAATTCACATGGATCTTTATGTGATCCTAATTTCAGCTCATCATACTGTTTTCTTAGTCTTGCAGCAGCTCATCCTTTCTGTTTTATTTCATAACAGATCTATCTGTTGTCTATAACTACTTGTACAAAGTAAACCATATAAGAAAGAAAACAGTGAAATTGTTGTTACGCATGGACACACAGTGCTTTTTCTTCTTCCTCAATTCCTTCCCTGAATTTTTGCCTGCAAGGAGTTTGACTATATTAGTAAATGTTCTCCGCAAACCCTTTTACGTGGAAGTTTGCTCATCCTGAAACATTTTCATCAAAAAGATTCTTGCTCTTCAATTTAATAAAAGAAAAGCAAACCACCAAGAACCTTCAATCAAACACTGCCACCATCACACACCCCACGTATGAACTGGCACAAATAGAGTAGCTTTCCTTTCCAGGGCACACAGCATGTCTGTGGCTTTACATTGACAGAAGCCAACTCCCAGAGCTACAAGATGAAGGCTAAAAATAAACCCTTACAGATTAATTTCAGGATTTCTGAATACAAATAATTAATATGCAAAGGAAAGGCAAGACACACGGTCTCCAGTAAGGAGCACACACAATCACAGGCTACAAGGAGCGGGGGGAGGGTGACATGCAGGCAGCAAGCCAAAGAAGAAATGAAAGAGGTAAGTTTGCTTTGAGGATATAGGAGGTGCAGACTGTGTTTCAGAAGAGGTAGGAGTAAAGGGGTGGAACACTGCTATCGAAGAGGCAGAGGCAATGCAGTGCAACCACAAATGGCACGGTCCTGTTTGAAGAACCAAGAGTACAGTAATAAAGGCTTCAGTATTTGCAAAAACGATGTAGACGAGGATAGAGAGCTTGTTACTACTAGAGCAGGAGGCAAAGTTAGGGCTCATTGGCTCAGACCGTGTGACATTGACAGATGTAGCAGACATGCTTTGATGCAAGAAGCTACTTTCAGTAAAGTGACTTCAGGGCTGGGCACAGCAGAGGAAGCTCAATAGCTGCAAAAGAAACTGTGTTGGTAGTGGCACTGTGGTAGGAAAATGGATGCATTGTGAACATGCTGTGCTCATGCGGCAAGCTAGGGAGCAACAAATGAATGCGTAGCTGGATTTCGAGATGGATGGCATACCGAGACAAGCAGGTATGTATCAGGCTTCATGTATTGCAGTGAATTGATACTTTGGAAGTAATTTTCTCTTATGAATTAGCAGTGAAGGAGGTCAATGCATCCTGAGGCAGAAGCACGCTGTGAAGACAGAGCACTGGATATAGAGCACTGAAACAGGTTGCACAGGATGATAGTCATGGCATGGCACAACAAGATACTACACATGAGCAATACAGGTGATGTCAGACAGTAAGAATCATCTACAGCTAATGGGAATCAGAAGGCAAATTTGGTTATTCACTTGCTGTACTGCAAAATAGAGAGCTACAGCAGCAGTTGCAGTGAATTAAAAGGTGCAGAGGGAAAAGAGTCTCACTTGGAGCAGATTTCCTTCATACCCATTTCCCCAGGAACAACATTCACACAATTAAGACCTTTTTCCTTTCAACAAAGGGAGGAATAAATGGCCAGAATTAATACACTGGCTATTTGGTATCATGAAAAGCTAGGTTTTCAGCCTGGTGCCTTAAGAAAATTACTATTATTTACTAACACTGCACATCTACCTGTGCCCTTTGCCCTCATCACAAATAATTTGAACTTCCATCCAAATGTATCAAAATGCTCAAAATTTTCTGAGATTTGGTGGCTTTCAAAATGGCACACTGAAGCAGACTTAAGCTGCTGTACACATAGTTTACACCTTGAGAAAAATTTGAGCACTACAATGACCTGTTAAAAGGAAGCAAGGGGCACAGAGGCTTAATTTTGCAATAGTGGGTCTTGATAGTTGTTTATGGTGACATGGATCTAAGTCCCTAGTAGAGGTGCAGGGGAATGAAAAGCTGCAGCACTAAACAAGCTTGTGAAATAGGATCAGATTCACAGTCACCTATAGGAGGCTGCTACTGGAGGCAAAGGACACAAAAAACACATTCTTCACTTAAAGACATTCTTTATTCAATCTTTTTTTTTTATATACAATATTATTTTTAATCTGTAAAAAGTACATATGCAGGATTCCAGGTCAGAGGCAGTCAGAAAGTTTCCACATCAGAAGATAGACTCTTGCCCTTTTATTATTTTGGAGGAAAAATAATCTGTCAATTTCAGTTAAAGCAAGAATAAAGGCAGAATGCAAATCCAACTTCCATCAAGCGATTAAGATTAAAGGCAACAATTCACTGTAACAAGTCAGCTGTCTCCTTTGGTGGTTCCCAACTTTTCTGGGCAATTACAGAGCAGTCTGTTAGAATGCGCTAACATCCAAAGCAGCTCGTGCTTATCATCTCTGCTACAGTTGTACACACATAACTAGCAAAAGAGCTTGGGTTTCTTCTTTGCACGGCAACTCAAACTCTTTAGTCAGAAGACTGTTTTTCAAAATTCAAGCAGTGAGAGAGGGAAGTCCCATCAGGGTAAACAGATCTCTGAACTACAGCGTGGATCAAGAGCTTACTTACATTTTTCTCTGGTAACAAGAAGCCTGTTTCTAACTTGTCCTCTTTAAAACATGGACTAGACTTATTAGTGTACATAACAGGCTCAATTTGCTAAAAGCCTGTTACTACAGCCCTGAGATTTAAACTGCCACACCATTTTCTGTAGATGCCAGATTACACTGTTGATTCTTTCAGTGTTTATGCTGTTAACCACTTCTCCATTCAAACTAGGGAAAAGTCACATTATAACATTACATTTGTAATGTCATTCTTGGGGACAAAAGGGGGGATCATAAAGGACAGCCCAATAGAATCTTGCTTAGGAATAAATCAAAACAAGGTATATTTTTAATCTTACAGGATGGTATTACAGCGAACATGTAATGGCTTTCACTTTTTAAAGTTCTAGATACTCAGTACTCAAATCTTTTAAAATACTGCATAAGTCTATTTTAATGACTGGAAGATAGAAGACAGTTATTCACAAATTTGTAGTAAGGAGGTAAAGGAGCCTCAAAGGTGTGACTGGACCCAGAACTATACTATCTGCTTTCCTCTTTACTCCAGGGTATTTAGAATCTTGCATACGCCTTTTAAGCATTTAGTTGTGCAGCAAAATGAACACCCAGAACATCATTCAAGGGTTTTCTTTTTAGTTAGAGGACAAAGCTAAGACGTTGACTTCTTGACTGTAGGACACACACAGCTCCAAGGTGATCAGTGCAGAAATTTGGCTTCTGTCAGGCTGTAAAGTGTTAGAAAAAAATTTCCTGCTAACAGATCAGGCAAGCTTGAGGCTTGGATTAGGAAAAGAACTGAATATCTTTGTTTTGACTGCATGCATACAGGAAATAGACAATGCTGGGATTTCCAGGCTCTTGCCCAAATCCAGTGTGCCAATAATGAACATGATTTTCTGTTCTTTGTTTCATCCTGTAAGAGAAGGTATTGTAGAAATTGCTAAATGGGACACCTACCTAAAGAAAATGAGGATTGTTTTGTTAGAGAATACAGTGCAAGACTCAGAAACAACTAGCACTAAAAATTCATTGTGCTTAAATTTACACTCTTCATGAAAGTATGTAAGACAGCAGCAACAGAATGAAAGTGACAATATTCTACTGTACCTTTTGTACCCAGAGGGAAAACAGTCTGAACTGTGGATTGCACATAACTCCATTCTGTAGATCAGAACCTACTCCTTTGTGAAGGACTCTGAATGAGGACATGTCACTTCAATCAGAAGTTTCATTATCCATGCTTGGTTACTACACACACCTCGCTCAAAACCCATTATCTCAAAATTTTCAGCTTGCTCTAGGATATCTCAGGATGGAGAGATTCATGAATGACACAGCAATTAGTCCATAAAACACATTTTGGATAGACTATGAAGATCAGTAGCTTCTGTAGGAAAAGAACAGTTTGTCTTTTAGAGTGATAGAGTGGAAATAGACAACCGTTGGGGTAACTGGAAAATGAGAAACAAGTGTCCTTTATTTGGTACCTGCTGCTTGTCTACACAAAGAAGAAATAGCAGTACTGTACATCTGCTTTGAGAAAAATACCATCCCATAACATGAAATGGCTTAGGTCCTCAATTCAAGCACTCTTGTGGCAGTGAGTTAACCCATTGGGATTCATGGAGGAATTAATGTGAATAGTTGCTCTTTAATTCAAGAGAGGTGTGGAAGAGCAGAAAACACAATAATAAGTTTGCTGTTTCTGTGACTCCAAAATTCTGTCCTTGATGTTTCTCTGAACAGACTGGCAGCCATTCTACATCTACATTTATCAGGAAGTTTATGGGGATGGGCTAGGGGGGAAAGTGCCTTTTTATTTTATTTTGTTTTCTTTTTTCTTTTTTAAAAACAGAGGAGTTTTTCATCTTTCTCCTTTGTACTCAGAGAGATTTAGGAGAACAAGTCAATCCAGTGAAATTTTAAACTCTTAACAGTTCTAATGGGATGGGAAAAACTCTATTTGAAAACATATCTGAACTTTAAAATGGAAAATGACTAGCTCCTCAGTAACTCATTGAATACTCAACTAGAAAAAACAGCGGACCAGTAAGAAGATTCCATTTTCTTCCAGTTATTTCTAATTTTAAATAAACAATTACTTGAAACAGTATTATGTACATCAATCACTTTATCAGATCTTAAATTTTTTTTAAGATACTGCTGCCAATTACAGTAACTAAATAATTGGTATTAAGGCAAAAATGTGAGATTGAAATGTTTTCCAAGTTTTATGTCTTCCTCCCCTTAAACTAAAGGAACAGTCTGGAGAAAAGCATCTGATAGAAATCATCACCTGACCAAAGAAAAAATGCACTGTCTAAATTAGTATCAAAGAGGAGTGAAGGAAAATTTTATAGGGGAAATCCTACTTTAAAGTACAGTCAGATGTATTAGAATTTGATGTAGAGGAAAAGCTTTTATGTATAAAACTTCATATATAAGCATTTTTGAGGGGGAGAGAAATAGCACTTAGTGCCTTTAGACTTGATGCTGTACTTCTGTAGCTTACTGAAGAGAGTTCTTCCACTCACTTCAGCTTGAAAATGCAATCAAGACTTCTGAAAGATTCAACCTGTGCACTAATTAGGAGGGGAAGAAGCACTTCACAGCTCTTTTTCAGCAAAGGTGCCAGTCACCATGGCAAAAGGATTTGAGAGCTAAAAGGGGAATAAAAGAAATCATGTGAGCTGTAAGGATTCTGGAACAGGAAAAAAAAAAGGCAATGAAGAGATACTTGAAAAAGCTAAATTTCTTTCAGCAAAAATTGTATGTGAAGACTGAGGCAGACTCCACTTAACTGATGCTGTCCAGCCTAATTTCAAAGTATTTGGACCATGCCAGACTAGTACTCAAGAAAAAAACATGCAGGTAACAGCATCTCATTTCTCATAAACTAATGGAAGAAGAGACTCTAGAGTTTCTTTTTCCATTCATATGTAAGAGATGTTATGTCATTTCCAAAAACAATCATGTTGGCTTTGCGCTGGAACAGAAGAAAAGGAGTTTTGTAAACTAAATCAAAGGCAGTTTTAGGTTTCTGTCCCATGCAGAAACAAAATAAGTCAGGATTTCAAAGCTGCAAATAAGGTTCTGTGAATAGTATCCGAAGAAGGAAGTTAATTTCTAGGAAAAATTCGGACTGTGGAAAAACATAAAGCAACAAGCTCCTGCTGCTTAGCAGAAAGGGAGCATTTTTAAATGCCATATACAATACCCTGCTATATAAGTCATGAGAGACTGCTTTTCTCATGTTGTTATCTCTGTATATTTGGCTAGAAGAAACAGAAAAAATGAGAGAATGTAGACTTTCCATGTGACAGGATTTGTGAGGAAGGGAAACTGGCTCCTATCTACCCCTGCAATATGCTCAACACTTTGTGACTGTAGCATGCCAAATGAACTAAGCTAATGTTGCTGACAATGAAATACAAACCAAATGCTTACTAACTGTTTTTTTGGATGTGAGCACACAACACAGAGCTTTCAACACTGTTTTGAAAAGGGAAATGAGGGGCCAACAGTTTTTATAGCTCAATTTTAATGGTTTAGAGGCATTGAGAATGGCTGCCAGTCTGGGCAAACTGATGATCCTTAGAAAATTCAGACAGGTACAGAAAAAAAAAATCAAATCCTGATGCTGCTGGTGCAGTGATGTTGCTTTTTTTGTTGTTGCTTTGTTCATGCCATCATCAAACAAACAAAAAAAAAAAAGAAAAAAAAATCTAAGTATTTGGAACCCACCCGATTTGAAGAAGTGACTGACTGGTGTACTGTTCCTTGCAACAGCAGCAAGTTTCTGTTGCTGAACAGGAAAAACTCTTCTTCCTTACACTGTTGCATTTATATTAAACAGTAGATTCCATCTCTTGTGAGGGTTCAAAGCACATGAAGTCTCTGTCCTGCAAATACCACACTAATGTGTTTTGGTCATATATAAAACAGAACTTTTTCAGTTTTACTTATCCATATGTTGAAGGGCTTTGTTTCTCACGCCTGTACTTGACGCGGAGGTCTAGATTTATCAAATGTCTTTCTCCTCTCCTGCTTAAAGTTTCAAGTGGTCCATGTAAACAAAACAGAGTTGAAAAGTCTCTCTTCCTCTTCTTAGAGCTGATTTTATCGATAAGCAGGATTTCCTGAAAGTGTGGTGTTTGCTAAATGTAAAACAGGCAGAGGATGAGCTTCTGTGTTAAAAACCCAGTTGTCTAACGGGAGAAGGTCATCATTGGAGAAAAGCAGATACAAATACCTAGATATCAATACAGAGAAGAAAAATGGTGGGTATTAAAGCTTAGCAACATACAGGGTGGAGCAACATAGCAGCTGCATGCCCCACCAGTCAGCATCTAAAGCTATAAAAAAAAGTTATTTGCATTCAGTCTTTTTATAGCACCCACACAACTTTTGCCATTACAATGATCTCAAGAGTTATTTTTATCAACTCAAGCCCTGAAATGAAAAGTTGTTACAATGACAGCATTTTAACTTTTCCAAGTAACTTCAGTTTTTCAAGACTCCTTTCAAAGACTTACTGTATACCACAAACATCAAGACACCAAGCATGAGGATTCGGGAGGCAGGGGAGTAGAAAAGTAGGCAAAAAATTGTTCTTAATGGAATAAACCCACTTGGAAATGACTACTCTGTTCAAACCAAATCAAAGATTTAGAGGAAGCCAATAAGCCATGCCAGATACATCGTCATCACCATGCTGGAAGCTGGTTCAGCTTCTGGGTGGGAGGAAATGGGCCAGTATATTGTGAAGAGAGGATTCATAAATGCTGTATATTATAAAGCAACGCAGAGCAAATTAAGCACGTAACAATGTTAAGGTTCCTGGACAGATGTGGAAGAAGACTATTTATTGGTTCTTTTTTCTTAATACACACTTTTGAGTGGGTGGTATTAGTGGTAGGGATATTGTCAAGGCTTCCAAACTCAAATGCTAAAATTCAAAAGTATTTTCCTTGTTCCAGAAAACCTGACTGTGCATATGCAAGCTTAACATCACAGATGTACAGGACCTCTCAGCTCTTACTTCACACCGATTTCGTGGTATCCAGAAAATGACAGGTCTTGTAGCATGGAACAAGGAAGGGTGTCACTCCTGTTTGTGGGTTCTGTCACATCCAGCATGCGCATACACATTGTTCTGTCTTCACTCTGCTGAGGCTGCTCTTACTTCACTCACTAAATCAGATGTTGGCAATTTCCGCTGTCTATATTCATGTGTCACTGCTTGAGCTATAGCACATCCAGTTACTGAGTGACATCAGTGAATTTTGGATCTACTTGTGATTGTTTAAGATCTAGACAGAATTCTAGTGATACAGAACATCAGTTCTGTCACTGCAGAAGTCTCTTAGGAGCAGATTTCGTTTTCTAATTTGGCTTTTATAGGCAGATGGATCACTTCCTGGGGGAGTACTGTACCTCTGACTAGACCTGTTTGAAACTTCTGCTTCTCCTTTTCAGAATATAGCTTTTAGGCTCCAGAAAAGGAACTCAGAAGAGTGACCGAAATAAACTTACCAAAGATGACAGAGTAGGTATCAGTTGCTGACTTTCTTTTTACAATGTTAATACAGGAAAACAAAATATTGTGACAATTTAGAGAAGTCTGGTAAGGAGTCAGCTGAAGGACAGAATGGACAAACCTTTCCCTTACATGTGATGAACCTGGGAGTCCTTTCTCACCAGTGAAACCTGTTGTGGTGCCTGAAGTAGGTAACAGTGCTGCTACTGTCAGGACCTGCTTTCTCACCTATGTATTTTGAGCTCCTAATACCCCAAATCAATCTTGATAGACAGAAGTTGCAGCTAAAACCTGCTAAATACTGTAAACTCTGAAAAAAAAGAGGAAAAAAAACCTGTTTCATTTTGCAAAAGCTGCACACCCTGCTAGACTGCCAAATTATTACAACTGTTTCTTCTTCAAATCACTGGGTTGTAACAACATAAAGGACACCTCAATGAGTGTTCACTGCTGACAAGTTTGTGCAACTACAAACGTATCATCCCTTCCATCACATGTTGGCAGAAAGTGGCACAGATATATAACCAGAGACAGCAACAACTAATAGCAGCTCTGGCCTCATTCAAAAAAGTTGGCTTCTGGTTAATTCCATGAAATTAAGAAACAGAAATATTCTGCAAAATGTTATACAGGAGGAAAAAAAGGGGTAGAGATTATAGCCAGCTCACACTCTTTTCTCCCAAAGGCAGGCTATTGACAAGGTTTCAGGGAAGTAACCTACACAGGAACCTTGGTAGATTTCAATGCCAGAACTGAATTACCAAATTCACTGATGTGACTGTCAAGAAATTGTCACACGTTTGGAGACATGGCTTCATAGGCAAAACTCCAGAATGATCACAGCTGCATGACAAGAGTGTTCTTGATAGCTGGTCACATCGTTGATGGAAGAGATGAGCAGTCATGATAAACTTGCTGTTTTGAAAACTGATCTCTTAATGTCTCCACGACATATTCTTATCTTTACACATTTGTCTTATTGTATTGTATTCTCTTATTGTATTTTCATATTGTCTCCATAACTTAAAGATTATAGCATATTCTAGTACAGAATAGCATTTTCTTTTTATTATGAATCAAAAGGAAACTTTGAACACTATACATTGAAGCCAACATGCAACAGAATGCACTAACCTCTGCACAATGGTGTACAGGTGTCCTGCACACTCAATGGAAATGAAGAATATTTAAAAGATTCTAAAATCTGAAGTACATGAAAGATTATAAAATATGCTTGGTATTCTTGCTTGCAACAAAAAGCATTCTAGAGAAATACACTATAGGAGAAATACAGAAAAATAATCCAAGGGCATGGAGGATTTTTTTTTCCCCATTTACTCCCTTGCAGTGAAACGCACAGGACAAACAGGTTCTACAGTAACAGAGTATGTCAAGTCAGTGTATCTAAAAATGTCTTTTGCAAATGGAATCTCTTAAAAAGGAGATATCGGTCCTCTGTTGTGATGCCAGAAATCACACTGAAGTCTTAAAAATGAAAGTTCCCTCAGCATGGGAAATTCTACTTGTATTTTCTGCTGGGAAAATAGGCTGGCCTTGGACCTTAAGCTGTGAAAAAAAGAATGCCCAAACCACCATGACAAGACAACAGATTATTTGTTAAGTCAACACCTTCTACTGGAAATTAGATGCTGGCTTTTACAGGAAGAAGAAAGAGTGAAGATAGCTTACTTCAAAGTTTCAGCAAGGAAAAAGCTCTGCTGTACATCATCGTATGTAGGAGATGAGGAATAGACATCCTTGACACCAGAAAAGCCACCACTGACTCGGCAATACTTGTCGATGGCCTGCAAAAAAGAAGGTTAAAAAAAAAAAAAAAAACAGATATTTCAATTGTATAACAAAATTTGAACACACTGAAATGTAAGGCTTGATCAAAAAAGCCTGGACTTTCCAGGCTACATAATTCTGTCACAAGTCTCATGTCAGTGGATGTTGTGCATGTTAAAAGTTTATAATAGAGGGGGGGAAAAAAAGGACTGGGCACACGGACACATACAAAATAAAATCCCTCCAAGGCTCCACATTTGGTAAAACACTAGCAGCTGAAATGGTATCTGGGGAAGAATATGTTCTTTCCCAGGTATTCACTGTTGATTGATATTGGTGGGAGGATATGGCCTCAGTACACTTTTGCTGACTTTTTTAGACTGAGCTGCTATGTCTGGTCATAGGTAGCACTGTTGTAGAACATTTTTCTATCAACCAATGCAATATGTGCCGTGGGGAGTGTAGGAAGATAAAAAAACATCCTGGATTTTGCAGCTGAAAGAACTTCAGGAACTCTGTAACTAGTAATTTGTCATAGTGACTTGTTGAAAATAGGAGTTGCATACTGTACTCATATTTAGGGACTTTGATTTCATCTTATAAACTCTTCCAGCTGCTGCTTTCTCCCCACATTTCCATCTCCTATATATGCTTTTCTCTGTTTCCCCTTTATACAGCTGGAACTCAAGTAAATTTGTGTGCTGGAGTGCAGAAGAGCATTTTATCTTTAAAGCATGAAGTTTAAATCCATAAACGTTCCATGCAGAAAGGGGCCAACGGATCCTTGGTTCACAAACCACCTAGCTAATCAGTTCCAACACAGTACTGCAAAAAGCCTATTCAAAGAGGAGGAGACTAGAAAGAAGCTATCAGTAGTGCAGAGCACCTCTTGCCTATGCTTTCAATCATTCATCTCATACGACTTTACAGCATGCAAGGATACCAGCTATTAAAACCAGCACCAAAGAAATGACTCTGAAATGATTCACAGATTATCTGTGCTTCCCCACTACTTTGGTGGTGCTTCCTCAGCAGACACTAACTCTTTTAATAGGTTTATGCATGGACAGAAAAGGCACAATGGTGAAGGAAACAGTTTCGCTCAGGATGTCTGTCATTAACAACTACTGAATACAGCTACCTGTAGTTTAGTAATCTATAATTTGGTCCATTAGTTTGCATGAAGTTTCTTTCTGCATGACACCAGATTTCTCGTCTTTCTTGGCAAAGTCTAATTCTTTCTGTATTTCCTTATCTCAAGTGGAGCTGCCTCAAATTTTGGTTGGAAAAACTCCCTTTTTTTGCTGGGACTTGAGCTTTGACACAAGAAGAAAGTATATGGATGAATTCTTTTTAGATCTGGTTACTGCTGCAATTTAGGGCGACACTGAGACTATTCACATGTGGGATATAGGTTGACCAAGTTCTCTCGACAGTCTGGAGAAGAAGGTTTATGTGTAACTAAAGAGCACCCACACCCTCAACAATCTCTTCAAATACTTTTGCACATCACAAGTCATGCTGGCTATGGCATGGCAGCTAAAAGGGGGGGGGGGGGGGGGAGAGAAAAAGAAAGAAAAAAAGAAAGAAAAGGAAAAAATAATTGTGTGGCATACTTCTGAAGAAGTAATGCATATGCTGTTTGTGGAACCACTTGTCCATTCCTCCTTACAAATCCTATGAGCTGCTAGGCAGGTGTGATACGTATGAATAAAGGTCAAAAAAATTTTGCTTTCTAAGCAGGAAATGAAGCGAGTCCTCTTGCTCCTCTCTCTTTCTCTCTGCATTTTTTAATAATAGTGCAGAACACACCCTTGTCTCTGCTTTGGAGTGTGGCAAGCTGTGGGGAAAGCTACAACAGTTACAGTTTTGCCAGAATTCCCAGCAATGCAGAGCATGACCTTGTTGGTGTCACTCTGGTCAACAATTCAGCAACCCTCACACTGTGTGCCACAGCCCAGACAGGAGAACCTTGCAAGTGGTTGTGACAAAATGAAAAGGAACAAAGTATTTCAGTTTTATAACACTGTCTCATTTTTCCCCAAGAATTAAACTTGCAAGTCAGTATGAAAGACACAACTTTTTAAAAAAAAATAATAATTTTGGAGACTGCAAACAACAGACAGCATGCTTGTAGTAGTGCTACAAGCATGCTTGTAGTAGTAAAGAACTGTAAAGGAAAAAAATCACCAGAAGACTATTAAATAGCTATTCAATAGTTATCCAAGTAAGGGTGAACAAACTGGTCTTGATTCAGAGGTGTACACAGTATCTTCAGGACACTGTCTGAAGAGTTTGGTGCTGAAGACAAGCTGCTTAAAAGCCACTTGAAATTTGCAGTGTTCTAGCTTTACACAGGTCTCGGACTACTGGGTGTACGGGCATCTGATTTTCTACCTGGATACTCTTTCACTCATGATCAATTTCCTTGACAAAATGATGCTAATTTTTATTGCACCCTGGAATACAGGGAAGTCCTAGAGGACTAAAAGAATATCAAGGGAATGCTACTATTACGAAGCATTGGCAGGCTGACTGGATAATTTTAGGATGACATACCTAAATCCCAAGCAATTATGGAAACCCAATTAAAAAAATAAAAAAATAAAAGAACAAGAGGACAATTGACACCAACCAGCATGGTTTTACAGAAAACAATTTTCTTGGCAAGCTTGATTTCATTCTTTAAGGTCTACAAAGTGGCAGATAAAGGAAACTGCAAAACTGTAATAAAACAAACATTTCTAAAGCAGTCGATATGGTACCACTACACATTATGATAAGAAGAAAACAGCACTATACCATATCAATGTAATTATCTTAATTTAAAAATGGCCAACAGTGCCATTAACTGCAGATTAATCTGGAAAGTAGGCACTTAGAAGAATTCAGTGGCCAAAAGAGATAACTGAGTATGAGTTCCTACTAGGATGTTGTAGCAGGTATACACACAGGGATAGCAAACAGTAGCAAGCATATAGTTTTAATTTTGCACAGGGATGTGGGTAAAGACAAAAACTGAAATATGCAGCTTCAGAATTAATTTTTAAAAAAGGATGATGAACAACTGAGGTGGGTGCAGGTGTTTGGAGAAAGTGTTTTACAGCAGGAGACAGCACAATTTGTTTAGCCTCTTAAGGCAACCTAGTAGTAGGTTTGTTACAATCTGTGAAAACTCTGGAAAGAAAACATAGGGTAATAAAACACATTTTGATATGGTATAGGAAATCATAGGAAAATCCAATGACTGACAGATGGAACTATGTAAATTCAAATGGGAAATAAAATAGATGTTTTTAACAGTACAACTAATTAAATAATAGAACAAACCACCAAAGGAAGTGGGTTTTCCAAGTACTGTTATTCAAATCAAGAGTAGAAAAGAAAAATATGTAATATTGTACTCTTGCCAAATACTTATCTCTGGGCTCAAATATGATGCAAAGTGAAATTTTGGATCCTGTGACATAGAAGGAGGTCACAGTGAATCTAGGTTCTTTTGAAGTAAAATTGTAGTCGCCTCTAGATCAGATCCCAGTTCCCTCAGTCCCACTGAGGGACTGTGGTTGCATGTATGACTCTTCTTGACTGTGCTAACAACATGTTCATAAAAACTCTGCCAGGTTTTTCACCAGCTTACTTCCCAAAACACTCCTGTGGTAATCACAGCTTCCAAACCCTGAACTGTGAATCCATTTTTCATTCTCCAACACCTCCAACCTTTCCACTACCAGCAGCACCTTCTCCCACTGTCTTATACCTGGCTCTTTTCTATCTACTTTGCTTCACTAAGTAGAGACCTATAGATCTTCCATCCCAACTTACTGTTCATCCTCAGACTGCCTTTTAAGTTAGCCCAAACTTGAGATCTTGTATATTTCTTTCACTGTAAGTAAGAACTGCAAATGAACTCTGCTACCTCCCTGGTACAACCCTGCTGAGAAAGAAATGCAAGTCCTCAGCAGAGCCAAGATATTTACTCATACAGCTTAGATTACTATTTGGCTTTACATGTCTAATGTGAGGCAGTGGCTCTTACTGGTTTCAAGTTACTAGCCTAAAAAGGATTTCAGTCATCTTCTGTATTTACTCTGGATACCTTGCATGCATATTTCAGTAAAAGTTCATGCAAACACCCAGGCACACCATCACCCACTTTGGCTGGCCCAGTACAATTGGGATTAATTTTGCCTACAGTGCTAGGCATAGTATTAGGGAGAATTAGCATATTTTTTTTTTTTTTTTAAATTAGGGAAGAGATAGAGACCCTGTTCCAGTGATTCAGGATTGCTGTTACAATCTAAATCCAACTTCCACTAGATGAAGAGATGACAGAGCAGACCTTGGCCAAACCACAACATTAGCACTAAAATGCCCAAATTCTGTCCAAGTATATAGATAATAAAAGCCAACAAGAAGCTGTCATTAGTGAAATAAAAAGCCAACAAGAAGCTGTCAGTGAAATAGATAATGAAAAGACAGTTCAAAAATATGTATACATACAAAATACAGTCTTCTGTGAAAATTCCCACTGATAAAAAGCAGGGAGAGATCTGGGCTGGGAATGCTAATAAACCTGAGTAATGGAGATACTTAAAAAAGCCAGGCAGTTCTACAGTGTACCCCAGACCAACTCTGAAGAGTTTTTACAATGAGAGAAACAGGCTTCTAACATATTGGTGAACTAACTCAAACCCATTTGGGTAGGGATTTATTCATCCATTCAAAGAAGTAAACAAGGGAGACCACCAAGAAATCAGCCATTAAACATTATGTTCAATGTTAAAAAAAAAGATCATTTTAAACTCTGAAACAAAATTCATTTGCCCCTGAAGTGTCAAGGATCTACTAGAATTCTGATGAAGAAAATATCATTCATGATGAGAAGTCTGTACTACAGATTTCAAAGTATGTTTCAGTGGTCAAAAGGCATCAAGAAAGTGAATATGGTCTGTGTTACATAAGAGCACATCCTATGTGTTATATGAGATAATTCTCTATTTATAAATGGAGGAATAAACACAGCCGGAAATGCATGTGTCAGAGAAGAAGGGGAAGTAGTGAGTAGGTGTGAGGACTAAAGACAAGAACTTACTATCTATATGCAGGGAATAAAAAATCCTGTGGAGCAAAAAGCTCCCAAAACTCCTGTGTTAGTATGATAGTGGGGGAAAGAAAAACTCTAATTGTGGGATGGAAGGGCATGCAAAACCACTTATGAAGAGTTCAAAAATACTCTATGAGTATGTTGGATTAAGAAACTCTTTATTGAATAAGTAAGCAGAAAAAGACACTCTGTAAGGACTGATGAAGTTAAGCACATGAAGTGCTTAACTTACTCAACTTCAATGCAGGTGATGTGGGATAAAATAAAATCCTAGCCCTGTACAACTAGAAAACTGGGGACAGGGGTGGAGGGAGGGAAGGTTTGGTTTGAAAGCAGTAGAGGGAACCAAGATACGAAGGCAGATCAAGAAAACTGAACAAGTGCATCCAAAAACATTGTGATTGAGATACAGGTTTTGGCCTGAAAATTTTGCATTTGCATTCTTTAACGTAGTATAAATCCTCTAATCTCATCTTGGATCACCCAGTCAGAGCTTCTGACAGGAGCTGGTGTTAGATCAGCAGGCATTTGTTGCACACACACTGGCAAGGAGTAGGTTACTAAATCAATTTCTTTGTCATATTAGAAACATTTATAGTTCAAGCAGAAGGGAAGATATGACTCAATGTTTGATGTTTTACAGATAGCGGCAATGGATTCTGGAATACAAATCTGACGAATGTGAAACCTTTCTGCAGAATAACATGATGTTGGTTTTAACAAAACAGTCTACAAAGCAAAACCTAACCAAAACTAAGACATAATCTTAAAATATTAGGATTCTTCTACACAATTGTAACTGCACTGCAGAAGGACAGGTATGAGCTGAGTTAGAATACCCTGAACCTTCCTTAACTGTCTTAGAACTTGTGAATACAGACTTCTGAGCAGATCTCCTCTTGATCCAAGTACTTTTTCTAGGTTTCTTGCCTCTTGAACTAAATTGGTTTTGACCTACAGAAAAACATTTCTCCAGCCTCTTGATTCTTCTCTTCCTTGGCTCTTCCCTCATCTCATTTGCCTGGTTGTAGTCAAAATATTTCATTAGTGTCTTGTTATATTTAATGTTTATTCTGATCTCTGAAACTGGCTTTAAGCTGTTTCCAAAGACTGCTGGAGCTATAGTAAGAAAGTGGAGGAGCTGTAGTAGTCCACTGGCCACTCAGATCTTGAAGAGGACCAGAAAACTGCTTGGACAGTGAATTAGCTTTGCATGACCCTAGTACAGACCAGCAGGTGGAACCAGTGAGAAACAAGAGACCAGAAAACGCTCTCAGTTCAGCTCTGGGATGCACTCAAAATGAGAAAGTGTTGGAGATTACAAATAATTTTTATGAAGCCTAGTTATTCATATAGCTAGCCTACAATCTATAACTATCAGGCATCTACGTGCAAAGGATGAATGAGGGAAGGTCACAAGCACAGGGATCAGGATTTTTAGTATGAATCTCGGTTTCTGTAGATCAGTATAAGCATTTCCAATAAGAAAGACTCAAGAGCATTTTAACACTCAGGCATTTAAGATATACAATGACCAGATTTAAACCCAGAGAAGCATCCATACAAGGGAGCAACAATCTCTTAAGTACCTTAGCAACCATTTTTAAGTTCTGCCTTATGTGCCAATGCTTATTCACTTTATGGTCTACTTCTTGTGATGCTGTATTTTTTCATTGTAATTGAGTAAATTTAAATTGACTGGCAATTTTATTTCCTTCCATTCTGACAGATAAGATAAGAAAAAGCCATGATATCAACCCACATGTATATGCTATCTAGTCTACAAACAGTCTGAAAACAGCTGGCCTTCCACTTCAGTTTTAACAGCAGACCAAGTAGAAATCTTAAGAACAGCAGTGTCTTTTAATCTAAACAAAGTGCTAACACATGTTTAATAAAGTTATATATAATATGCTTTCATTTCCCAGGATAAATTACCTCTCCTTGGGGCTGTGGACTACTGATTACAGTAGGAGTCGTGACCAATGGAGTCTAATTTCAGACCTAAAACTCATCAGATATATAATGCTGTACATGTCTCATCTGAGAAGCTCTTTCACCATTTGCAAAACAGAAAGAACACCGTGCACCTCCATATATACCCTGGTTTACTGGAACTCATAAAAATCAACTACCACTTGAAGTGTTTCTGGATATCAGTACCGCTGGATGAAAGTGTCTACAAAATGAAAATAAGTTGAATTAATTTAGTGACAGATAATTAATACAGTTACCTGTGTTGCTTCCCAGCCCCACTGCCTGTACTTGGGATCGTGGGTGAATCTCCACATATACCAGTAGGTCTCAATCACCTCCGGTCTTAGGATGTAGTACTTCTCATTCTGCCGCACTGCCACCGCCTCTACACCACCATCAAATTTGAATGCTTCTGGACCCAGCTTTAATGCTGCAGGGGAAAGAAAAAAAGTATTTTTTTAATTAGTTTATTTTTTTTAAAAAAAGAGAGAGAGAGAGAGAGAGAGAGAAAGAAATGTATTCCTTATAAATCTTTACAGGAAGGGCGGATAGGAGTCTGCTACATCCTGAGCATGTGAGAGAGCAGAAACAAGCTTGTCTTTAAGCAGTCTCATAAATATTTCCTATTGTTGAGGCCTTTAATTTTTCTTATGAATAATTTATCCAATTCCTGTGAGAAAAATACCTATCTTGACAAGAGCAGAGTAATCCTCCTGAAAACTAATGAATCACTAAGAATATAAACACATTAATACATTCAATTATAGGATAAAATTAAAGTGGCTGACATTAGTTCTTCATAAGCATAAGAAACAAAAAGGGTCACCAGAGGTTTTAATGTCTTTTGATCCCACCCAGCACAGCTGGAAAAGATCTTAAAACAAAAATAGGTGTCTCTATCACATATGACTGGCATCTTATTCAAACTCTCTTGGTTTAGGGAAGTGCTGTCACACCACCATAACTGATGTACTTCATAATGCGATCCTCAAGTAAAGGGTTTCAAATAAGTCAACAGAAACTTGGTCACACCTGAAAATGAATCTCTCAGCTAGAGATTTACCATTTCTGTCCTTAAAGGAAGATGTAATAGTACTGCATCAGCATCTGTGGGACTATTTGTTTAAAAAGGATGTACCTTTAGAAATACTTTCCATACCATGAAGCTGCAGCTCCACACATTTTTAATTACACAGTTGCAATCTGGACTGTCACAAGCCCCTGGAGCCAGATGGGATCCACCTAAGGGTGCTGAGGGAGGGGAGCAGGCAGATGCTTTCTGAGCTGCTTTCTGTCATCTATCAGCATTCATGGTCAAACAGAGAGGTCCTAGATGCGTGGAGACTTGCTAATGTGACACCCATCTATAAGAAGGGTCATAAGGAGAATCCAGGGAACTACAGGCCTGTCAGCCTGACCTCAGTGCCAGGGAAAATTATGGAACAGATCATCTTGAGTGCAGTCACACAACATGTGCAAGACATCCAGGGGATCAGGCCCAGCCAGCATGGGCTCATGAAAGGCAAGTCCTGCCTGACCAACCTCATTTAATTCTATGACTGGGTGACTTGCCTGGTGGATGAGGGAAAGGCTGCTGATGTAGTCTACCTGGACTTCAGCAAAGCCTTCGACACAGTCTTCTCCTGGAGAAGCTGGCAGCCCATGGCTTGGACCAGCACACTCTTTATTGAGTTAAAAACTGGCTGGATGGCCGGGCCCAGAGATGGGAGCTACAGTCCCATCTTTGGGATTACAGAAGTTCTTCAAGGTATTTTTTTTTTGAGATTTTTCTGAACAAATCCATCAAGGTACACTGTTATTTTACACTTCTCACAAAAACAAGTAGTCCTTATTCCACATTTAGCCTTCTATGAGTCTTGGGACAGAGGCAACATCTGGTCATATCTTAACAATGTCTCAGCTGAAATCTTATTCTTTGGATTTATTCTGCATTGGTGTTGTCACACTTAAAAGAACACCTACTGCTACACCCAGATTCTGAGGGCAGGTCTTGTCAGAAACTTTAAATACGTGCAAGAAACTTCATCATAAAATAACCTCTCTGTAATCAATACTTTATGTACTATCAGCTAATGGGTGAGAAAATTCTCATGTACAATAGATGGTATATTTTTCTAAAATACTGCGTGCTGTAAATCATCACTTTCTGCCACCTATGCAGATGATCTTGCTTATTAATTTAACGTCTACAATACCTAGGAAAGTAAATTATTCAGTTTGATTTCTTAGTGGTATTGCTAGTCTTTTTGTTTCATTGGACATCTTTTTCCATTATCATTTATGGCTTCTGTGTTACTATTTATTCTATGCCTTTGCCATGTCTCTCAATGGTCCAAGCATATAAAATAGAACTAATCCCCAGTAACCAGAATGCTTCAAGGTGTGCAGTCCACACACAAGCTTAAACTTTGTCAAACCTAGCAGCATGAATAAGTGAAAATTTTAGCCTTACCAAAGCACACTGACAACATAATGACCCCTTGTGCTTTGCCAGTACATGCCCATACAGATCAAAGCATGTCTCACATCTTTAATTCTCACTATCTTCTCTTCAAACTGCATACCTCACTGCAGAAAAATCTCAAAATCTCTTGTCAAAGGATGGGAGATTTAGGATGACTGCAGCAATAATCTATCAATAGGTTATGCTACAGAACAAAAGCAGAGTAGGTATGAAACAGAGGCATGCGTGGATTACACATCTCAAGAGTATGTGGACTCAGGAAATATTCCTGACACAGAGGCAGATAAGAATCATGGCTGTACCTTCCAAAGACCATGAGCTTCCTCCAGCTGGTGAATTAGAAAGGCATCCCACAGG
The DNA here is from genome assembly GCA_011075105.1 of Heteronetta atricapilla. Taxonomy (NCBI): domain Eukaryota; kingdom Metazoa; phylum Chordata; class Aves; order Anseriformes; family Anatidae; genus Heteronetta; species Heteronetta atricapilla. The sequence goes on along the minus strand of CM021731.1, from coordinate 82,898,599 downwards.
GACTGCTAGACTGATCCTCAGCTTGAACAGAATTTACAGGGATTTTAATAAAGTCATAGCAAGAGCCTGAGATTCTCAGGGTATCCCTGGTCAATTTTCCAGGCTACAGCTCAGGAGTCTGAAGTCTTCCCCCAGATATTCCTGCAGAACTTTGACAGGTGAATCAGATTTTTGGAGTGACTGAGTCCCTGCATAAGTCCGTCATTGATTACATGAGATCCTAATTGTTACTGGGAAATGATGTCCACAGAAATACAACAGGAAAAGTTGCAAGGACTTTCCAACTCCTCTATACTAATCAGCACTGTGGAACAGACAGCATAATGAGAGATGAAATGGGTAACTTAAGTGCTAAGAGAATGCAATCTGGTGGGAAAGACAGTACAAAGGTTGTAGTAACATCTAGAAGGATTAAGGAAAAACTTGTAACAAGCCATGTAGGAGAAGGCTGTTGTGTAGACAGACCACCTTATATTTGGACAAGGAGACTTGGACTCAACTTGAGAAAGCAACATGCATAGGACAGCAAATTTTTCTCTAGGGAAGTGACTTCAGATTTGGTCAGGGTATCAACATAGTTTAACTGCCCAAAGCTAACCTGAAGGAAATGATTAACTGGTTTTTGAATAATCAGTCCCCAAGGGTAATAAAAGAAAACACTTTAACCTGATTTGGGTTACTATGATGGCCAGGTTCCATGTGAAAAAAGTCATATCTGTACTGAGGTCAAGAAACTGAATTTTGAATTGGAATTGGTCTATGTCTACCACAAAACATAACTATCTCCTGTTATCAGTTTTGACTGAGATGTGGAATAAGGTATCCTTGAAATCAAGAGACAGAAGTCTTCTACTCTGTATAGGTGGGACATTCTCCTCTATCACCAACTAGATCTGAGCACACGTATGAGTGTAAATAGTCCTTTCAAGTCCAAAATGGGGTCTCATCCTTCCTCCACATATGCTCCTATGAAAAATCTATGCATCTTCACAATGATTGAAAATAGCAGCAATTGCCAACTAACAGTGTTATGTACTAAGGCAGAGATGGAACCCTGTGGGCTGAGACTGAAACTTTGTTTGACCCAGCAAGACATATAGGTGCTATAGGCTTAAGCTTACTCGTATTTTTTTCGTTTTCTTTATGCTATTACTACACTGATGAAAGTATCTCTCCTAACCATCAAATTGAATTTTTTAAAATTACAAGTGATGATACAATGACACTATGTAATCCTTGTGAATAAATACATGAATTCACATCTTAAAACTGCTTGGGGTTTTAGTTCCCATTACTTCTACTAGCAAGGTACTTCAGAAGCTTCTGTGATGGACCCACAAGGCCATTTACAATTTCTAGCCTACATTCATCCATGGCAAGCATACATTCTTGCTCTTGGTATATCTGTGTTGCTTGTGTCTTAAAATAGTTCTATTTCTTTTCAGTGTTTATCCCTTGATATGACAACAAATGTATTCCCTTCTTGGTCATTATTTTTCTCATATAAGCATGCCAACGTCTCTTATTTTCCTACTGTAAAATAAAAGCTCTGTCACTCTCATTATTCTATTGGTCATTCTGTGCATTCTTTCTGCTTCAAAATTCAGATTTGTACAGAGTATTCTGGATGATAAATTATACATGATGACAAATTAAACATCTAAGGCAGCGTTAATATTCACTTATCTCTCTTGAAAATTCTTTACCTAATACAGACTAGGCCTGCACTGGCATTTTTCAACTTCCAGTTTACAGAACAAGCTCCTGCCTTTTTTGTAGTAACTTTTTTTTTTTCTGATAGTCCAGTCCTCAAGGTCTTCCTGTTCCTTATTCTGAGACTCTTCTGTTTTAACAATTTCTTTTGACTTTTTGGCCACAATAAGCACAATCAGCACAATCCAACTTTATGCATCAAGGTCACTATTTAAGAAAAAAGAAAACCTGGTCCACAAGACTAAATCGAGACATATCCAGCCCAATGGTGACACTGCCTCCTCATTAGTCAGGTCTTTGGCCATCTCACAATTCAGTAATTTCCATCCTCTCATGTTTAATTGTACTTACCCATAATGTACTACTACTAAAACAAACAAAAAAAGGCATTTACAAATTTCTCATCCTACATAACTGTAAAAACCGTATGTATGAAATGAGAAACAGCCCTACATATCTGGGAGGACAAGAGTTAACACATACTCGTTCCTCCCTGCACCCACATAGCATCTTTGCCAACTGATGCAAAGATAGGGATAAACATGCCAGAGGGAACTATAAAAAGTCTGGTTTTTTGCAGTTACTTACCATGGTGGAGATCAGAGTAAAGACATGGGTGTTAAGAAAATTACACTGGTATTAAAAACAACGTTAGACAAGGAACAGGTCCATAACAACTCTTAAAAACATCTTCAATAATTTCTGTATTTCAACTACTGAAATAACTAGATTAGCAATGCATCTTACTTGTTCTGTCATATGATTCATGACAAGTATGTGCAATTTCAGCTCCAAGCTGCAAGTAATGTCCAGCTTTGTCATCTCGGGAACCATCTGCTCCAAGGGCAAACATTCCCCCTGCAAAACAGGTCAAATGGCCCATCTTTCTTTCAAGGTGCCCATTCTTCCACTCCCCAATGAAGGTCAGTCCTCCATTGGACTTTCTGATGAGATGTTTTTCTATGGCCTACAAGAAGATTAAGAGAACTTTCAAATACTGTTTTAAATGCAAGTTTTACATACTAACACTTCTTTAAAGAATAAAATACTGTTTTCAAAAAGTAAATATTTTTTTCTTCTGCCAAACTCACTTCTGAGCACTACAGGAAAAAAAAAGCTGTAAGAATACAATTTCAATGAACATTAAAAAATACCCTACCTGCTAAACGATGCTATTGAGACCAGCCACAGGAAAGTCAAAACACAGATGACGCAATTAAAACGCAATTTTATCTGAGAATTCATCATGTTTTATGGCTCACATGGCTGTTTGTCTACCTGTTAACTCTGAGAAGTAAATAAATGTTCTACTGTACAGTCTGTGCGTACTCAGAAAACACATCCAAATTGGATGCTTTTGGTCAGCAATATACATAAATGAACCACTTGTACTCTCAGCCAGCCTTTAATAGAAAGTGACAGGAATGCTCCAGCCACCTTTTAGCTTCTCCACAGCAGCCTTCTGATTGCACACAGGTCAAGGATGGGTGAGGGTGTTCACAAAAAGCACTAAAGTAACAGCTGTTTTTATTTTGCACATGTGTACCAATATATGTTGTTGCTTGTGATTTATAAAATGGTATTCTTTTGGTACTGTTTGGAGAACAGTAACTTTCCAAAGTTTGCAAAATACACGGAAAAACACATTTATTTAAGCCTCTTTCAAAGAGGGTAATAATCTCTACCATCTACTGCAGTACTTACTCTCTTTAGCATTATACCTTTTCTTTGTAAGAACTTTCTAGTTACATGACAGTTTGAGTCCATTATAATTATCTCCTTTACCATGGAGACATCTTTCCTACCTTCTTTCCAGAAATCTCTTTTGTACTTCCACACATAACCATCTGCTGGGTTCACAACTTCCTTTAAAGTGCATGAAAGTACTGGTCAGAGTACTCCAAGGCTGATTAGCGTTGAAGGATTAAAGTGCTATTAAAAAGGCATTTACTACTCTCCCTCCCATCCCCAAGATCTACTACAGAAGTGAGCATTTACTCCTTTCCGCTACTTTTCTGATGCCTACAATAAATTATACCCTAAAGGTGCATAACTGTAGTTTGCACTGAAATGTGATATACTGAGACCACACACAGGATCTTGCATACAACTGCAGTGACTATCTTGGACGCGAAGGTCATGTCTGCTTCACACAGTTGTATCACTGATATCTACCCAGTGCTAGCCATACAGGTTGTTGCCATACACTCAGGCAACATATACATAGTTTGCAACTTATCATTCAGATTTAAAACTAAACAGTGAAATAGCTGTGACAGTAGATATTCCAAATTAAAAAACGACAGTGCTGAAGTACTACAAGGCTGTCAAAGCAGCTGTACTGAACCCAGCAAAATTTGACAGTAGTCCTCCATCCACATTCTGAAGTAGCATCTGACAGTCTTCTAAATTCTTCTTCAACAGTACCCCAGTGGAAAAACAAAAACAAAGCAGAAAAAAACAAACTAACTAAAAAAGCAGCAACAACAAAACACACAAAAGTACAACAGAATTATTGAAATTATTATCAGAAAAAAAAACAAACCAAAACAAAAAAAACACAGAATTCTTAGGATTAGAAGCCTGGGGAAGATGATAATATAAATACTAATTGGAAATAGTTGTATGTGTACTTTGTTTTCTGAGTATCTTCTTGACTTGAGATGCTGCAGTGCTTGCAGCAACTTTTGTGAATGATTATAATGATGGGAATCTATACCTCAGCCATGCAGCCAGTGCAGATATTGTAGTCCCCACACGGTCAAAGTGAATGCACTAGATAAAAGCCAATCCAGTGAATTGCAGGGAGATGACTACTGTTATCAGTCGGCCCTTGCTCCTTACTTGTCCTCAGGACTGAGATATCATTCAGATGGAAAAATTTGCTACTGTCATCTGTTGAGCCCACGGATTCTGAAAGTAATGAAAGACAAGTGCTGATCTGCATTCCTGTTGGCTTCACTTCTTCACTAATACCACTGACAGGTCTGAAGTGTGTGCTTGTGGCAGGATCTAGTGAAAAGAATGCAGAAATAACTGACAGAGAAGAAACTACCAAGTCTTAGCTGCCAGAGTGGTTGTGTAACAATCATTCACATTGGTATTGAGGACTGCTACAATACTGTGGCTTCTACTGCTGGGATGCATGATGCAGTTAACTATACAAGCCTCATTTGTCTTGAAAGCACTGCTATAGGAAAGATTGGAGCTGCTGAAAATTATGCCACTGAAGATGATACTAAAATATAGCATTAGCTCTACTGACTCAGTTATCTTGGACAAAATTGATGGGATTTTTTTGACTATATGGTACATAAAACTTGGAGTTCTTTTTAGAGGTAGCCACTTTTTGCTATGAGTAACAAGACGGCTTAAAAGGGTTTGGATTATTTATTTACTGGAGGAATACTTTTTTTTCCAAAAATTTTTTGAATTGATCTTTCAGCAATTTCATAACTGTTGAGGAGTAAATGGTTGCAGGTGCATTTTCAGGGGAACACAATTGCTGTGGAGAGCCAGACTTCCTCTCAGAATTTGACTGAAGAACATCATCTAACTGCCATGTACCCCTCTTCTGAACAGAGGGTGTGTTCTGATCTTGAACATCACTGTCTCATGTATAGAGTATTTGAATGTAGTATTTGAAGTAGTATTTGAAATCTGAAAATCAAGTTCTGTTAGCTAGTTAATAATTAAGTACCATCTTAAAAGAGTAGTAAAGGAAGCATCCTCAAAAAGAAAATAAATGCAATCCCTTTAATATACTGCATCATTCAACAATCTACTGATTGCCAACTGTATAAAAAGGACAATTAATATTTAGAGTAACTGACAAAGAACACCTGGGCATTGCAGGGAGCACTGCTCCTGGTGGATAAGAAAAGTTTGAGAAGGTTGGAAAAAATTTGACATTTGTACCCTGGCTTGGGTGGCTGGGCCACAGAGCACTCCAATAGGTGCTGTAAAGCAATGGCATCCAGCTTGACAATGATGAGTATACATGCACTAGAGTGGATACGTGTACTTAAGCTCCCAGAGAAAACTTATTTCACATCAGAGATGTGAGATTAACTGATGGAAGAAGTTTCTTTAGTATTTAAATTCCAGAAACAATAGTCTGAGATATGAACACAATGTTGTCTCTGATGTTCATACTTTCTGTGATTCTATGATTACATAAAAATTGCATTTTCTGAGCTGTCTTGCAGCACTATTTGCTATGTTGTGATAGCTGAACACTGCTGAATCCTTCTTTTGGCTATCTAATGCTGTGCAGTAAGAAAGAGCATGGGTCAGTTTTCTAAGTCTGACACATTAGAGCACTCAGAGCAAACAGATCAAAAGGAAGCTTCCCTACCTCCAGCCAATGTGAGAAGGAGAAAAGGCACTTTAAACCAGGCTGGGTGGGAGGTCCACCTGATGATGTTGAATGCAAAGAAGCTCATCCTCAGCATTTATCACCAGAAAAAAAAAAAAAAAAAAAAAAAACCTTTAAAAGTTTCAATATTTCAGCTCTTACCACAGCTGTGAATCTAAGTAGTAGGACATTGAAATGAATTGTACTTTACAGCACAAGACTCCACTAATGTTTTTCAGGAGCATGCAGACATTGTGGATAACATAATTTTTTCACACTCTTGTTATGAAGTGTGTAGTCACCTAGCTAAAGCTCTATATGCCATGAATTGGGAATCAGAATGTCTGAAAAACGTGCTGTCATCCTTCTTCCTCTTAGTATCTCCAAGGAATGACACTGCCTATTGCAAGACTTGAGAGGGAGGGTGTGGTGGTATATCTTCTACTTTCCCTTTTATATAAGCTAAGGGAGTAAAGTGTGGCAGGACAGATACCTTCTTTTTGTCTGGTGGGTACTGAGAACTTTTCCAGCTCTGTACTATGAGTAGGAAGAATCTATTTTACACTCTTACCCTTCTGCTTGCATAAATGACAATAAGATTTTGCTCAACATTTTGAAAAACAAGTTAAAATTGTCAGCTATGAAGGAAGACCTATGATATGGGCAACAATCAAAGAACAGTAAGGGAATGGGCTCTGGAAATATTTTGAGATTTTCATTTAAAATTCAGTATGTAATTATGTAAAACAAATCCTACTCTGATTTCTTTGCACATATCTTTCAGTGTCAAGTAGGACTTCAGATAAACACAAACTCTGATCCAGAAGGATGTTCCAAAATGTGTAAATCAATATGTTTCAAGCAAACTCAAATGAATGTGGGTGTTGTTGTTTAAGAGAAAGCCAAAAAGGAAACATTATGATGCACTACAGGTCATATCACATGGGAAGCAGGAGCAGCTCAGCTCTTTCTTCCTTCTGTCCACACCATCCTTTTCTCCAGTACCAAACTTGCTTTGCCGTGTCTCCAGAGATGGAGATTTGCCCATGCAAAAAAATTGTGAGATTGGGCCTACAGTGCAGAGAATCAATGAGAAAGTTTATATTCTCTGATTTTCACATGCCCATCATAATAAATGTGAGTCAGAATAAAATATTTCAAGAGTGACCACATGCCAACTGCTAAAAAAAAACATTTTTAACCCCACAGGACCCAACATACTGCATCTAAGACTACTGAAAGAATTCAGCTACTGCTTTGAACTTAAGCAAGTTGACTGTTGACTTAAGCAAACACTGGAAAGCTAACAAAGTTTAAGAGGACTAGGAAGTAGCTGATGCTGTAACAGTATTTAAAAAGATTAATGAAAGAACCATGTAAAATTAGTTATGTAGCTTGAAAAAAATAAGCATTTGATTGACAATTGCATGCTTGATATCATTAGGAGTATCAGTATATTCCGTGGTATTGTACAAAATATTAGTCCTAAACAAAATCAAGGCAGCACACATGAAACAGACTAAAAACTGGCCTTCTAGCACAGATCAACATAAAATAAAAAATTGTGAAAAAATTTCATCTAATCAATATTTTGCAAGGGTATTTTAATCAATGGTAGTCAGCATATCTACTGATGATCTGCAAGAGAAGAAATGCTAAAAAAAATTGCAGAAGACACAAAAATTGATGGAGCTATAGATAGTGATAAAGGAAAAGTCAGCCCTGTAAATTCATTCAGAGCAAGTGATAAAATGGGTTTTACCTGAACAATCATGTTTTAGCAGAGGCAAGTATAAGGTTGCACATCAAGGAATTGGGAATGTAAATCACAATAGTAGGAAAGCAGTAAATCAAAAATACTATAACCAACTTCAGAGTAAAACCAACTGGAAAATGGATGACAGTGTCATACAAAGGTTAAGAGTGCAAACACAGTTCTTGGCTGGGCAAAGACAAGAAGCTGAAAAGAAATTGGGTGATGACACATTAGCAGAACCATTACAGAAACTAAATATCCAATTCTTGCCTCCATACACTTACAACATTGGAAAATACTTAGAAAAGAATGTGAGAAATAATTAAAAGCCTGCTTTGTGTTGTGAGATTAAACGAAATCATGTATCTGTTTTGGAAGAGCACGACTGTCATACCTTTGTCAGTAACCAGCTACATTATAGCTGATAGCCCTTTAAAACAAGAGGAAAAAAATCAATCAACTGAAAGCCAAAGCTTAGCCAAATTCAGGTCAGAAATAAGACACATTACAGTTTCAAAACAATTTGAACTGGAATTTTATTATATAAATCTTTTAAATGTGAATTTTCAGAACTCCAAGTACAAGGATTTTTGTTCAGGAGACGGCCTGCACTAAAACTAAGCTTTCAAAGCTTGTGTTGAAAGAAACATGGCATGCACAAAGCACAGAACAAGTTTGACACCAAGTATGAATTTGCATGCAGACAAGATCACACAATCGCTGATACTGTTGGCATCATAGCTAAACTATGCTAAAGCTAGCTTGATTACTCTCTACTCTTCTTAACTGTAGATTAGGCACATGGGTATACATGGGTACAAGCGAGTCTGACAGAAGATGGCTGTGTATGGGAAAACTCAGAAATAACAGCTGGGCATCATAAAGCTTAGAGTCACCACAAAAAGGCCCCTGAAAAATCCCACTGAACTGCCCTTACTGGTCTGCTTGGGCAGACACTACTTGAATTGTGAGAAGAAGCAAGATCATCTTACAAAAGACCTACAGAACAAGGAATGGGTATGAATTACATTTTACAAGACGAATATTGAATATAGCATTAAATACTTGAGAAAATAATTTGAAGATTAAAAGAATTCAGGACTTCAACTCCTCATATGTTTCTGAACACTGGATAAAAATAATTTGGCCATTCTGCACATCTTAAGAGTTGTTAGAGCTATTTCTAATAAAATATGCTTTGGAGTTTTACTTTATAACATTATGGATGATATGATATTTTTCCACAATAGTCTGCATCAGATATATTCCACAATAATACTTTTTAAACTACTTAAAATGAAAGCTAGTCTTATTCATCACTTGATTTCTTAAAACTTACGTAATCAAAACAAATCCTATGTGTTGCTGATTTTTTTATTATCAAATATGCTTAAATTCCACTGTACAAGAAAACTCAATGAATTATAATCACCTCAATTGCATCGTCGTACATTTTCCTTGCTTCTGTGTCCATCTTGTCTGACATAAGCCAGGCTTTCAATAAATATTCATAAAAACTGTCTCCCAGCCCGCCCACGGATGTATGATCTGCAGGAAGGAAAGAAGCAAAAGAAAAATTGAAGATGTTACATAATAGCACTTTAAATATAATTTAAAATATAAACTTACATTTTTAAGTTATACCATTGTAGAATTATAAGTATTTTAAGCCTTTTGGTAGGACAAAGCTGTACTGTATCCCCTCTGAACTTATTTCATAGACATGGATAGCAGAGCAGACAATGCAATTTTCCGTGCTCATTACTTGGCATTCTACACAGGCTATCCCTCATATCACAAATTTAATTTAACTGAAGTTTTTACTTAATTCCACAGAACATAATTGTTTTGCTACTAGGGTTGTGTGTGTATACATGCATATATATAAAAAACCATAAAAGCTCAGTATCCAGGATGCAACTAGGTCATGTGGTTGGCTATAAACCATCATCAACTATAAGGAATCTAATCTTTCCAGGAGATTTTTATTTCCAACAGGACATTTACTTAACATACTAATGAATTTCTCAAGAGTAAATGTTCTTATTTAAATTCCTCCAGTTGAAAGGGAAGTAAATAGTATACAACACAAGCCCTGCTCTGTTCCACCATGCCTGGGCAGCCACATCGTGTGCTGTAGCCAGACTGCTTGACTACTACAATCCAGCTCCACGTAACCCAGACCTCTTAATGCGTAGATTTCCTTTTTGCCATCTTTTCTTTTTCTTGCAGAGGTAGCCTTTCACAAGCACTGTCATTGCTATTCTGTGCTCACAGACATAAGAAGCACCTATGTTTGCTGTCTGGGTGACTATCACATATCATAACACAAAGCCAATAACACAAACCATAACACAAACTGATGGCCTGACTCGGTTTTAGACCTTCTGTTCCAACCACGGCAAGCACTCCCTCAGTACACCCATCATTCAAAAAGTAATATGACCTCCAAGACTTAATACACAATTCCAACCAGAAAAGTGCATAACTTCTTTATTCTCAGTATTACGACCCCCAGAATGCTGGCACCAGAGCAGTCAGTCTGCTCAATAGAGGGTAAGGAAATGTTTAAGAACAATATGGTCACAGTTACAGAAAGTCAGTGCCCTAAGCACAGTTGTGATATAGTCACACATCTTCCTTTTTACTGGGTGAAAGATAGAAAGAAACAAACAGTATTTCCTTTTTTAATGTTCCCCAGAAAGGTGGTATTATTTGCAGTCTGGGAAAAAGGTGTAGAACAAAAGTTAGAACTCTCCTTCTGGTCCTTCTTCTTGTAAAGCATTGTCATGCCCCAGAAGGGCATATGTAGAAACAAATGGAAAGCCTTTAGCTTCCCCATTTGTCTTCAGGTTCTGAGTTTGGTGGAAATAATTTCATACCCTTTTCTTACATCTCAGTATCTCTGAGAGCCTTTTCACACCCTGCTATTCAGTGATTTAACTACAAGCAGTGAACTTTCATATGCTATCTAGTTCTAAGCTGTAAGAGGGCATTCAGGCCATTTTCTTTCGCAAATGCAAAGACTAGAAATTACATCTTCAAAGAACAATTATATTCTTAGATCGACATGAGAACTAAGGGTCTGCGGTTTTCAGAAAAAAATAAATCATTCCAAGACTTCAAAGTTACAGCTCACGTCAGCACTACTCAAGGACTGTCTTCACAAGAGATATAGCTTAAAACGACTTCTGTTAAGCTGCTGCCTCCTCTTCAGCTGAGTTCCCATCACTTCAGATACTGCTGCCAGCAATGCTACTCCACCAGGTTTCCTTCACAGATGCACTCAGTCCCCAGCCAGGACAGGGCTGCTGAATGTTTCTGAGCAGCGTTCCTCTTGTAGAAGCTCCAGCTGTGTTCAGGGCATGCAAGAGTAGGGAGATGAGTGGGAAAGGTTTACGTCTTAAAATAAGAAATCCATGTACAGGTGAATTTCCAAAGTCAATTATCAGAAACACTCCTTGTTTCACCTCTGCTTCTTCAGACAGTCATTTGAGAATGGTCTTTGTGTCCTGTCAGCAGCTCTCCTCCTCCTTCACATTCCTTCTTGTCTCGGATTAAAGTACAAGGAATATGGAAGCAAGTCACATCAGGACACAGCACAAAGCCACCTCCAAGGCAGCCTTTTTTGCACCTTCTTCATGTGTTCAGAGAACAGAGCTGTGCAAGCCTCTCCGATGCAGATTTTCCTCCCACTCAACCAGTGGGATGCAAACATGGTAAGGCTAAGAGGTTCTGAGGGCCTTTGTTTTGTTTATTGCCATTTTGCATACCTCACACCAACTCTGATGTACGAGCAGTTTTCAAGGCTCCTCATTCATTAAACACTGTGCTCCACCACTCCCCAGCTGATACCCTTCACAGAAGGACCACAGGAAAGGGCAAAAGGGGCAAACTGATTCTGTGCCATTTCTTCAGCAGCAGGAAAGGGTGAAAAGAAATACGTTCTGTGGTCACATACAACAAGACATCACGGGCAGGAGGAAAGCAAGGGAAACCTTTCACACAGGAGAGAAGCAGTATTTCAAGGAAAATTGCTGTATCCAGACACAGTTGTCTATATTTACCTGGCCTCTCCCATCTGCAAAAAACAGTAGAAAAAGATTGGGACTGAAAAAGTAGCAACCACAGCAGCTGAGCTAAGGTTAAAGCACAGCAAGATTTGCAACTTCTACTACTGCATTACCTGCAGCCCTGGCAGTACCTTCCTCAGGTTGTCTTCTAGGGTCAGAAGATGTTGCTAACACAGAATTCGCTGCAGTTTGTGTAAGGACTATAACTAGAAATGGTTGAAAATTAAACAACTTTTTGTGACAGGTTGCAGGACTTCAACAAGTTGCTCATACTTAGCATGGAAATGCCAAAAAGTATTTTTCAAAATCCCTTAATGAATCCATAAATGGTGAAAATTGTAGATTTGGGTCATCACACAACTTTCTCTCCTATAAACATAGCTCCCTAACCAAACTTATCATCATAAAGTCTATGTTGGTTATCATATTCTCCTGCTGTTTGAGAAACAGGTCAGATGGATTCAGAGATTTAATTTAGCTCAGTTCAAAATGTTTTACTCTAAATGTCTTGTGCATAGAATATTTTGAAGTGTTTTTGTTCGTTTGTTTTTTTTTTTTTTTTAAATCAACCCCAACCTTGCATGTCAATCCATAGAATGAAAAAGGACAGCTCATGATTTGAATAATAAAGTTTGTAATAGGGTCCTGGCACTAGCTTCTCTTTAGCAGACAGTTGTGAAGGTATTATGTTTAAAATGTTTATAAGAATTTTGCAAATTTGGAAATTGATTTTTCACTAATTAGATCTGCAAGAATTATTTAGTCAGCTGCACAGCATTTAAAGGTTTTTACTGTGAAAAACTATTTCACAGTGAAATCCTGAACGAAAATTCTTTGCAGATAAAGACAAATATAGCAAAGAGAACAGAAGTATGAGGGCATATCCAGTATGGCACAAGCCACATATTCTATTCAATGACAACTACATATTTTTAGAACATTACTTTCTTCCAATGGAAGACAAATTAAGGTATTTTTTCCATTCCTTCCAGTGCCCCCCTCCTTTTTATTTGTTTTATTTTACTTTGTTAAGAGTAGGCCCGTGTGACTTTTTTCAAACATGAAAGGATTTCAGTCAAAGATTCCTTGGAAAGTCTTATTTTAAATTAAAAGGCACAGTAAGTGCAGTTGCAAAGAATTCCTTCAACAACTGCAACCAACAGCAATTACAAAAAGCACTGCATTTTTCCTTGTTTATTATACACCTGAAAGCATGTGCAAACCTACATAATCAGTCTGTTTGCAGGCTTCCTCCTTGCCAGATAAAGACAAATAAAATGTTAATAGAAGGCAAAAATATTTACAGGTCATAGCAATATTTTTGCCCTGTTCAAGAGATTTACATCCTGTAAAATATTGGCATTTTCCTTCTTAACAAACAGCATGCAATTGAAAAAAACAAACAAACAAAAAAAAAACACATACCAACACTCAATTTCATAGCAGTATTTTAATGAGCTTTGCATTTACCCATAAAAGACATATATTTAGTCAAATATTATTTCTGTCTCAGCTAATAATCCAAAACTCACATTCATCTCTCCCCTACAGACTGAGTGGAAGTCCTTTAAATTCTCACATCATCTAGTACTTCTAAGGCTAGTTTCACTCCAAATGATTTTATTCATATCAGCAATCAATTAGCTCACTGCTGAAGCAGCCTCCTCTGAAGAGAACATGGACAGTCATTTCACAGCAAACAACAGAAATACATGGCAGGTCAGAAAAGAGAGTGCATGGTATCCTTCTGAAATGACAATCAATCTGAGCTTGGGATAGGAGGGAGAGTCAGCAGCTCTTGTATGATTTGTTCTTTGTAAATGACATTATTTCTTTATAAATCTGGACTGACAAAGTTGTTTTTTCCTCAAATAGCTTTCCAGGGCCAAGACTGCAGGGCTTCCCCTCTTCAGTTACCTCTGAGGCACTGTCTGTTACTCCTTTTCTGTATTAATTCTTGGAATGGTAGCCTTAGTCTAAAGTAAATAATACAAAAATTAGGTATCTATTCAGCTCATTCTTCTTTCTAACACTCAGATCTACCTAATGGCTGTAAATAACTTCCTTCTGAGCCAGACGGTTTCTAAATGAACGGCACTGGTTCCCAAGAATACAGCTATGACAGCAGACTCCAAGTTAAGAACAATTCATTTCCTTTTGTTTACTGTGAAAGGTTGGTTCGGTAAGCAGTAAGATATTTTGCACAACAACTTAAAGACTCCTAAAGATAACATTAATAACAAAACCTGCTCTAATTAAGGTCTACCTGCTCTCTAGAGCAAACTTAAGATGTGTAAATTATTTTTAAACAGATGGCTTTAAGCAGTTAACAGCAGCTTAATGAGCTGAATTAAAAACAGTTCATGATTTGCTAACCCCTCTCTGCTTAGGCCTTAATTGTACAATTGTCATTTCCTGGCAATGCACGGGAATAAAGAAAGAAGCCAAGCACTGTTTTAAAAACAAAACACCATGCAGAACTGATACGGCAGTCCCAACACCTAAGGTGAGGCTTTGTGTTAAAGCAGCGCAGGCTGAAAGTCAGCCCTGCCCCTTCCTGACCTCAAGGAACCTCCTTCTGCACTGCCTTTGTGTTCATAAAGCTCATGCTTTATTTACTTCACACAGAGTGAAGAAGGTGACATAAAAAGCAGAGTGGATCTGCTTTTCATGTGCCCAGCACTCTGCCAGTGTGTAAACACAAGCAGCTGGAGAAGACAATCAACTATAACAATATTTTTAATTCATGAATTTGCAACTATAACACTGACTGAGCATTTTTAAGTATACACAGATAAAAACAAGGAAAGAATTCAAAATTTGGGAATCCATAAAGAAACTCAAGTCTTACAACTGGAAATGTTAATTACGACTTTAAAGCAAAAAGGAAAACTATGTTAAATCTGCATACAATGCTCTATAGCCAATAGACTGGAAACACCAAGGTGAACAACTACTGACTAATTTCAACCAAAAGAGTAGTAATACTGACTACTTTGTAACAAAAGAACAAAGTAGTAAAAGGTGATGTTGATTTTCCTTCGGGATCATGAACACCATATCTCTGACAAAGCACTATTGTATTAAGTCAGGAAAGGATTTCAAGAGTGGGGAAGTTAAGACTAGGAGAGAGCAGTGAAGTGATTCAGCTAGTATTAAACTTTCATTAAGAAATCTTCACACCAGTTGCTCTGGGTACCAATTGGCCTTACACAATGCACAATCTGTAGGAGCACCTTTTCTCTGTGTAGGAAACTTTTAAAGAAGTACTTTTCTGTTTGTCTTCAGAGTGGCACTGATTAAATTTCAGTTCAATCTTCCTTCACCTCATGTAGTTGAGCTTAGTGCCCCTCAGCTGCTCTAAATAGGTGCAAGTTCGCTTTCTAATCCTTTAATCCAAAAAGCCGAAGCCCTAGAAATTGCAGCTGCTGCAATCCAGTGGAAATTCAACCTAAAGATGCCATAAGCCATAGTGGATGGCTTAAAAGTGCAAACGCTTGTAAATTAACTACAGCAGAGGCAGCCCTGATAAAAGGAGGTGGAGGTAAAATTTTTAGTCAGGTATGAATCATTCATCACTAAGGAACATGTTACCAGCATGACAATTTTTCTGAAAACATGGAGATTGTCACATAAAAATCTACATTAACAAAGTAGATTTTAAGTTGAAAAGAAGAGCATTGAGAAATTAGGAGACAGCTGAGTTTTCAGTTCTAATGTCTGGTGCCACAACAGATTCAAGCAACAAGAAAAGCCTAGGTCAGCTCCTCCCAGCCTAGGGATGTAGGATGATGAATGCTTCTGCACATACAACTTCAGAGAACTTAGCTGAACTCTAAAAATTCCATATGGAGAATGTAAACATGAATATTTTTCAAAGGCCTAAAAAAAATATGGGTGGTTTTGTCCTCCAGCAGTGCTAAAATAAATAACTCCCACAGTATTTAATATCCAAAACATGATGATTCTTGAGATTCTTAACTGTATGTTTAGAATAAATGAAGTTTAATTGGGTCATAATGATATTGCATCTTGAACCTCATACAGGAATGGTTGAAGCATTTTTATCAAAGAGGAAGGAAGGAAGGAAGGAAGGAAGGAAGGAAGGAAGGAAGGGAGGGAGGCGGGCAGGCAGGCAGGTGACAGCTTGAGGTTTGAAGCAGATAGAATGTTCCAGTTGGAAGAGTTGAAAATTGGAAGCTACAAAAATCTGAAAACAATCACTTAATAGAAAGTGAACTTAAATGCTACCCACAAAATAATACAAAGCAAAATTATTTCTTAGAACTCTAGTGATTACTGAAGATTAAATTTCTCAAGTTTACACAATTCAAGTATGTACAAAGACAACAGAAGGCCAGCAAGTAAAACTAGCCCAACTAATACACACACACATATATATGTAACTAATGTAACTCGTGAACCAAAACACATCTTCAACTTTAATGTCTTTTATGACTCCATTTATGGTATCTTACAACAGGCTCTCCTTTCAAGTTGAGGATTTGACAGCTGGAACAAAAATTTTCCTTTTTATATTCATACTTCCCTGAAACTTCAAAATACTCAAACTATTGTTTACAATTCTGGAAAGATTTAGGTCATCTCACAGAAAACATGTTTTTGAATTAAAGGCCAATCAACTAATGATGTAAAGTCCACATGCAAAAACTCAAAAACACAATTGACCTTTACATTGCTGATTTCATTCAGAAGCAAAGAGGCCATTTATCGCCTGAAGTTGTCTCTTCCAGATTATCACACCCATCAGCATCATCTGAATGACGTACATCGGCCTCTCTGCAATTTAGGTGGAAAATTTGGAGTAGCTGTCAATTCTAACTGTGCTGCCAGCTTTAACTACGTTGCTTGTATTCACAGTGGATTGATGGAAAGTCAAGTATGCATATCTCCCCACTGCAGCCCGTGGAGGAGCCCCCAGGGGAGCAGGTGGATGTGGCCTAGAGGAGGCTGCGGCCCATGGAGAGCCCGTGCAAGAGCAGGCCCCGGGCCAGAGCTGCAGCCTGTGGAGAGGAGCCCACGCAGGAGCAGGGGGCCTGGGGAGAGCTGCTGCCCGTGGGGGACCTGTGCTGGAGCAGTTTGCTCCTGGGGGATGGATGGACCCTGTGGTACGGAGCCATGTGGGAGCAGTTCTTGAAGAGCTGCTATGGGCAGCCCCCACAGAATCAGTTCGGGAAGGACGGCATCCCGTGGGAGGGACCCCACGGGGAGCAGGGGCAGAGTGACCATGAAGGAGTGGTGGAGATGAAGCGTCAGGGACTGACCGCAGCCCCCATTCCTTGTTTCCTTGCACCGCTCAGGGGGAGGAATCAGAAGAGGGTGGATGGGGGAGGAGGTGTTTTTAGTTTGCTTTTAGTTTCTCACTGTTCTAGTCTGCTAGTGATAGGCAAAGAACTACATTAATTTCCCTATGCTGAGTCTGTTTTGTCCATGACAATAACAGCTGAGTGATCTTCCTGTCCTAATCTCAATCCTTGAGCCCTTTCCATTGTATTTTCTACCCTTTTCCTCTGAGGACGGGGAGTGAGAAAGCAGTTGTAGTGGAGTTCAACTACTCAGCAGGGTAAAACCACCACAAGGTGGTAGGAAATCAGGTTGTGTGAAAGGCTTACTCAACAATGGCATATGGACTGAGACCAAGCTACAGCACTCTACGTTTGCACTGCATTCATCACCATACCTCTCTTATTTTTGACCACACTGGCAAAAAAGTGCTACAGAGTGATTTGCAATCACATATCAATGTCTTCACTTAGATCTCCAAGACGAGAGGGTATTTTACCTTGTTGCTCCAGGACAGTCCAACTCCTAACAGGACTTTATGATTAAAAGAACCCAGCAGGATGATGCATTCTCCATCCAGAGAGTAAAAGTATATACCCTCTCCTCTGCATGTCACCAAACTGGAATCTTTTCTCACATGACCACAAAAAGGTACATCTCATCATATAGTCCAGAATGTAAAATCTCACATATTGAAGAGAAAAGAAATGGACCATTATGTGTAATCTGAAATCTATTATTGGTACAGAGAACAACATTGATCTAATTATAAACAACTAGTTGCACAGCCTCCAACATGTAAATGATACAGAAGGAATAAAATCTAAACATGTAACTGTAATATGGCTGTAAAAAGTTTGCAATTGGATTTTCATAGATTTTCCTTTCATAGGAAATTAATGAGTTAAAAATAGTTGAAAATACAGTTTAGATATCCAAAGACTCTGGTACAAAAATCAATTACTAAAGAAATATAAGATTCCACAGGAGCTCAGGCTTTTAAAACTCACAGAGCTTTTATCAAAGGATGCACTTTTAGTCCCCAGTCATTTTAAATTAGCTGTCCTAAAGGTCAACAATTTAAACTCCTGAAGAATATCAGGTAGTACCCTAATACATGTTGGATTCTGTTCATACAGGCTAATTTACTGGCTTTACAGTGAGGAAAACAAATGTTAAAGCTGTTAGAAGACTGACTTCAAATTCTAGATATTGATGCACTCCCCATCAATATGATGGTATAAAAGTGTAGTTTGGTGGTACAGCAAAATAAAATACTCATTTCTTTCCACATCAGTTTATGCGAGCACTTTGAAAGCTCAAGTTACACCATATCTGAATCCTATCTTTAGGAGTTCTTTATACACACACCCTTTCAAATGCATAATTCATATAAATGTTTAAACTTCCAGTAACACTAGAATCTTAAACACACCAAACAAAGCTTCTATTTGTTTAGCTTTTTCAGCATCTGGATGAACAGACCAGCGAAATGTCTTAACCTTGCAGATTTATAAAAACATATTCCCTGTAATGCACTGCTCTGCTGTATGTCATTAAAACAAAGTTTTAACAGATTAACTTGTTCTTGGCTTCTAATGAATAATCAGATTTGAATACAGCCTTTTCTTGAAGCACTGTTAATTACATTTGTATACGTTTACAAAGCAAAAGGGCAAGGGGAATTCCCTGTCAGAGATTACACAGATTAGTTTATATTCAGAACACATGCGTATTCCTAAATGCAGAACCAAGATTTTTTTGAAAGAAAAATTAAGGAAATCTGCCAGAACAGCACAGAAAACTAAACAGCAGAGAACCATCCCCACCTTCTTATCTGCAATGATGAGGAGCCTGCTATTGGAAATCTAGAAATCATGTTGTATCTTTTTTTGTTCATAATGTACTGAACTGAAATCAGATTTAAAAAACAAAACCACCACCAAAAAAAAAAAAACAATAAATGCCTGCATCCAATCCCCAAACTAACCATCACATACGTAGCATATCTCTTATATCTCCCATATATCTGCCGTTTCAAGAACAAATCAAAAATGAAATGTACTTGCTGAATCAAATAAATGTGCAAAAATGAAGTCAAGCTGGGAACTACTTCTACAATAAATAAAATTAATTATTTTAATCCCACATCATTTGTACTTGAGAGATAAAATCTTTTTATTCCACTAAAGGGGAGAAATAACCCAAGAATTAAAACAGTAGAAGCTACTGTCCACCAGTCCAAATTGAAAATGGTTTGCTTTTTTTTTTTAAAAAAAAAAAAAATACAGGCCCACTTGACACAATTCTGTTAATTTCCTTTAAGGTTATGGATGTTTTGACGGGGCTTGATGTTATATTTCATAATTTGTTTTTCCCACTATTCTTGGCATTGTTGGTTTCTTAGTTCCGTATATAGCACACTTTTTAATGTGTATTATATCTGTATTAACAGATATAACTTGAGAGATCACCTCTGCAAAAAAGGCATTTAGTAAATTTGAAAAAAAAAAAAAGAAAAAAAAAAGGAAGAGTAGAAAAAAATAGTGCAAAATATCTTCATGGTAAAGGAGAACACTAACAACTTCAGTTAGCAAAGAAAAGAGTTTTCTAATATTAGCATCTTTTTCACTACCCATAACTAATCAACCTGTTAATTTATGCTACAAAAATATTTTTAGGTTTCTAAATTATTTTCAGTATTCCTTTCATCTTTTGAAAGACTACTTCATTCTTCAGTATTATTTATTTCACCTTGCAATTAGCAGGGCTTTTACCTTGCAAAAGTAGATGTAAATACTGACAGAAAGGGTTTCTTGCTTAGTTTTAACACTCCAGATAACAGAAACCCAGGCAGTGACTTACTTCTCAATCTCTGCAGCACCTTTTAAAGTTTACACTCAAGAGAGCCACTCATATTTTAAATAGAGCTCACCCTGCCAAGACATATCCTTCATGTAATTAATCCTTCCCTATTCTGACATGTGGGGTTATGCACAATGCGAAAGCATCTTCTTTGTCAAGTTATCTGGTTAAGGTGTATTCAGTACAAAAGTATCAAACCAGGAAATTGATAAATAAAACACACAGACATTAACAAGGTGGTGGTAACAGACAATGACAAAGACCAGAACTCTTCAGCTCCTGACTGATGGGTCAGTAAAGGACCTGCTCATATACAGCCTTAAAGAGTCAACCTAAATGTCATTGCTGATAAGAATGGGGAAACACGATCTTCATGAATATTATGAGATATTTGAGGGAAACTCTAGGACTGTGAAAAATTTATCTATGAGATAGCTGAAGGGGCCTCTGACTTTATGTAAAACTTAAACTGGATTTTAGGTGAATGGCTAAAGGCAGAAAAAGGAAAAAATCAGGGTGAACTGGGGTGGAACAAGCAAGGAAAAAATGAAGATCAGGTGGGTTAAAAGGGCCTGGCTGCATGTAAACAGGTCGCCTATCAACATACTTGCTTTCTTGAGCCCTGCATCCACTCAACAGCCTGTCACTCTCTTTTTATTAAATCCTTTTTTTTTTACTATTTTTTTGTCTGATTTCACTCATTGTCCCCATGTGTGCAACTGGAGAAGCCACAGGTCACAGAGCCTGCACGTCTAGGTGCCAGCAACTGGAGAGAATGGCATGCAATAGAGGTCCATTGACAGTATCTGGGGAGAGTGGGATGCATGTTGCAAGGTCAGAGTGACAGCAGCCGGTGAATGGAGCTGCAGGTTGCAGCAAGTGGAGAAAAAGGAATGTCACAGGGCCCTAGGTCTATGTGTCAACAAATAGGAAGACCTACCTGTGTTTATTTTTCCCAGTTGACTTGATCCTGAGTGCATGTCTGTACATGGAGTTCATTAGCAAACCTCAAGGTGGACAGGATGGTGAGTAGGAGACCTGCATCTGGAAAGACCCAAGGTCTAAGCTGATGCCTGGATAAGGGGTCCAGGGTCCAAGCACAGGTATCAGGTAATTAAGTTGTGAATATTTTAAAAATTCCTGAGTGTGAGGGTTGCTTGGGAGAAGAGAGTAAGTGTATGCACCTATTTGGCCACAAACATGAGGAGGATGAACAAGTCCTGGCTACCAGTACACATCTTTTATGTGAGTATTACTTGTAGAGGCTATGAAGGCCATGCTCTGTCAGTGGTAGTCTGCATGGGTGGCCATGCTAGTGTCCTCTTAGATGATGTGTGCACCTCCCTAGTATGCATGCTCATCTTCACTGCTGGGCAAACCTGCACGTTGTAACAGCAGCAGTCGCATCCACGGGACTGAGACAGAGATACCTCCTGGGTCTCAAAATGCACTGGGCTGGACATCAAAAGCTACGAAGGAGCAATCCCCAGGTCTGAGAGTCTGCTAGGTGCAGTGACTTTCTTAACATCTTTAATAAAGTGTATTATAAACATTTATTTCAGATTTTTTTCATTTTTCTTTTAAATACTGACAAAAATATAGACAGATGGTGACATATATTTGACACAATTTCATATCACAAATAAAAATAGATTGAGTGTATTATTCTTGGTTTGTCTGTTACCTGCAAGAGTTTAAATGAAGCAGTTCAATTAATTACCTAGCTCAATTCGAGAGCATTAGTCTAAATCCATCTGTACAAGCAGGCATAAAAATTTAGAGCCCACTGTTTGCACTGATTTAATGAAGGTAATTTAAAATTGTTTTTATGACTTTTCCTACATGTGAAGAATGCACTGTTTTAAAGAAAATGTAAATCTAATCCAATTCAATTAAATCCATGGACATGTTCTCTAAATAAAGTTTAATACTAAAACTGCTTTCTTTGGTTTAATTTAAGCATTTATTTTGTAAATGAAAGGCCACCACTTAAATTGAAATATGCACATCCACAAAGACATTTGCTTTGGTTTATTTAAGGGACAGTCTACAGCACAAACAACTAGGAAAAAGATATACATTTCTCCCATTCAGGGACATTGGGTAAGCCTCTACTTATTCTGTACTACAGCTGCAGAGAACTGCAAGAAAATCACCAGAAGGTGCTAAGGCAGCATGTGTAACAAGGTGGGTTATATACCTATGTGAATCCTCTTACTTGTCATTATAGGATAGACATCGCTTTGTATAGGAAACAAAGTATTTAAATTTAGTATATTAAATAATCACATGTCTTCTGATACCACACTGTTAGCAGTCCTTGGAAACCAGCTGTCAGAGTGCCCCTCCATCAGATTTTTAGCTTGGTCCACTTGCAGATTTGTCTAAAAGGGCTTGTCTTAGGTAGTGATACATGAACAAAGTACTACAAAACAGACCATAATCTGACCATTCATCACATCCGTATACAGTGCTGGTAACTTCAGTACCTGCCATTTCATTCCTAGCAGTAGTGTTCAGCTCATGCACTGTAAATGTACACACCAGCTTACTTTACAGTAACTTGTTTATGTGCTTGTATGTCATTAAGGTGAATAAACACAGAAGGCTAACATAGAATAAATATTTTTGTTACTTGCATGCACAGAAAAACCATACATAGTCTAAAAAATGCTTTTAGTTAAACTGACACTACTTTCTTATATAATAAAAGCAGGTAACTCTACAGATAGACCAGTTCCCAGAACTGAGAAATGAATCCAGAGTGATTTGAGTTCCCTTTCAGTAACATCTTTGCAAGAGATGTTGGAAGCAGATGAAATGCAGTATTTCATTATCAGTATTGAAAAGTAGAAAGGAAGAATGCTCATTTTACAGAAATGTGCAAATACATATAGCATTTCCTAACTTGGCAATAACATGCAGAGTGGCAATATCATTGTTATTGCTGTTTTATTTGGTATTCACATCTAACTTGTTTGCAAATGTAAATTAGAATTAAATTTTCTCAACATTTTCATTTTAGGAAAACAGTTCTTCACTACTAAGTAATTTCCATAATTCTGAAATCACTTGTATTTAATCAAAATTTAGTTATTATACCTGCATACCATGCTTTTTGAGAAAGTACTGTCATTTTCATTGAAAATAATCCCAATTCATTGTATGATGTTCTGATACTTACACCAAACAAATTGCTCACCAAGTGAAAAGTAAAGCTAACAAAGTGAACTGTACAATAACATGAGAAGTTACATGTTTCTTGCCAGCTATTTTTGTTTCAAGTTTTACAGAAACTGGAACTCCAAGACAGAAGTAGTGTAAATCACTTGTTTCAACTGGACCATCACATTTTTCCATGATTAAAAATTGAATCTGTCAACATTCCTTTGGGCATTACAGCTTTGTTTCCTAGCAAAAGTCCCAGTGAAATGACAAATCCTGAGCTGAACCCATTAAAAGCTGTCTGTCATGCCACTCATGCTGTAATAATATCTGCATGTTAAAAGCTTATACACAAATATTTAGCCTACACATGACATCGTTTTCCTCCTCCTGGGTATAACGAACTCCTGCTACACAGCACTAAAGCCGCAGTTACGCACTGCTACCTTTCAAAGCAGTTCCACTGGAAAGCAAAGACGAAGCAATGACGAGAAAGCCATTCACCCGGCAGTTTTTAGGATTGCGTTTTATGGCATTCAAATGGAAAACAAAACAAAACAAAGCAAAACAAAACAAACAGTGGAATGGAATGGCAGTCCTCACTGCAGAACTGCCTGCAGAGGCTCTGGACCCTGATGACTGCTGCATGAGATGAGCAGAAAAAAAAAGAAGGGAATCCATCACCAGAGCTGTTCTTCAAGTGCAAAAGAA
Organism: Heteronetta atricapilla; assembly: GCA_011075105.1. Classification (NCBI taxonomy): domain Eukaryota; kingdom Metazoa; phylum Chordata; class Aves; order Anseriformes; family Anatidae; genus Heteronetta; species Heteronetta atricapilla. The sequence goes on along the minus strand of CM021731.1, from coordinate 82,874,655 downwards.
AATGCATTAAATACATATGGAAATTTTTATTAATAAAAATGTAGATGTTAAAAAGACGTGTATAGATTGGATTTATGGGACACCTTACCTTTCCAACTTGTTAAGAACCTGGAAGCCATCATCATGTCCTTGGTGAAACAATAATTAGTAATTGACTGGTAGCTTACTTTACTGATTATATATTTTCAGGTATTTGCAAAAAAAACATTGACTGGCATGAGTGAAGTACAAATGAAAATGAATGTCTTCATGAGCACCTTAAGAAGCATCCAGAACAATGAGCTAAAAGGATGGCCTGTCTCAGGACACTGTCCCTAGAGCACCATTCCCAAGCAATGAAATTGAGGAGTGTACTGCTTTTATCAAGACCAAAAAGCCCGCACTCTGATAAATCAAACCACAGCACAATGACTCATGAGCAGAAGACCCCGCATCCCGATGTTAGAAGGATTGTGACAAGGTTGCAGCACATCACATGCACCACTCCCTTCCCCTAGCCTCAACAAGAAAACAGACCATGGACATACATTTTAAACACATTTAAATGAGGAAAAACAGACAAGCAACATGGCCAAGATCTACGGAGGGATAAGTCAGAAAGTCTCTGAGGAAAAGAAAGAACCTGTAGCAATTGCTGATACCTAGACCCAAAAGATCTGCCCAAAAACTAGCTCATCACTGCAATTCAAGAACACTAGATAAGTGAAGAAGACTGGAAAGTCAGTGTGCCTTGTCCTTTGAGTCCAGTCAACACAGCATCAACACAATGTCTTGGTACCTTTCAGTAACAGTGAATTAAATTTACCAGAAAGTGAAAGTGTGTAGGTAAAAATCAGCTTGCTTTATGATTTTCAAAACAAGTATCACATTCCCCTTCCATACAGCCTTGCACTGAATTTTATAACTCTAATTTCCCTATACCAGCAGCAGAGATAAAAATTTTATATATGTGAATTAAATCCACTTAATGCAAGGTTCTGATGGACAATGTATCATTTAGGTACTGAAGAAAGCCAGTAGGTTTTGAGATCTTACTTGTGCTGAGAAGTTACTTCAAACAAATCTTAGATACAAATATGCAGAACTCTTTTGCCTGCAACGGAAAGGGGCTTAAAACCATGCTTTTATGTGGTATCATACATTATTGCACAGCTCCAGTTCTCTGGACTAAAGAGGAAACAGGAAATAAAGGTTTCTAACTGGGACATTTAGAGGCACATTAGTTGTTCATGCTAAAATTTAATACTTGGGACTGCAACTCAAATAAAGTAGATGCAATCCTTGTTTTTTATTGTTGTTTTTGTTGTTGTTGTTTTTAGACACACAAAATGAGGCTAGGCTACTTGTGCAAGTACCTCTGAGAAGATATCAAAATACTGTTCTTTCCACAAAATTCATGTTGGAAGTAGAGACACATACAGCTCAAAGCCTACAGGACTACACCAAGGTTACTGAAAATGTTAGAGGTTTCTCTTTTTTCCATAAAGTTGTCTTGCACTAGAATGATGCTATGTTTCAGCAAAATCCCATACTTCCTCAATAGTCTATTTGATGGATTTATTTTACTTATTTCACACCACTTCTGACTTAGTTGGAACACTGTAAAGATTAACAGAAAACCTAACTAGAACTGAGCCAAGCCTGAGGAGAAGAAAAAATGTTAAAAGGAAAAAAAACAAAAAAGCAAAAAACAAGCAAAACTAAACAACAAACAAACTAACAAACAGAACTGAAGAAATCCAGAAAGGTCAGAGCCAAGAGTTACATGTATCTAGGCCAATAGAGTTCTGAAATAATTTTCAGAAACTGTCTGTAGAAAGTAGTTTGTACAAGATAAAAGTTGCATCAGACTGAAGGTCACAGGAAAAAAAAAAAAAAAAAGAAGAAGAAGAAGAAAAAAAGAGAAAAAAACAGGGCTGCTTGGCTGCTTTTCCAGAAGCTTAAAGAAAAGTTATGCTTTGGTGCTCTTTCCACTGTCTCTGTATTTGCAGTACTAAAATATATAAAAAACAAAACACAATGTTCTTTGAAATTATCTTCTGAGGAAGATATAAAAGCTTTTTTCATCCTTAATACCAACAATATGAATAGATCAGTAACAATATCATGGACTCTGACAAGAGTCCTCTAGGGAAGTGAGATTTAGTGCATGAGGGTATCACCCTTACTTAACTGACTTTTGTGATGCATGATATGACCTCTGCAAGAGAATCAGAAGGAAGAAATTTCTGTCTAAGCCTCATCTGTTCCAGATCGTAAGTCCAATGTTACAGTGTTTATGCATTGTTACTCTAAGTCTCATTCTTAAATTTCTGCAAATGAATTCACTAAGGAGTTATCTCTCAGGGCTACAACAAAGACAGTTTCTCATTGTCCCATCCTGTTTTGTGGCAAGTAAAAAAAAAATAAAAAAAAAAATAATGGATTCTTGCTCTCTTTTCCTCACAAACTTTTCCAATGTAAGTTTAAAAATGCTACATTGATGAAATGTTAGAAACAGTCCTAGAAGCTCTGTATCAGCATTAGGTGCCCTATTTGCCGTGGGGAGAAAAAATCCAAAACAAACTCCAGGAAATAAGTTTGTGGTTAGTAAGCAGCACAAAAATATTAAGTGCTCTATAAAGGTGTAGTTCTTTTCATCCTAAAAACTTAAGTCTTAATCTGCAATCCTAAATTCTACTTTCAAATGTATAATCTCTCAAAATTCATTTTAAAAGATATGTTAGAGCTTCATCAAGCTTTGTCAAGTTAAAACTTCCACTTTATGTTTATTTATTACTTCCTTCTCCAGAGATGTTAATAGTAATAGTATTATTACTAAAGCCAATAAAAAGCCCCTGTAGAATCATAGCAATATGCCATACTATACTACCTTTGTTGAAAGTAGTAAAAGCAATTGGCTAGGAATAGAAATATATATATATATATATAAATATTTCAGAACAAACAAGTTGACTTTTTAATAAATTATAGATGAATGTTTGTATTTACTGCCCCCCCCCCCCTTTTTTTTTTCAGATGCATCTGTAAGCCTAAATTTGTCTGAAGGATTTATCTCATTAATCCAAGCACCCATCTCAAAAGGTGGTCCTATTCACTTGCACTCTTTGAAGAGAATTTTGGTCTTACAGATCTAATTAGACAACTCTTTTCAAAGTCACTGCAAGGGCGGCTGCATTCATTTCCCTCATGTTCCAGGCTCAAAGTCAGAAGCAAATTCTCAATTTGCAAGCCAGAACATGTTCTGCTGGATATTTACAGCCAAACACTGAAATCACCAAAATCTGTCAGTGATGTCAAACAGGACAAAAATAGACCATCTCTCTTGTTTTTCCTAAATGAACTTGCATTCATAAAAGATGAAGGAATAGGTGTCTTGAAGAAGAAGAACTGTCTTCATCACATACACTATGAAAGCACTAAAACATTCAACATTTCTTAGAAGAACCACTTCAAGAAAGGGAATCAGGGTTGTGTCCATGTTTTCCCTCTCCACTTAGATTGTCCACAGAAAAAAAAAAAATCATCCCAAAGCTATTCTGCTTTGTTTTAATGAGACACACAGATAACAGCAGGATCTACAGAAATGTTCAGGAAGCTGTAGCTTCTTCAAAACAAGGAGAAAAGGGGAGGTGCTGGTTACTTGCAATAGGATCTGAAGGAACAGCATAAACCTGCATCAGAAAAGGTTCAGGTTGGATATCAGGAAAAGGTTCCTCACTGAGGGTGGTCCATCACTGCAATAGAGTCTCCAGGGCAATGGTAATGGCATCAAGCCTGCTAGAAGCAATGTTCAATAAGCATTTGGACAATGCTTTCAGATTTATGGTTTGATTTTTAGGTAGTTCTTTTTGGAGCCAGGAGTTGGACTTGATCATCCTTGTGGGTCCCTTCTCACTCAGGGTATTCTATGATTCTATGTCATTTCATGTTACTAAGAACAATGATCCTTAAAAATTGCAGTCCCTAATACCAGGTGAAAGTATATATGTCTGCATAAATATATGTAAATACTTTCTCCGGGTGAAATATATATTATATTAAATATATAATAAATATATTTAACCAGACAAAAGACTTCAAATATAACCAGAACAAACATGCATTATTGGTCACCTATGGTACCTTACACTACACCTGCAAACAGTAATCCACTAACCAGATGGCTACAGATAAAAAAAAAAAAAACAGGAACAAAATCAAAATGAGGAACTGTTTTTCTGTCTCATTCTTTATTACCAAAGATTTTACTGACTGACAGGAGTAAAAGATATACACTGGATTTGGAAGAAAGCTGCCTTCAGAACATACCATAAAATGAGTTGCATGGTTTCTGAGAGGACGATTGGCAAAAATTGGTTTCAGGAGATCTAAAGTCTAAGTTATTCTTCTAGATTTCATGTTTTCAAGCAGTGCTGCTCATGCCCTCGAGAATAAATTTTCTGACCTTCAACTTAGCACCAAAGAAAGAAGTAGAGCTTTAATTATGAATGCATAAAATAAGAATACTTACGCTGACCCCATCGGCCTGTTCTTGGATTCAAATAATTTGGATAAAGTCCATTAGGACGATCCATTTTTTGAAGTAACTTCCGAATGTGCATGACCTAAATTAAATCAAGAATCAGTATCACCAGTAACAACTTTCACCAACTCTCTGCATATTGATAATTCTAAATATTTTTTTTCAGAAGTTTCCTTAATCTGATCCTGGAAGCTTTCTTGAGGGCTTTCTGTTTTGTTTTTAAAGGTTTGATATATAAACATCTTTTAAAAATGTGAATTTTAAATATATGTTGAAACAAATAAAAAAAACTTCTGTTGTCATAAATTTCTAAAAAGTCACCTATTTAGTAATAGAAATATACAAAAGATTTCACTTGCTAGCAAGAATGCAGATACAACATAAGCCATTACAAAAGGAATACGGGAGGCATTTTCCTTTAATGTAACTTATGCTGAAACAGTAAAAAAAGACAATTGTATGATTAAAAAGAATGAATTTGAGACCTACCTTGTTGTAATACACAGGGTCCCCTGTCAAATAGCTGAGGTGGACAAATTCCATATGTAGAGTACCAAACTCAGCAAGGATGCTGCTTCCTGCAGAAGCCCAGCCCCAGTTTCGACCCACTCCACTGATGTTCAAGAAACACATGTGAAAGTCAGGAAAAAAGAACAAAAAAATCAGAATTACTGTGCACAGTACTAGTAACAACTACCACAGCAAATTAAAGAGGTAACAGAAAAATATTAATCTGTACTTAAGATTAGTAGAGTTGTGGTTTGGTAGATTGGTAATTTGTTGATGTAGTCTTGGAGAAACAAAACAAAACAAAAACAAAAACACAATGTCACAATGACATTGATAAAAAGTCCTGTTATTATATTTTTGTGCATCAAGATATTGTATATTTCAATGTCTTAACACTGGATCCAATCTCTCAATTGTTTTTTATTCATTCCATATTTATAAGAATATGAATCAAAAGCAATTATCAGATGAGACAAGTATACTTCTAAGTGTGGCAGCATTAGCTTCCTTCTACTGTCAGACACTTGCTGTCTTCTCTTTACTTGTGCTTAAATTAAGTGTTAGACCCTTGAGCAAGATAGGAGTGTGCTCTATTTCTCTCTACCTAGGAAAATTTTATGTTTATGGTAGGCAGAATATTATGAATTTCTCATATTCGCATAAGGAACCATCAGAATTTATCATGCCGTAGATCTTTTGCACTGTAAGAGATACCATCTTGTTAAGTCTTAACTCCTAAATTACTTCTGGTTCAATTTAATCTGTGAGTTTTCATCAGCTTCCAGGACTAGGTCCTTTAATTTATTGTTAGCCATACTTTCTAGGAGATTTCTTCTACTTTCTTTCATGCAAGATTTCAGTTATCAGTAAAACTACAATTAGGAATGTCTTCTTAATTATCATAGAATCATAGAATGCCTTGGATTGCAAGGGGCCTTAAAGATCATCTAGTTTCAACCCTTCTGCCATGGGCAGGGATGCCACCCACTAGATGAGGCTGCCCAGGGCCTCATACAACTTGGCCTTGAACACCTCCAGGAATGGGGCTTCCACAACTTCTCTGGGAAACCTGTTCCAGTGCCTCACCACCCTCTGAGTAAAGAATTTCTTCCTTATGTCTAATCTAAGTCTACTGTAATTTAGTTTAAAACTATTCCCCCTTGTCCTGATTGAGCAAAAAGTTGCTCTCCATCTTCTTCATTAGTCCCCAACAAGTACTGAAAAGCTGCAATGAGGTCTCCACAGAGCCTTCTCTTCTTCAGGCTGAACATTCCCAGCTCTCTCAGCCGGTCTTCACAGGAGAGTTGCTCCAGCCTGTTGATCATCTTTGTGGTCTTCCTCCAAACCCGTTCTGACAGATCCATATTCTTCTTGTGCTGGGGGCCCCAGATGTGGACACAGCACTCCAAGTGAGGCCTCACAAAGGCAGAACAGAAGGGGACAATCACCTCCCTCAACCTGCTGGCCACTCCTCTGTTGATGCAGCCCAGGATACAGTTGGCCTTCTGGGCTGCAAGAGTGCACAGCTGGCTCATATCAAGCTTTTCATCCACTAGAACTCCCAAGTCTTTCTCTGCAGGGCTGCTCTCAAAGTGTTCTTCTTCCAGCTGGTACTCATATTTGGGGTTGCCCCAACCTAGGTGCAGCACTTTGCACTCACACTTGCTGAACCTCATTAGGTTCACATGGGCCCAATTCTCAAGCTTGTTCAGGTCCATTTGGATGGCATCCCTTCCTTCTGTTGTATCAACTGCACCACTCAGCTTAGCGTCATCTGCAAACTTGCTGAGGGCGCACTTGATCCCATCATCTACGTGACTGATAAAGATATTAAACAGTACCGGTCCCAGAACAGAGCCCTGAGGAACACCACTTGTCACCAGCTTCCACTTGGATGTAGAGCCAGTGACCACCACTTTCTGGGTGTGGCCTTCAAGCCAATTCCTTATCCACTACATGGTCCACCCTTCAAATCCATCTCTCTGCAATTTGGAGAACGGGATGTCATCTGGGACCATGTCAAAGGCTTTGCAGAAGTCCAGATAGATGACATTGGTCAGTCTTCTGTTGTCAACTGATGCAGTCACTGTATCATAGAAGGCCACCAGACTGGTCAGGCACGATTTGCCCTTGGTGAAGCCATGCTGGCTGTCTCAGATCACCTCCTTGTCCTGCATGTGCCTTGCCATTGCTTCCAGGAGGATTTGTTCTATGATCTTACCAGGCACAGAGGTGAGGCTCAATAGTCTGCAGTTCCCCGGCTCCCCCTTTCTACCCTTTTTAAAAATGGGAGTGATTTTCCCTTTTTCCTGTCACCGGTGACTTCACATGACTACCAGTCCTTTTCAAATATGATGATTTTTTATTTTATTATTATAAATTAGAAAAACGAAAGATGTAAATGAAAAACATTGGTAATGGAGCAGCAATTGTAGCTTCACCTGAGACAGAACACCTTTAAAAATAAAGTAAGCACTGTTCACAGACTATAGAGACAAAAATGATTTTTTTTTTTGGCTCAACTCTCATAGAGAGAAAATGAAGTGTTCCATGAAAAATACAAAATCTAATAAAACACAAGTCGCTAATTTTTTGTATCTGTCTTTCAGGCCTTGTCTTTTATGTGTTAGGCTCACGATAAGCAATCACACATACACATGCTACTGTCACTGCCTCCTTGCATGTCAGCCACTATATTTTCTGCTGTGATGCCAGCTGGCTCTGTACATTACCAAGAGACTGATACAGTGAATGCATTAACAGGAAAATTTTGGCATCACAATGATAAAAATAGAAAAAAATGCCTTGTGTCCAAAAATGCTTTCAAAATTTGAGGATAAACCCAGCACTGAACAAGCAATGGAAGATAAATTAGACAAGGCAATTTTCTTCCACAAGGCAATTCAGACCACCTAAGTTCAGTATTCAGCTGAACAGCCAAAGGAGCCTATCCATATCAACTGACCATAGCGGTCTTCAGCACACTAGCCTTTATACCTAAGCCAAACTGTAAAATGAATCTTCATGAATGAGTATCTTCAGCATCCTAATACTTTCTCAAACATTTTGAGATTTCTGAAAGTAACATACAGCTCACAAAGTGCATTAAAAACAGTAAATTCAACCACAGCCTGTAAACATTTTTGTTTTTTAATAGGAATGTGATGACTAAAGAACTAATGATTAAGTTCTAGGACAACATATGGCATAATAAACTCAGTATGTTCTAATGACATGTTGAATTCTTACTGCAGAATCAGGGAAAAAATTAATGGTCACAAATTATTGCAGTTAATGAGGTAGGATGCTCTGAACTCTATTAACATTATTCTTAAGTTCCAGAAATACGAATTTGTCATCATTTTCTACAATTGCACTACTTAGAAGAACTGACATATGCCATTACTAATTCTAAGTTGGGGGAAGGGGAGAAACACAGAGAACACAAAAGAAAATTCATTACCTTTTCAGATTCACCATTGCCCATGGTATACCTGTAGGCGTGTTGAAGGCTGGAAGAAGTTTTCCTGCCAGCTGCACTGCTTTGATCTTGAAAACCTAAGATCGTAAAATCAATTGGAAATAGTTACAAATTCTGATTTATCTCCAAGAACTATAAAGACTGAAATTTCCTTGCCCCACCCACTTCATCTAAGAAAAGCTTTATGCTGTAAAAAAAAAGATAACGCATTAACTTCTCATTTATTTTCACTTGTTCACTTTATGAATATCATTAAGGTTTGAACATGAAAAGAAAACTTGTTATGTTAATGACTCTGCCTCCATGCTCACCAGCAACTTTGCTAAGGTTCCTATGAAAGAAGGATATCAATCCTCCCTCCACCTCCTTCCACCACCATTAAGGATTTCAAATAGTGTCTAAAGCAGTCTTTAGAACATACTTTATATTTTGGAGCTAAAAGCAAGACAACTCCTCTACCCGACAAACAAGTGTTTTAACTTTTAAAAACTTACAATCTCTTTAACAATATATTTAGTGTAGACAGATTTCCTATCTTTTTATGAACACTGTCTAAGCAAAACCCTACGTGCACAGTTTTTATGTAGCTATTCTTTCGTTGATAATACAGAAGAAAAATAACAGGCTTAGTATTTCCTCTCCAGTTTGATTAGTCATACAATTCACTGACAGAACAAAATGACTTTAATTTCCATTGTTGTTCTTCATGTCTCTAAAAAATGCGCTTTCAGAACATAAACCTGTAATATCTTTATTTAGAGCCTGATGTTCATTAGTTAAATGAGTAACTCGGAGAAACTTCCTGCTAAGCCTATAGGAAGCATCTTTTCCAAGAAGGCATACTTAGCAGATACCAATGACATAAAATTGGTTTTAGTAGCTAGTTGCTAGCACACACATCAATTATCTCACTGTCAATATTCACTACATTTCTGCAAAAGCATCTTCTTAATTAGGAGATAACACTATTCATCTGCTGAGGCACGGCACAAACATTTAACAAAAAGAGCTACCATGCCTTACAATAACTTATGGAACAGGGACGTACTATAAAAATAGTATTATCAACTAGCTGACCAATATTCTGTAATCAAGAGAACTAAAAGCTTTAAGAAGGACTGCAAGACAGCTCTGTTAGATCTATAAAAAAAGATTTCTTCCTTTTGTAAAGTCTAGAGGAGGAAAAGAGAAAAGATGCTGCCTGCAGAATCTGAAAAGTAAGCAATCAAGACTATTCTCCTTTTTCATATGAAGGTGGGAAAAGATCAATATCTTAATATTTTAGAAGGTGACTAGTAAGACGTGAAATAGACAGAAAAGAATATTAAAGATGACATCTAATTGCATTTGATGCAGTGGAGTATGAAGAGATGGGGGTGGATCTGAAAGCAATGAGCCAGGAAAAACCTTCTACAGAGGTATTCTAAATGAATTCTAAGATGAGGTATGTCTAAACTGAAAAAGCAGACACTGGAATCATCAAAATAGGATTTGATGGAAGTGTGAAGTAATGGAGGCAATATGGCTCGAATGATTTTCAGCAATGATATTGACAAAAGACAGTGAGAAAACATGCTGAAATTTAACACTAGAATTCCAAGACTCTGACTTTGAATAAAGGCCCAAGTCAAAATAGGAAGGCATAGATAGTATAAATATCAGGTGGAGTCCAAGGTAATTGCAAAAAAAAAAAAAAAAAAAAAGAAACCCTGAAGAAAACTAAAAGCTCTGCCTTGGCATTAGTAAATTAGCAGCTTTGCATCGAACAATATATGTCAAAAATTCATGCTGAAACTTTAGATTTTTAATAGATGGGCCAAGACCAGATAGAACTGCTATCATCACCTGCAGTGAGTTACCTCTACAACGCAGAACAATTTCAACACCTCCAGAACAGAATTATAAGTTCTACTTAAATGGTACATAGTTTGGAAAGATGTCTCTGACATGAATTTGTTTAGCTTCAGCTCTTGGATCCTGCGCCTTTTGAAAATTCTACACTTACAATTATTTGTTTGCATTATTCTTATTATGAAAATATATTGAAAAATTGTGGCAAGAATATTCAGTGGGAGGATGTCCCTATGAGAATGTCCCTAGAAACATCCTCACTAGAAAAATATTTCTAATGGCTAACTATTTATGTACTACTATCCAGCTTTTAGTCAATTTGAAATGTACTATAATAACTTAGGAAAAAACAATATATTGGAAGCAGTTTTTTCATAACAGTGTAGAAAGCACAGGCTAAGCTGAGCAAAATGTACATGAATCTACACAGGGGCAGGAAAAGCAATATAGTCACTGTGCCAGCCATTTCAGCATGTGAAAAAAAAAACAAAAACAAACAAACAAACAAAAAAACAGAAAGCCAGTGGAAAGTAGAGACTGTTAGTTCAGACAATGATATTAATAGCATCTGTGAATACTTACTGTGATCAGAGGCACATTCCTGCATTAGTAAATGCATTAGGCCCTAACTTGTAAATAATGCCATGACAGCAGACAGAATGATCACTTATCATACAGTAAGCATGAGTTGTTTGTTTTGAACAAGTTGAACCCACAGATTCTGTTTCAGCCTTGGCATTTCCCCATTGTTAGGCACTGCATTTCAAGAACAATACAAGCAGGAAGAACAGAGGAGAACCAAAATGAATGGATGCCTTGAAATTAGAACCTCGTTAGGAAACAGTAAAAGCAGTGTGGTTATTTAGCCTGTAGAAAAGATGTTCAAGAGAAGATAGTAACCTTTCAGTACATACAATGCCAATACATGGAAAAATGAAATAAACTCTGTTTTCCATGGTCATGGAGAATACAAAATAACAGAAGCATGAAGTAAGGTGTCAAGGTTGGTCTATTCAAATAACGAATGCAGATAATGAAGAGAGCATCTCACACCAATACTAGATTCAGACTGCTGAGAATAATGTTTGGCCCAGTCTAAAATCTTGACTCAATCTAAAGTAGTTATCTTTTTACCTTCACAGTTCAATATGCAGTACTGACCTATTTGCAGTCCTTTTGTGGATAACCACCCATTTAAAATTCAACATGTCAGTTAGGACTTTCTGCATGAGCAGAGATAGGGACTAGTGGTATGATTTACTGCTGAAAACCAAAATATGTAGCGTCATTGCAAAAAGAAACATAACTACCTTAATAAGCGTATTTGTTTCATTGCCTATTTATATATAAGGCATAGAATAAAAAGCCTGCAAGCCAGGTGAACAGCTTTAAGTTCCAAGGACGCGCAACACCCCTATTTAAGACTGGGAACACCAGAGTTTTACAATGTTCCTAGGGAGTCCCCCACTGAAAGAAGGGATATCATGCTACGAATAAATGAAGAAATAGGTCCCTCTTCATATTGTATTTGCTTCTCATAAATTCCAAGGATTTCATTATAAAGGCCTCTTGTGACAAGAGGGAGATACAAAAAGATTGAGGTAACATTTCAGCTATCACAGTATGAAAAAAAAAGTGGAAAAGCACTTTTTGAGTAATGATTGAAGAGGTCTGTCGCATCTAAAATCTGTCCTTGAGAAAGTAAATCTGTGTTGATATGAGATTTAGCAAGGCAGCTACAAACTATAGCATCTTTGGTGGTGAAAAGATGCAGAATTACATTAATACAATGTCAGCTTTTCAGCAGTGGAGGTATATTGAGTTATAGCAGATACTTAACAAAGGAATATTTGCCAATGCTATTAATATGGTAATATGTATCTTTGGTGAGCTGTAATGATTACCAAGTACTTGATGAACAACATGTAGCGTTCCTAAAAGACAAAAGTCTTTAGACTAGAGAAGACTTGTCCTGCAAAGGGATGGTCTCTGAATTTATTTTAATTTCTCTATGACAGAAGAAAATAACATGGAAGTGAAAAATCCAAACCCATCTCAGCAGTCTAAGAGCCAAAACAAAAGCCCATCAAGAATCAGCTTGAACCTGGACTATAATGTCAATCGGCTCTGTCTTATTTGCACCCTCCCTTCAAATATTTATACAGAGGTATTTATATTTTATTATAAGATTCCCCCCTGAGCTTTCCCTTCTGGTTAAGCAGTCCCAGCTTTTGCAGCCTTTCCTCATATGAGAGACCCTGTAGTCTGTTAATCATCCTCATGGCCCTTTCATTGGACTCTCTCTGGTATGTCCATGTCTCTCCTGACACAGTACTCCAGGTGTGGCCTCACAGCTGCCAAGCAGAGCAGAGAGGAAGGATCACTCCCCTCAACTTGCTGGCAGTACTTTACCTAATGCAGCCAGGATATCATTGGCCTTTTTAACAGCAAGGGCACATTGCTGGCTTATTTTCAATTTGATGACCACTTTGGTCCTTTTCTGCCAATCTGCTTTCCAGACAGCTAATGCCCAGTATGTACTGGTGCACATGTCTGCTCCTTCCCAGGTGCAGGACTTTGTTCAAAATGTTGAACAGGACTGGGCCCAGTACTGACCGCTGGGGTACATCAATAGCTACAAGTCTAGTGAGAGGCCAGGTGCCACTGACCACTACTCTCTGGGCCTCACCACAATCTGCTCACCTAGCCCATACTTCAGCAGCTTCTCTGTGAGGATCTTATATGGTACGGTGCTGAAAGCCTTCCTGAAGTCAAGGTAGACAGTATCACTGCACTTCTGTAAGGTATGAGGCAGCTATATGCAAAAATTTACACAGGCATTCAAAGGAATTGGGTATGGCTCTTTCAATCTTAACAGCCTTCAGAATTTCAGAGCACTGCTAAAATTCACCCTTATGGAAGCCTGGGATCAATTACTTCTGTTTATACAATTATTGATGTAGAGTCCTCTTGTGTAAGAGAATTCTGGTCTCTTAAGAACAACTAATCTGAGCAGACAATACTTCACCCATAAATATTACATGACTTGCTGATTTACTGGTTTCAGGAAACAAGAAATACTTTATGAAATGTTTAATCTTTCAAAAAAAAGGAAACAACAAGAAAAAGACACATTAGTAATTCAGCAATCTCAAAGTCAACATTTCTGAATGTATTGCAGCTGCTGTTTTCTGCATCTTTTCTAACTCAGGCCCCTCTCTTCTGTTTAATGATAGTCTCTAAAGTCAAGCTGTTTTGTTTTTTTTCACTAAGGGAGACGTGCCTTTGTAAAATGAATTTTCTGAGAATTTTCTCCTATATTTTCAAAACTTGTAGACTAGGCTAGCATTTTGTTTAGCCAGTGACACTACACATAGGACAAATATCTTTTTAAACAACGTCATACTGAACACCTCTCTGCAAGATATACTTTTGTCAACAATTTGAAAGGAAGAACGGTAGGAAGGTAAGAAAGGCTGTCCAGTTCCAGATGATGCATGAATTCAGGTGACAGAACAGTTGAATCTGTTCTAAAAATCATGGTTATGCAAGCCTAGTTACCCTTAATATTTCTACCTAGTTTGCAAAAATTTCTAATGTATTGTATTAGAATTATTCCGACTTCAAGGAAAAAAGCTGCAGTTGCACTCTGCACTCCATTTCTGAAACAAATAGCCCAGAAAAGCCCGCAGGACTGTACAGGTCTATTCATAACCCAAGTCTCCAAATCTCTTCTTTCCTAGAGGCTCTAGACTTTTTTAAGAAAAAAAAAAAAAAAAAAAAGTCATGTTTTTTGGGATTTTGAACACAGGGAGAGGCAAAAGATATGGGAAGGAAATACCCCATTGTATCAACTGATCTGAATGGAATAGACAACTTAGAAAAACTACCCTATTGGTAGTTCCTAAGTTAGAATTGCACAGAAAAACATTTAAATGTCTATTTGATCATATAATTCAGCTACAGTCTAAAATGGGCAGAAAAATAAATGCAGAAAAATACCTGAACTGCATCAATTAAATCCAGATAAACAGATTATCTGGTTGACTACAACTTTCCCTATTTATATTTTACAAAGGAGCAATTGTATGTTCAAATGTTGCTTCTTTAGTACATGATAATAAATATTATCAAGTAGTTTTTTTTTTTTTTTTTTTTTTTTTTTTTTACTACCAGCAGTGAAGGATTTGCAAACAGAATTCTTAAGTGATACTATCTTTATCTTTTACTAAAGTTTTCCAAAGCTGCTTTCCTGGACAACAGACTTGAAGAATCTAGTTACTGTTGGCTATGGCATCTTAGGATCTAATGAAATATTCATTGGTTTCACACTACTGATATTTTTGAAAAATCTACATAAAAAGCCTGTGCATAATTAACTTACTAGAAATATTTGAAATCTTTGCTCTAGAAGACCTCAATGTAAAAGTTTGGCATGCACTGGACAACCAGCTAACCACATTTAAATTACCTGGCACAGGCTAATAGTACCCCAATTAAACTGCATCATTTCCGTTTACTTTCTTGGCATTAGTTTAATGAGTAGAAAAGTTACACTTTCTTCATTTTTAAAGGACCTTCAAATATGATACACTTTATACCAGTCAGCTAACATCACAAATCATTTAAAATTAAGAGTAAGTGCTATGAGGATCTGGCATATAAACGCCTTCTAGATCTGATCATTCCAGTAAGAGATAATATACTGTTTCTCATCCTGCCTAGCTGAGCCAAAATTCATGGCTGTTTTGAGTTAATTTTCTTCTATTTTTATTAGAAAGTTGATTTGAGTCCAGTCTTTTTTAAAAAAATTTATTTTTCCTTCTTTTCATATTTGACTTCTTTGCTTTAAGTCCAAATATACAGGCTGCCTTAACCTGATAGATCAGTCACCTTCTAGAAGCAACAATCTTGCATTTGCACAACATACCAAACAGAATCCCTGACACCTATGCATGCTCCAAAGACGCAAGTGGGCTTTTAAAAGCCCCTCCATTCAAGTGATTTATTCTTGCTGTGGGAGCCACAACAGCACTGGGAACCAGATGTGAGAGCACACAATGTCTGGCATCTGGCTTAAATGTTCTCCTACTGGTTGCAGGCAGCAAGAAGGATTGACTTAAAAAAAAAAAAAAAAAAAGAATGAGGAAGATAAAACATATCTGGATGGCCATCAGGAAACAAAACAAAACAGCCATCAAGGGGCAGAAGATCAGTACGAAGCATTACCAGCAGGGAAGCAAAAGTGATAAAGGCAGGGCTTCCAGTCTCCCACCTCCCACAAAGTGAAGTGCCAGGCAAAAGAAATTAAAAGAGCATGAACAGGAACAGAAGGGATGAAGAAAAAGGCATCAGGAGGAAGGCCAGGAAATGAATGGAAGGAAGGCCAAAGCAGAGAAGACAATAACAAGGGACCATGAAGGGAATGACAGGAGTCTAGCTACAAGAAACAAGAATACTAGGAACAGCCCGGGGAATAGGGCAGAACACTTTCTCATCACCAGAGCAGATTCTTCAGACCTAGAATTGCCCCTAATGTATCTGCCTCTCAACATATCTTCCTAGCTAAACAAACCCAAACAAAGTAAATGGTAGAAATTTATCTTGGTAGGTTTTTTAGTTTGTTTTTAATCAATGATCCTTGTTATTTTGCTAATACCAAGCCTGTACTGTGGTCCTGAAGGTTCCAACCCAACTGATGATGCAGTATCTCTGCATATTCTAGAAAGAAACTATGTATTAGGAACCCTAACAACAAGTTCTGAAATCAAGTAATTAAGCCATTTATGCTATATTTACAAGTTTTATGAGAGTCCTTCTCACACAATAAAAATTATCTACCACCTCTGATTATTAATCTGTAGCATTTTTGGCAACATTTGCTCCTAATACATTCTCCACTCATGTCAAATATCTTCTTATTTTCCCATGTACTTTTCTGTGCTATGTCATCTTTTTTGTCCTTTAGCTGTGCTTACATTGTATCACTTTCTACTTTCTGTTATTCCTGTCTCCTTTTTCTCTTCAATGTGCTGCCAAGCTTTCCATTTCAAATCAATCTTGATTTCCCCTTTAGACTTTGCCAGAAATGACTCAGTCCTCCTTAGGCTGCATTTGCCTTCACAAAAAAGTTAAACATAGATGAAGTTACATATTGTTTCACACTATGTACACTCATTATAAACAGACTCCTTCCTCCCATTGGTATGATGTGACAGATTACAGTGCAAAAATCACACTCTAGAAACAAAATATTAAAAAAAACCACACAGCTTTTACATTTACAAAAACATATCCTTCACACTATGTCAGATGCAAAATACAGTCCATTACATTGCACCTGAAAGCAAGTAAATAGCATTTTGTTGGTTTTGCTTTTTTTTTTAAATGGACGAACTGGCATGCTTTTATTTTTTTATATGTTTGCAGACATATTTAGCTTCTTTACAGTTACATACATGCATTAGGTCCAAGCTCTGACAAAAAATTACATGGTAAACACAAGCTATAAGCAATGAATTAGTAAGTACCAAATCTTCGTATTTGCATAAATTCTGCAAGACACTTGAAAAAACATTTATTTTGAAAAAAGGTAAGAGTTATATCCTAAACTCCTGTCGAATAATTTACAGATCTTACAGCCAGATGTAAAAGACAAGGATTTTCCTCTTTTATGTCATGCAATCAAAAATCAGAAAGACTCAGAACAACAATCTCAACTTCTGTATAAAATAATGAATAATTACCAAGTTAAATTTAAATACTATTTGCTGACAGAGTGACATATCTGGATCGATTTATCTACCATATATTGACTGACTGTTCATGTGTACAGGAGGTTCCTCTATCTTTTCATGATTTTTCTACCACTTCTGCTTTTTTTGCTCATTCTTTTTAAAACATGATTTCCAAGAAGTTTAGAGCATACCAACACTGGCCTTTTTTAACGACTTAAACAGAAGTAGATTCCTCCTCATGTTCATAACCTGTTCTGTAAATTCCAATGCTTACAGGTCTTTTGCCACAGGATTTCATATAAAAAGTTCGAGCTGAGCTGCTTGTCTTCTGTGAATTCTACATATTCTCCAGTCTGAGCTACTGAAAACACATTCCCTTGTTCTGTTGGTCTGGCCAACGTGGGTCCTTGATTTTTGTGTGTTTCTTTGTTTTCTTATAACAGTCTGTATGTACATCTTTGGTAACATTAAAACTGACTTCAACTGTACAGGCCAAAATGATCAGTTGACTTGATTTCAATGGAGTTTTCTATTTACTTGTAATTTCAACATAAGCAAATTAACAGTAAGCTACACATTTTTATGTGAACCATTTTATTACCACATCATTTTTATGCTGATGATCTCATCAACTGAATTTCTGGGGTAGGGAAAAAGGAGTGAAAATGGACTGACTCACAGATACCTAGGTCACCTGAAATGACCTGTTTGAACATAAACATTAGTCTGGTTTAGGCACGTATCTGAAATTTTGTATTTTGAAATTAAAAATAATAATAATAATTTACTAGGCCAGAGCCCTACTTGGTCAGTTCTGTGCAAATTTGTTTGCTGATTTTCCAGTTCATAAACTGTAATATGGTAACCACTGCAGGTGGCTTAGCATCCTCTTGACACCTAATAGATTTGAAGAGTTTCGTTTTATCACATGATAGGTGTACATATTCTTAGAGGCAACATGACTTTTTGCCTAGCATGACTAGCTTCTTGCTAGTTTTAGTAGTTTTGCTTAGCAGCCTTTTTTATTTTTACTTTAATATTCAAACTACTTTTTAAAGATTGGAGTTAGCACTGAATGCAAAGTTCCAAAATTCAAAACCAAAGATGCCTTGTGTTAAAATGTGATCATGTCTGCAGTTGAATTTCTTTCTTGTTTGAGAGGGAAAAGGGCAGCCTGAACAATCCAACTAGAAGAACCGTGCTTTCAGTTGTCCGAAAAGAACATCATACGTCCTCTCAGAATGAGATCAAGTGTGAAAACTTTCAGTGCAGAAGCTAAACTTCTCAGGAATGTTCTTGTAGGAAAACTCAGTAGGTAGAAATTAGCATTTACAATGTCACCATCAATGCAAGTAAACGAAACACCTGGAAAAATCATAGTTAAGATACCACACTTGCTGTCATTGATGCCCATCAGCATGACTGTTGTAACTACTAGAGAGGGAGCAAAAAACTAATAGACACAGTCATCAAGAAATACATGGCAGGCACATAGTGACAAATGACCTATTCTTTCTTAGTGGTTATAACCCTTTACAGCAACACGACCAAAGAAGATCCTACTAACTGGAAGAGGGGAAACATAACCCCCATTTTTAAAAAGGGGAAAAAAGGAGACCAGGGAATTACAGGCCAGTCTCACCTCTGTGCCTAGCAAGGTCATGGAGCAGATCCTCCTGAAAACCACACTAAGGCAAACGGCTAATAAGGAGGTGATTGGTGACAGCCAACATGGTTTCACTAAGGGCACATCATGCCTGACAAATTTGGTGGCCTTCTACGATGTGGTTATAACACTGGTGGTTAAGGAAGAGGAACTGACTTCATCTACCTGGACTTGTGCAAAGCATTTGCCACTTTTCCTGCATGATATCCTCGTCTCTAAATAAAGGAGAGACATAGATTTTATGGACAGACCACTCAATAAGTAAGGAATTGGCTGGATTGTCCCACTCAAAGAGTCACAGTCCAGGTCCAGGTGGAGATCAGCAACAAGTGGTGTTCCTCAGGGGTCAGTATTGGGACCAGCACTGCTTAACATCTTTGACAGTGACATGGACACTGGAATCAAGTGCACCCTCAGCAAGTTTGCTGATGACACCAAGTTGTGTGGGTGCGGCCAACACGGTGGATGGAAGGGATGCCATCCAGAGGGACCTGGACAGGCTTGAGAGGTGGGCCTGAGAGAACCTCACAAGGTTCAACAAGGCCAAGTGCAGGGTCCTGCATCTGGGTCAGGGCAATCCCAAGCACAAATACAGGCTGAGTGTAAAATGGATTGACAGCAGCCATGAGGAGAAGGACCTGGGGACGCTGGTTGATGAGAAGCTTAATGTGAGCTGGCTTACAGCCCAGAAATCCAACCGTATCCTCGGCTGCATCAAAAGAAGTGAGGCCAGCAGGTTGAAGGAGGTGATTCTCCTTCTCTATTCTCCTGAGACCCCAGCTGGATTACCATGTTCAGCTTAAGGACTCCCAGCACAAGGAGGACATGGACCTGTTAGAACATATCCAGAGGAGGGGAACAAAGATTATCAAAGGGCTGGAGCACCTCTCCTATGAAGGTGGGCTGAGGGAATTAGGATTGTTCAGCCTGGAAAAAAGAAGGCCCCTGGGAGATCTTAGAGTGGCCTTCTAGTACCTAAAGGGGGCCTACAGGAAAGCTGGAGACTCTTTGTCAAGGAGTGCAGTAATAGGACAAGTAGGAATGGCTTTAAACTAAACAACAGTAGACTTAGATTAGACATAAGGAAGAAATTCTTTACTCAGAGGGTGGTGAGGCACTGGAACAGGTTGTCCAGAGAAGTTCTGGATGCCCCATCAATACAATTGTTTAATAACAGGTTGGATGGAGCTTGGAGCAACCTGGTCTGTTGAAAGGTGTCCCTGCCCATGCCAGGGGAGTTGGAACTAGATGCTTTTTAAGGTTCCTTCCAACCCAAAGCATTCTATGATTCTGTTCAGGAGTTTTAAGAGTGGCTATCTGTCCTGGTTTCAGTTAGGACAGAGTTATTTTTCCTCCTAGTAGCTGGTAGGGTGCTATGTTTTGGATTAGGATGAGAAGAGTGCTGATAACATGCTGGTGTTTTAATTGCTGCAGAGCAATGCTTACACCAAGCCAAGGACTTTTCAGCTCCTCGCTCTGTCCTGCCAGCGGGCAGGCTGGGGGTGCAGCAAGAGCTGGGAGGGGACAGACCCAGGACAGCTGACCCCAACTGGCCAAAGGGGTATTCCATACCATCTGCCGCCATGCTGAACAATATATAGGGGTGGCTAGCCAGGGTAGGGGGGCCAGCTGCTCGGGGTTGGGCTGGGCATCGGTCAGCGGGTGGTGAGCAATTGCATTGTGCATCACTTGTTTGTACACATTATTATTATATTTCCTATCTTAATAAACTGTCTTTATCTCAACCCACAGGCTTCACTTTCCCGTTTCTCTCCCCCATCCCAGAGAGGGAGGGGGAAGGTGAACGAACGGCTGTGTGGTGTTTAGCTGCCGGCCGGGTTAAACCACAACACTATCACTGCATAGTTATCCTATTTTCTACTGTTAAAACAGCTTATCCTTTAATTCTAATACTTTAAGGCATATTACACCAATGGTCAAACCTATTTTCATTCCAACCTACAACAGAGACAACAAAATTACAATAAAGTCAGCTTCCTCCTCCTTTCTTCCTCTTCTGGTGCTAGGCAGTAATAAGATTCAGCAATAAATGAGGCAAAGTATAATTTGTAAGTCAAGAAAATGTTTACTACCCACTTAGTAAACAGAAATTGTCCAAAGTTTATAATCTGCGCTACAGTGGGCATACACAAGGCACTGCTCTAAAACTCAGTAAAATATTTTTTTTTCTGCTAGAGACCTGTCAGCTGCCTGGATCACTTATGAAAAAGTGGCTCATCTCATGGCAATAAACTGAAAATCTTTATTGGATAGGACGTACCCAATGCCATCATCTCTTCTGAGTTTTTAACTTTTTGACAAA
The DNA here is from genome assembly GCA_011075105.1 of Heteronetta atricapilla. Classification (NCBI taxonomy): domain Eukaryota; kingdom Metazoa; phylum Chordata; class Aves; order Anseriformes; family Anatidae; genus Heteronetta; species Heteronetta atricapilla. The sequence continues at coordinate 82,853,562 of CM021731.1, read as the reverse complement.
CTTAATTTAGATAAGCACCTTCACAGGCACAATCAAGACAACTGTGAGACCAGTTCACAAAATATGTTAGCTTACTGAGCACCTATATTCTGTATGTGCAGGTCAGTTGTCAGGGATACCTACTGACTGGTGTAAATAACATTATTTTACTAGGGAGTCTTCCTGAACAGAAGAAACACTGCATGTCAGTTTCCTGGAAAAATAATAATAATAAAAATCCTATAAAGGATTATTTTGATTATTTGTTAACAGAACATCAGGTAGGTTACAGCCCTTGCTCCCTATTCTAAATGACAGATTTCAGGTTGAATTTATCCAGAGACGTTATATTATCTTGCCCAAAAAGAAGTGTCATTTTGATGGTATTTACAAAAAGGAGAAAAAAAATCACGTAAATGAACTGATGGCATATGCAAGTACAGTAAATTATTAATCTTCATATTGCAGATGTCATGAATAACTTTCTTCAAAAATAAAACAGTAAGCCATCCCTTTTATTGCATTAATAAATCAACAGGAGACAATAACTGTCATAATGGCATAAATGTCCTCCAGCCACCATCACACAACAGCTATTGGAATAATATTTGCTTTGTTTTCTTTATTTGATGCTAGTTCTCAAGTGTGAGCATAGTACACTCCCTGTAACCACTGACACTGCCAATCCTCAGGCTTCTGTCATCCCATGTGTTATTGCTAGCAGAAATATTTTATTTGCTTCTACCAGTCACATCAGAAGTTTTAATTGGTGAAGCCCCATTTAATGAAAAAAGCAAGTAGTCAACAAGTAGCTTAAAGACTCTCTTCACAGACAAATGCTGTTCATACTAGATAAGATGCTTAGTTCTCCTAACAGCAAAACGGGGCTACTCTAGCATACCTCACAAGCCTTTTTATGGACTACTATCAAGTAAACTCTAAGCAAAGCATATAAGTATCACTTACTAATCCTGATTATCACTTGCTTTACAAACCAGAACACACAACAACTGGAAACAATCCCAGAATCCTACTGCAAACAGTTGCTGCTGAACTTCTACAGGGAGGCCTAGTAAGATGTCATGGGCTCCATGTCTGGTTTTATTGCAGACTTCCCACAAGATGCTAGTCAAGAGAGTTTACAGAGACCACCACCAGCTACAGCACTTCTTTTTCTGATTCACGTTCATCTTGCTTCACAACATGTACTGAATTTTTCGGAGTTTTAAGAACTCTAATCTGTAACTGAGGGTCACAGGCCCTCAGAATACTAACTTCTGAGAAAAGGTAAAGCTAAGCATGTGTAACATCATGCTTCTGTTCATTGAAGCAAACCTAGATCAGCAAGTATCTCCTGTATTTTATCCACAAATCTATCCACTACTCTGTGGCACTGTATGCAGCCAGCACATATGCTTTGGAGGGCGGAAACCTGTGCTCAAAAGAACAACCTTAGAGAACACATTCTGGAGTTGCAGCCTAGTAGCAAGCTCCTTTCAATAGTGTATTACTACAGATACAGTTCATCCATCATTTTGTCCAAAGAACCAGAAGCCTCTCACACACCTACTAGACAGGTTTTCTTTTGTGGCTAGACATGGTTGAATTTGGTACCTCAGATAAAATGCACCTGTGATGATGCAATTTTTAAAGCTCACAGAACAAGCATATCAAACAAGCAATGAATTCTTGAGGATCAGAAAAAAACCACACACCCAGGCTTACACACTGAAACCCAACATTAAAGAAGAAATAGTAAGAAAACATGAAATAACTTAAAAAAGACATAACTAAGATTATGCCAAATATATATTAACGACAAAAGGTGATGTCACATTTAAAAAAATATTCAAGTCAAAATTTCAGCTAAATATCATCAACTGTCCTGAGTTATTCAGACTCAAAGAACTGAGTTTCTCAAAGGCAAAGCTCAGAAAGACAATGAAAACACACAAAGTTAAAGGATCCATCTTAATATGGATAATATAAAAAGTGTGCAGTGAAACAAAAAGAAATCCATGTAACATCATATTCCTCTGACCCTCTTGGTCTGGGTTAGGTCTCTCTCCCCAGCTGCTTCAGCCTCCTGACAGCAATCTGCAGCCTGTTTCCAACAGTTTAAATGGTAAATAAGTAACCCGAAGAAGTTCTCTTCAGAGGCAGATCTCTCTCTAATACCTTCGGTTACTGAAAAGCCTCAAGTTTCCATTCTTATCTCATTCATGCTGATAAACTACAGAGGAATCATCCAACTTGGCAAATTAAGTAGTCTCTCAAGTACCAGAAGCAGTCCTATCTGCCAAACTATTTGAAAGAAATGAAGCATGAATACTTGTTTATGAGTTCTTCTTTTGGAAAATAAAGATAATATATATAATCACTTGACAGGAATAATCTCTGACAAGTTATGAAGTGTTTAAAATCCATTGGTGAACTGATGCCATAAAAATATTTTTAAGTGGCAAAAGTCAGCCCAATGGTCAAAATTTAAAAAAGAGTATAAAAGCCTTCTGAGAAGGAAAGACAAAGTGTGTTGATGAAAACTCTTTAAACAACGGAGATTGCTCTGACTCTATCCAAGCGGTTAGAAGCAACTGAAAGGGAAAGGAGTACTCAGCCTTACAAATACAGGGAAAGCACATGCTTTTGGCAGTGTTTGTCTGCACCCATCTGCATACTGGAGCAAAAGTGCTTCTTGCTAAGGTGCTTGTGCAGAGGTATAGTATTGATCTATCTCAACAAACCTGTCACTGATGAGTGATCATTACTCTTTCTCTGAGGTTTATCATGTTCACAGTAAATGATTCCAAGGGGCATGATCCAGCTTAAGTTATCCAGAGACAGGATCAATGTTTGTAGCTGAAAAGATGATGTGGGACTCGCTCTGCTCAGTGCTTGAAGGCTTCAGTGATCAGATAGTACTAAATGTGATCTGAGCTACAAGTGACAGAAATACAGATTTTTGGAAAGGAAGCATCCTTCACTATGCTGCTGAGATCACTTACACTAAAGTAAGAACAGTGACTCCGCCTAACAGCTCCAGCTTAGCTTTTCCAGCTGCTCCTAGACACAAGTTGAAAACCACATGCAGCTGAGACCACTCTCCATGAAACATTTTTGCTACAAGCAGTTTTCCTTGCTTACCTCTGATAGCAAAAGAAAGCCTCTGTTCAGAAAACTGGTGGGTTAATAATGCTCACCCAGATTAAATTTGGAAGCTTCCTCAAATAAATATTTGGAATGATCATTCAGGGATTTTTATGCCTTTTGTTAAGACAAAAGCACAAAGTAACTGGGCTTGAATTTCACTGCTACTCTGACACAAGCGATAGCTGCTACAAAGGCTGTCTTCCTGAAGAGTTGCCACAGCTATCAGTTTTAAAGGTTGACTTGCAACACTGGACCACTCCCTGAGGGCAAAGCATAGGATCATACAATGTCTTGAGTTGGAAGGGACCCTAAGGACCATTTATTTCCAACCCCCCTACCATGGACAGGGATGCCACCCCTACTAGATCATGTTCCCAGGGCCCCATCCAACCTGGTCTTGAACACCTCCAGAGATGAGGCATCCACAATTGCTACGGGATTGCCTCACCATTCTCTGAATGAAGAATTTCCTCCTAACATGCCATCTAAATCTCTTCTCTTTTAGTTTAAAACCATTCCCCCTTGTCCTATCGTTATCTGTCTAAGTAAAAAGTTTCTCTCAATCTTTTTTTTTTTTTTTATAAACCCACTTTAAGTACTGAAAAAGCCCCCTTTCAGTACTTAAATGGACTTGAGTTAGTACTTTACTGAGCTCCCAGTAATCTCTGATGTCAGATCTAAGCCTGACAGATTTTGGAGGCAGAGAAAGACTCACTGCCATGAATGCAAGTTCAGCTCTTAAATTACTACAAATAAAACGGGGTAGCAAAATTCTGTTCTTCTTTCCTTTAGGCCTCTGTCACAGACCACATAAATCACTGCAACAGAAAGGACTGCTTGCAACTGATCACTCTGAAGACACAGTCCTTGAAGAATGTGGACAACAACAAGGTTGAAAAGTAGTGCTTGATGAAAAACATACTCTCATTTTTTTCAGGATACCTACTGGATTTGCACTCTGTCACTATGCTCTTTTTCCAAAGTGAACTCACTCCGAACAAGAAAATTAATGGGTCTCAGGATGATGCCAAATACTTAAAGAGACAACTAATATGGGGTTTCTCCTGGTTCCTCTTAGGGTTGCAGGCTTAAAATCCACGAGAACTTGTTGATCTGTATGAGGTGGTCCCCTAAACAAAGGGAAAAAATATGTATGGATACCTGAAAGCGTATCAAACCTTAACCTGTGAAATATGGCAGGAAGCCTAAAGTTTCAGGCAGTGAACTACAGAATGGCCAAAAAAAAAATAGGGAAGGAAGAAAAAAAAATAAAAAGATAAAATCAAAGACATGGGCAAGAGATCAAAAGATAGCTAGCTGTTAAGATGTGAGAAGAACTATGAGTTAATCTGTAGGTTGGGTCAGCCTCCAGCTCTGTTAAAGTATGTGAAGTAATGAGGCATGAAATCACAACAATGTTATTGGAAGAGCAAAGTCATACGTGATTGCAAATCTTTGGGTATATGCATCCTTTCAATCTAAGCATGCCTTCGGATAAGCACTCAGAAGTGTAAGTCTCCAATCTTTTTTAACAGAAATTTGGAAAATGGGATGGAATTGGCTTGGTATTTCTCAGTTTGTCACTGAGAAAATGGCAAGAAGATTTTTGTACTGCTTTTGTCAGACAAACCTGTAGTCTTGCAAGACAAGTGACAAAACCATTATTTCTAGCTTTGAGGAGTTACAAAATATCAAAACAAGTTATTTTTGGCACTAAAGAACAGTGATTTGACATTTCAGGTTGATGTTTACCGATGTGGACTTATTTTGAAAGCATCTTGATAAAAGAGTTTCAAAAGTTCTAACAAAGGGTCCTAAATCAGCTTAAATGGGCACAGAAACCAACTTTATATATTCCATACTCAAAGAATTTGCTTACTCTGTATAACTCATTACTGTGAAATTTGTTTGCAAACTAGTAATATACCAAGATTCTAAAATAAATCTTCATGTGCAACTTTATTTACTAAAATACATTACATGACACAGACACCTTCCCGTATCCTTACCTCTTGGCCTGAAAGGTAGTATGCTGCTAGAAGACCACCAATGAAGCGAATATTGACCTCAAACACAGATACTTCGGAATTCTGAAACATAAAGAAAATATAAGTAATTAACCAACTCTCTAATCAAAGGAAAAAGGCAAACAGGATGTGAAGAATCTGTCTCAAGTTGTGCCCGGGGAGGTTTAGTTTGGAGATTAGGAAGAATTTCTTCATGGAGAGGGTGGTCAAGCACCGGAATGGGCTGCCCAGGAAAGTGATGAAGTGCCCATACCTAGAGTATTTAAGACATATATGGACATGGCACTAAGGGCATAGTTTAGTGATGGGACTCAGTAGGCCAGGTTGATAGTTGGACTCGATGATCTTGCAGGTTTTTTCCAACCTAGATGATTCTATTATTCTATATTCTAAACCAATATACATGTAAGGGTTTGTACTGTTTCAATATGTTAAACCATACCAAAATTCCTGTGAATGCTTTCATGACACAATGATAATTCCAGCCCTAGTGTCAACTGATTTTTAAAAATCAAATTAGTTTTTCTCCTACTCTCTGATCATATTATCACTACAGAGTACAATTTTAGTTACTTGAGGACAATGAGAGAGAAAGCAAGGACTGTACATTTCCATAATGCAGCACTTTTTCTCTTATGTTTAACCATAACTTGGAATCTTCTAGTTTACAGGACAAAGTAGAAGAATAATTAGAGAATTCCTGTAACACGTTTTCTTAACATGAATTACCAATGTGCAAATTCAGAGCTTCATTTTAAGATACTCTCCACCAAGGAACAGCCTTTATGTATTCAATGCTGTAACAACAAAAGCTTCTCAGTGGTTTTGCAGTTGAAGAGAAACCACTTTACTGCCTTCCTCTACATTAATGTATTTGGTCTAAATCCACTGGTACATTTTGACTCATTTAATCCAATCTGAAAAACTAAGAGGAATTACCTAGTTTTAACATTTTTCTGCCTCCCTCCGAGCCCCGCTCACTCCTTTGCTTGCTTACATCCCATGTCTATCAGAAACTTTTATTCATTCAACCCATTAGACACAAATGTTGTTTTATCAAAACCCATTGGAATAAAACAGGCTTTCATTTATCCAGAAAATCACTATCACACAAGTTTACCTACCAGTGACTACACCGGTGACATGATATACACCAGTATATCTTTCCTTTAACACTACTACGGAAACTATAGCTGGATCATGCATTTTGCATGTATACAAAACATGTATATTTTTCCACACATTATCTGAAGAGATTATGTAAATAAAGATTTCCTCTAACAGTACAGATGATTACAAGTCTGAAGTTTGAAACACTCCCAAAAATCATTTTTTAGTAAAAGATATATTTTTATTCAGATACAGATGACACAAGAAAAATACGAAGAATGCAGTGTATGATTCTAATTAATACCTATTAAAGTCATGAATCACACAAGGAACAGTACAGTGTACAGTAAAACCAGTCACTTGTATTTCCCAGTAAAAGAATTCAAGAGGAATATATTTTTTTTTAATCTTTCAACCACATAAGGAAATCACTCAAGTCTTGCATATACAAGACAACTTGTTAACCTTCAGAAATGTTTTCTGATACAAAGGAAGCTGTAATTTAACCTCAGTGAGTCATGCAAATTTATTTCACCCAAATCCCAGACTAACCCTGCAAATTTCTATAGAGATTTCCTCAAAACAGACAAAAGCTGTGGTAGTAATTTATTCCACCTTCCATAATGGCACGATTATGTCTACACCATCTCTGACATATTTAGGGTCTTCAGTTTTATACTGAATAATTATTTGGCACTAACTAAAAAAAGCATAAAGTAGAATTTCTTTCACATTTGCCAGACAGGAAATGTATGAAACAAAACAAAACAAAAAAATTGCCAATAAATCCTTCCTGAAATGTAAGATTTAATATAAGAATAACAAAAAACATCTGCTCAATTCTGACTGTATACCAACGTACCATTTTGTCGTGGGAGAAATTCTCTTTCACAACTTAGTTATTTCCAGCTATTATGAGCTAGTAAACTCTTATTTTCCTGCAATCGTTTCTTCTGTAGAGGCCTTGTAGTTTCTCACTGACCACCTTCCTTTTTTCTTCCACTTATAAATTGTGCTTTGAAAATACATGTATATATCTTTAATTATAATTGAAGAGTTAAAGGTGTTCTTTTTTAATATTAAGCTAGAAATGGAACACTTCACTTAAGTTTGCATATGAACTTCTGATACTTGTAATCACAAGTTTTTTAAACTCCAGCTGAAAGACTTCTTCCCCTCCATCAGAACACCATGAAGAGGACCGAAGAAATATTAAGACAAGTTCTACTCACCACGCTGAAATCAAGATTTTTGTCAATCCACTCTTGTCCTTCTCTGAATTCATCATGAAGCCCCATGATATAAAGAGTATCCAGTGCATCTACTATGGTAGCACCCATTTGTGAGTTTCCTACACACAAAAATAAAGATTTCTATTACAACTGATTATTTCATTACTTTTCCTGAACATCACAAGCATGAGAAAATATCCCAAGCAGCAACAAAGCAAAGTTACTAGAAGATGACAGTATAACAAATAGTCCAACTGAGCAAGGAATAAGCAGCTACATAAAAGGATTGTATCTCTTTCAAAGCTTAAGTCCTGTGACGTAGTTTGGAATCTGTTGAGAAAAGATGACTAAAGGCAGAAAAAAAACCTTACCTGCTTTCATAACCTGAACATGAGAAACTCTCATTTGGCACAAGAAAGGGACAGAAAGACATTCAGCTTCAAAAAACTATTAGGAATTCTAGTACAGAAATGTTTAAAAACAAACCCACAAAAAACAAGATAAAACAATTGGTAAACAAGATAAAACAATCCATGCAGTGATGTACTGCATTTCCCAACATTTACTACTGAGCATGCCCCTAAGAGCCACATCCAACCTTTCCTTAAACAACCCAGGGACGGTGACTCCACCACCGCGATGGGCAACTCATTCCAATGCTTAACTACTCCTTCTGAGAAGAAATTTCTCATAATTTGCAACCTGAACCTCCCCGAGCACTACTTGGGATCATTCCTTCTTGTCCTGTTGCTAGTTATCTGTGAGAAGAGGCTGACACCCAGCTCCTCACACCTTACTTCCAGGTAGCTGTAGAGAGCAATAAGGTCTCTCCTGAGCGTCCTCTTCTCCAGACTAAACCCCAGCTCCCTCAGCCACTCCTCATAGGACTTGTGTTCCAGGCCCTTCAACAGCTTTGTAACCCTTCTGTGGACATGCTCCAGGGCCTCAATGTCCTTCTTGTACTGAGGGGCCCAAAACTGAACACAGTACTCAAGGCACAGACTCACCAGAGCTGAGTGCATGGCGACGATCACCTCCCCGGGTCCTGCTGGCTACACTATTCCTGATACAAACCAAGATGCCGTTGGCCTTCTTGACCAGCTGAGCACACTGTCAGCTCATGTTCAGGTAAGCATCAACCAGCACCCCCAGATCCTTTTCCTCGGCACAGCTTTCCAGACACTCTGCCCCAAGCCCATAGCACTGCATGGGGTTGTTGCGGCCGAAGTGTAGGACCTGGCACTTAGCCATGTTGAACCTCATCCCATTGGCCTCTGCCCATCAATCCAACCTGTCCAGGTCCCTCTGCAGGGCCTTCCTACCCTCTGGCAAAAGATGACAAACAACAAGCGACAACCTCTTGACGCCACCCCAACCCACTTACTAGGCAGAGGTCTTTCTTTCTGGAGGAATGCAAGGTAATTAGGTATGCATGGGTTTATTTATTTTCACAGAGTGTATAAAACTTCCTAAACAGTAACAAAATAGACAAATGCCATTGTTCATACCAGTATTCTATGAAGGGTACAATAATTATATGATTAGCAATTTTATGACAGTAGTACATTAAAAATTTAACCCAATTTTATTTTGTTAATATGCTTTTCATCCATAATTGAATTTCTACAGGGCAGTGTTGCTGCTTGCTTGTTTCTATTCATTCATTCCTGCATTTCATGTATTTAGGGATTATTTATTTATTTATTTTACCTCAAGCATTACAATAACTTGAGTCATCACCTCCATAGTAATTCTTTTAAACATATACAACTGATACTTGTATGCACATTTAATTCCATTTGCAGGAATTTCATTCTCTGAATAATGAAAATTAAACAAAATAATCTTGATCAGAAGATAATTGCCAACTAATTTCTTCAAAAATTGATGTGCAACTGTTTTAATGAATTTGAATGAACCAGATATGGAAAGCAGTGGTGCATTAAGAGTATTCATGTATAGATAAGGATACACTTCCTTTCTTAAGATTAGTTAGAAGACATATCCTTTGACAAGTTGGCTAACAGGCACACCTATGACTCTCAGGAGTGAAATTAATTCAGTACAGTGCATAAGTACTGCAAGGCTTAACACCTCCAGCTCAGTTCTGGATTCCACTGCTTGCAATAGGGTGTTGCTTTGAGGAGAACAACAGCATGCACTTAACTTTGTACCTTTTCATAAGCCTAATATGACCAGTTACCTAATTTTTCACTTCACAAACACACCAATCAGACCACAGCACAAGGACAGATTTCAGTATTACCTGACAAGGTATTTCTGATGCAAAGTTAGAATGTGTTATACTGCTATGGCACTCAAGTAATTTCTGTACTGTTACTTAAACCACAATGAAAACAAGTTTTCAAATACACAAGGTGCTTGAGTGAATAGGGATACAATGACAACCTGTTTCACACAAGACCCTCTAGCATTGTTTGCAGTCACAAAAACACACACAGTCCAACAGAACAAAGCAAACTTCTCAGCATTTTTCCCCCAAGAGTCAATTAAATGGGTAGGTTCATACTCAGAGCATCTTCTGGGCCACTCTCCAACAGCTTCTTCAGGCTCTCTCTTGTGCTACCTGTTTGACTCTCTCTCTCCTCTTTTATGTCTATCCTCCCTAGACCCACAAACATCCAGCAAAACATTACTGATAAAAGCCACTGTTGCTCATACGTGCCACTTCCCTGAGCAGTGACAGGTGCCTGTTTCTGAGATGCAGATCAGTATGGTTGTAGCTTTTGGTTTACAAATGACAGCTCAATCATTTCTTAAAATGGTCTCCTAAGAACAGCATTTACATCTCAACACATAAAAATAGATTCATTTCTCTTAAGTAGGCTGCTATTTCACTCAAATTTGGTTTATTTTTCCTTTTTCTTCTTACATGTAGCATATTTTTACGTTACTAATCCTAACTTCTCACCAGCATATCATTCCTGAGGAAGACTAAGAAGAGCACTCGGGTTTTTAAGCCTTTTGAGCTGAACACAATTCCAAAAGTCAAGAGATGACAAAAGACATGTTGCAACAGATTCTCTACCCAGTCTTCTTCTGTTTAAGTGTCAATCAGGCAGCACAAAGCAAGCTAATTTCACTCTTGTGCATCCCTTTCATCAAGAGTCCAAAATGTGAAGCTCATTCCCAGAAGTCTTGTATCTACAAGAACAGAGGGTACATCTGGGCATAAAGACATATCCTTTGACAAGGTGGCCACCAGGCATACATGTAACTCTCAGAAAATTAATTTAGTGTAGTGCGTACAGCTTAACACCTTCCGCCCAGTGCTAAATTCCATTACAGAGAATAACAGTCTTAACATAACAACTTTGCTGCCCTATGTTGCAAGATAGGTTCAACTTAAAACTATTTGTGGGCTATGCCACGGTGGGTGAGAGATTCAAATTAATGAATTGCTTTCAGCTTCTCTCTCTTGGAGGACTCCAGATGTCTCTGTGTAGGTGATGTCATTCTTAACTTGATCCAAAATACAAAAAGCTTCTCCTGAATTCATAGAATCATAGTGCTGTGGTTCATAACCTAATCAGAATAGGCAATGATGCTGTTACAGCTATCTTCTTCCATATTAAAATGCATTGCTGTACCAGCAAGGCAACAGCTGAAATCTGAAGCAGGAAGAGTTCAAAGATCACTGATCTGTACTAGGGTCACACACAGTGCTATAGAGAAAATAGACTACAATGGATAGGCAGCTATAATTCCCCACTCCTGATGCTGATTCAAACCATTCAGCATGAACTCTCAAAAGTAAGTCATTTTCCATTCTTAACACAGTATGGTTTTTTTTGTTTGTTTGTGTGTTTTTAGAACTTCATAGCCATGATAAGATTCATAAATTTTGCCTTAAAGGACAAGAAGATAGTCGTGGACTTAAATTGCATGTGTTATTTGAAAAGTAATACAGCACACTATAAACAATGAGATAACAGTTAAGAGAAGTACAGAATGCCTACTAACACTTTAACCAATATGATATGTTATTGCTCCCGATACAGAGAGAGCAGATGTCTCATTGTGGTTAAAAAAGCTGTAAAACAATTAAATCATAATAGAACATAGCACTTTCTCTAGCTGAAGGCACTCCTCCCAGGGTCCACCTCTGTTCAATACAAAGGCTCATTGGTCACGTTGCATAAGATAATAACTGATTCCAAAAGGGCTCAGTTTTACAAATGTCAGATTAGGAAGTTTCCTCTTCATATAATTACAGTTCTAGTTGATTGAGCTCCAAATTTAATGAAGTTTGCCTAATGAATGCCATACTCGTTCTTCTAAATAAAACAGAACATCCATCATGAGCTAATGGAAGGAATTGAGTAGCAAAATAGCTCAACTATTAACAAAATTATGCACACTCATTAAGCAAGAGTATTATTTGAAAGGACTGCAAAATAGTAAGTCAGGTTTATATTTAGATAGACTTCAGTTTCCTAAGATTAGACAAATAATTCCTTGGTCTGATAGCACATGAATCCAGAGTCTGAAATACCTAGCAAATGATATGACTATCTGTAAGCAGCAGGGCCATTAAAAGAAAATTGGTCTTCCACTTCTTTCCTCTAAAATTCTTTCAATATGCTGAAGTGCTAGGTGAAGAACTGCTTTACTTGCACTTTTTAAAGTCTCACAAGAGACTATCAAAGTATTGAGGAAAAAAAAATCTTGTCATCTGTTCCATGACAAAAGAAATATGAAGACAATAAGTAGCCCATTTTCATTCTACCATAAGGTTAAATATAGAGATTTATAAAGTTTGATACTAGCTACAGAACTGCTTAGTGTATTTATTATGCAGAAGCCAAGAAGACCGGGAGCACTGAGGTACTAGAGAAAACGAACAAGCTGTTCTGATGAATTATGATCACAGAATACCTCAAAATTTGAGACATTGCCACATTATATAAATAAGGAACAAAATGATAAATCTTTTGACAGCAAAACTTTGGTAATGCACTCTGAGTTGAAAAGTAATCATCAAGCAGTTACTTCACAGTAACTTTGATTATTTGACCTGTCATCCACATCTATTCTTTTCTTAAACACATATACGCCACACACAAATCTTGTTACTGGAAAACATTTTTGTGAGGGCTTTTATTAGCCTGAGTTGAGGGCTGAGCAGCTATACTGGGTCTGGCTGGAATGGAATAAGGTTATTTCATAGCAGCCATATGGTGCTGTGTTTTGTATTTGTGACTGAAACAGAGTTGATAACACAACCAGAGTTTTGGCTACTGCTGCGCAGTCTTTGCAGAGCATTGAAGCTTTATGATTTTTCCCATTCTGCCCCTGCCAGTTGGTAAGACAGATATGGGCAAGAGGCTGGGATGAACAGAAATGGGACAGCTGACCCAAGCTGACCCAATGGACAGTCCATACCGCAAAACATCATGCTTAACAATAAAAAGCAAGTGCAAAGGAGGGAAGAAGAAGCAGACAAACATTCCTTTTTCTTCACTTATCAAACAATTTTTACCTTGTCACAGGGGCTTTCTTGCCTTTGGTCTTCCTATTCTCTCCCCAGTTCCACTGGGTGAAATGGAAAGTGAGCAAGTGGCCATGTGGTACTGAGCTGACCACCACAGCAAGAGGTAAGACTCAAGAAAAAACAAAGCTGGAATTTGTATGGCCAACAGATTTCAAGAAACTACAACTACAGAAAGTCTTTTTTTTTTTTCTTTCCCTTTTACTCTGTCTGCTGTGCTCTAACACATGAATGTTACAACACACTTCACATCTATCCAAAGACCTTTTAAAGAAGTTCCCTGTCAGAGTTTTTACATGACAAAAAAGTCTGCACCAAGTACTAAAGAAAGGCAGGGTGGACTTGCACCATGGCACTGCTAAAACAGTTCTGATTAGGCAGACTACAGATGCCACAAATTTAAGGAAACACAGGGTATTCCAATGGATCTCTCACTATCAAAATGCACTCTAGGTCAATGCAGGGCTGCAACAACCAACTCAAGGAAACCAGCCTAAAAGAAAAGACAACCAAGAAGCCACTCAATCTCCAAGGAAAGTCATATACAGCAGGCCTAACTGGCACGTGTAACCATTCTCACCCTTCAATCTTACGCAATGACTGAAAAAGAAATGCTTTATTGAGTAGAAAAGACAGCAGATGAAAGACCCAAAAGTGGAATGCTCATCAGTTCCTTTAAAATAAAGATAGGTTTTTAATTCTTCCTAAACCAGTGACACAAATATAAAAGAGTCTATTAGAGATTCTTCTTCTTGCTTACATGGTCAATCTACAGATAACACCACCAACCATAAAAGTTAAAGAAAGTGTTAAGATTGCTTGAAGAAAAACAAGTAGCTAGGCTGTTATTGAAGACAACTGCCTTATATCCTCGTTGTAGGCTTCCAGTACCTAAAGGGGGCCTATAAGAAAGCAAGAGAGGGACTCTTTGTCAGGGAGTGTAGTGACAGGACAAGGAAATTAAAAAAGGGCAGATTTAAATTAGATATTCAGAAGAAATTCTTTACTCTGAGGGTGGTGAGGCACTGGAACGGGTTGCTCAGAGAAGTTGTGGATGCCCCTTTCAAGGAAGTGGAGGAATTAGATGATCTTTAGGGTCCCTTTAAACCCAAAGCATTCCATGACTCTATATCATAAAATAAGCAATATCTCTATGTCAAGGCATCCCAGCTATGGAAGTAATTTACACTCCCAAAACCCAACTTCCCTTCATCAGCATTAGAAAGCTGAAATTCATATTTATTTATGCATAGAGACTAGAGATCTGGATATAAGGAAATGGGTTTTACTTTCAAACAGCAGGATCATGGACTGACCTTACTGATGGATAAAACTTTAAGATTCTAACAAACCTTTTATGGCAGAAACAGTATTTGTCACAGTGACCAATACCCAGTTCTCATTTATTTCATGGCCCTGGACAGACATCATCTGCTAGAAGTAGAACCTGCTTCTACTGGTGCAGAACATCTTTGATTACCGGTGTGTTTCACCAGGGGAGTCAATCTGCAGAAGGAATCTAAGAGGAGCACAGTCTTGAGAGGATAATTCAAAGTTAAAACTCATCTCATGCAGGTGATCTGGACTTCAGCATGGTACAGCACTACAGCTACACTATCCCAATGTCTGGAATGTGCTCCAGCACAGAGCGGATCCTCCCTATACTGCTGCAGTGACTCCACCAACTAAAGAGGAAATCTCAAACCTCCTCAAGGAAAACCCCCCTGGCACGCTTTGAATCTAAAAGATTATCATTGTTATTTTTCACACAGGAAGGTAGTTTAATCCCTAGCACGGGAGTGAAAATGCTTCCTTGATAAACTCAACATGATATTAAACAGAGTTATTAGTCTTAAAAAAATATTCTCATTATCAATAGTCTTGCCTGGCCAGCTTGAGAGGGGCTAAAACATGCAGACTGGGCAAGACTATACAGATCTAGAGAAAGTATAGCAATTTCTATCTAAAAAGATTCAAATAATCTAATTTAAACTGCAGCAACAGGATTTCTTAATGTGATAGGCAATTACAGACCTGGCAGAAAAATATACAACATGAAAATTAAAAGCAAACAATTATCAAACTAGTCGTCTTTATCTTTAATGAGGCTCTGGCAATAAAGCTGCCGCTACTGAAGCATACCACTTGTAAAATATCTTAATGACTCACAATGAACAAGATAATGTTTAAGAAAATGAATTAAACTTTTGAACAGAGTTTAATTCCACTATGAAAACAAGTGCCTCAGAATTAGTCAATAAAACAATACATTTCATACAAAACTGCAACGTATGATTTCAGCTCAGCCTTAAAATGCACTGAATAAGCCTTTAAGTATCCATGGAGAAACCAATTGTGTTTAAAATTTTAGACTAATTAAAAAAGCAGAACAAAACACTAAGCTTGTTGATTGCTTTGTTCTGTTAATTTGCTGATAATAGACAGCATGAAAAGGAGTCCCTAATCTTTTCTACCAGACACTTAAAGTATTTTAGCATATAAACAACATTAAATAATTGATTATAATGCTTTCCTTTATTTTATAAATGATGAAGTAATAGGAA
Source organism: Heteronetta atricapilla (assembly GCA_011075105.1). Classification (NCBI taxonomy): domain Eukaryota; kingdom Metazoa; phylum Chordata; class Aves; order Anseriformes; family Anatidae; genus Heteronetta; species Heteronetta atricapilla. The sequence goes on along the minus strand of CM021731.1, from coordinate 82,837,988 downwards.
TGAAGCATTGAAGTGTATGCTAAGTCTGTGTCCTTTGAATCTATAGAAAAGGGAACCTACGGGTGGATATTATCAATTAAACTGCTGGTTAAATAGCTATGTCCTAAAGACTCAAATTTAAAATCTTTGCCTAAGAATTTATACTATAGTAAACCTGTCTCTTCACTTAACTTCACCTGATTGCTTTGATTCACTTTCCAGATAAAACCTCCTTGATCCCTAAGCTTAACTCAAAATTCATACAAGTGCTAAATGCAGTCCCTCTAGTACAAAGCCTGAATGTGCAGAGAACTGATTTTAATAGGGCTTGGCATATAAAGTATCAGACTGTTTTCATTTTCTCTATCATCAAGTTTCTCTATCATCTCTCTCTTTTTTTTTTTAAGCATAAACACAGAACTGTATTACTGTATACAGAAGGAGGAATTAATGGCTTGTGTGTAGACTATAATTAAGATTAACACTGGAACTATGATCTAAGCTAGTTAGTGTAAGTTAAACCTAGTGATAACCAAAAGGCTTCAAGGTGAGAAGAAAAAGATCAGAATGAGCTATGGAGTAAGAAAGCAACAAGGGAGAGGAGATGGCATTAAACTGAGTACAAAGGAGGAACATGAGGGGATGGAAGTATGTCAGAGAAGAGGCAGGAATGACAGACAAGAAGTAAGGTGCTGGCAATGAGCTACACATATGAAACAATCAAAACTACATACACATCTGGAGCAGCTTCATTTTGAGAAATCGGGAAATGAAATTCTAAAGGGAAGAGTGTGAACAATGGCTCAGAAGTTTGCAGAATCTAAATGCAGGTAGTAGTTAGCTAAAACCAGCAGCAGACCAGGTAAAACTAATATCTGACAGTAAATAAGACAGCATACTATCATCTGGACTCAAGAATGGTTGTATGACCTGTGTTCCTGTACCTTACATACAAAGCAAGTTAAGTACTGACCTTTCAAGATGGTACATATAGAAGTTCTTACAGTTAGCTTTTTTTTTTTTTTTTTTTTTTTTTAACCAGCAGTAAGAAAAGCATCACAAAAACCACACTTCTAAGTCATGATGTCGCACAAACTTTTCCATCTTCAGATAAACCAGAACATGGGCAACTTCTACACACTTTGGTCCAAACCACCTCATACATTTTTTCTAAGTTGAAGGAGAACTAATTTCAGTTGGGTAGCTATGTAACTTCATCAGAATGGTGCAAACGTTGAATGAATAATGTCTGATTGAAGACAAAGTATACTAGGCACAGTCATAATGCTGCACTCACATGGTTGAGCAGCTTCTGAATTACAGCTGGCTCACAGCAGGCTTCAGATGACAGCAAAGCATACTTGCATCTGCCTCCAATCCTGTATGCATGCTCATGCTGCTGTCCTTACCTATTTAAAGTTCAAGTATACTAATCCTTATTTAGTCGTCACACCTGTTTACTTAATATTGAAACACCATCCAAAATACACAGTCTTAATTTCTTTTCCACATTGCATGCTCTGTACGTAATTCCAAATGATAGGAAACAAGTTAAAATTCAGCAATAGCAGTCCTGCAATCTAAATAATTACCAAATCAAAACAAATGGAAACCCAAAAAGCTACTGAGATGACTGGATCTAAATAGGAAGTACATGGGTTAATACACACTGGGCGAGAAGCATTCCATGGGAATACTGTAGTATTAAAAAGAAGAACAGAAGACAACAGCTTCTTATGGTGAAATACCCTCAGATGCATAGGCACACATGACAATTTGACAAAACAGTAGTAATGTTCAAAAATGTTCTCAGCCAACTACAGCTGCTTTTATGGCACCAGCACTGTGAGCAATTAAGAGCGAATGCACAGACAAATTGCATCCTTCTTGCACTCACTTGCAAGTTTTAGAGAAATTAGAGCCATATTCTGAATAAAACACCACCTCTATTGCAGTGGAGCAAAGTAATGTTTACAAAATACTACTTGCCCAATTAGCAGCATGAGCAGACATTTAAATTAGATGAACTGAGGAAGAGTCAAAAGTTATTGTAGAGGGAAGTTATATGCTAGCATCAACGTTAGTCTAAGAAGTCAACCAACATATGGATAGGGAATAGATATGGAAGATACGTGAGAACAACCATTAACAAAGGCTCTTAAGAAAAAAACTGTCACAGTATAATAGAAAATTATTCTCTCACAAGTGGATATTGATTTAAAAAACAGAAAAGTACAAATAAACAATTACTGTGAGGGGAAATCACCAGTGAGGTCATACAGAGACGAATGCTTGGATACATGCTATTCCACATATTAATAAATCATTTGATATAGTGGGTGGCGTCCCTGCCTGTGGCGGAGGGGTGGAACTGATGATCTTTAAGGTCTCTTCCAACCTGAGACATTCTCTGATTCTCTGATTCTATGATTTGGAAATGCTGTACACACTGGATGAGGATACTGAAAGGAATGCTACCACAAAGAAGCCATCCTATATTGATATTCAAGACTCCATAAGCTGTCTGAAAAATGCAAAATACAATTAAAAAGGGAACAGTGAACAATCAGAACAGAAAGTTCTCATCTTCCTCTCAACAGAAAAAGTTGAAAACACATAGAGAAAAGAGACAGCAATGTATAGAGAGTAAAACCACCTATGTACGAAAAATGGCCTAGACCAACACTCTCCATATAAGACAGACACAACTGAGGCTATGTACAGTTCTACAAACTCATGAAAGGGAAGGAAAAGATTAATTATGGATGTTTTCTACAGGTTTTGCTTCAATACTAAAATCAGTCACCTAATACAGTGTGCAGACAGTTAAAAACTAAAAAAGTTCAGAAGTTCAAAACTCAGAACAAAACTGTGGAACCGTGAGATATTGTGGGTGCTCTTAAGTTTATATAAAATCAAAACCAGATCAGATAAAATAATGGAAAAATAAACTAAAGGTTATTAAGTAAAACTTGTTGCCTCTGAGTCCAGAAACAGAAACACCACACAAAATCCTGTAAGCCCAGGCAGTACTCTGAGAAACAGCCATTTACCAGGTGCTTTTCAAATTCTTACATTTTGTCCCTAAGCACATATTGTTTTCAATTTTTGGTAGAAGAGTAATTTTCATGTTTGACCTTTCATCCAATCTGAGGAAATTTTTCTTGCATTATCAGAACACTGTTCTGATTCCAGATTAGGCCAATTATGTAATTTCTTAAAAATTTATCTTTCCAAAATTTGAGTTACTGAGCAAAAAAACCCCACACATTCACAGTGCATATAATGTTCAACATTATCTCAGTGTAGCCATTCACTACCAATTTTGCAGAGATCATTGCTGCACATGGCTGTCTGAAGGCCAGTTTCATTTACTTTAAAAACAAATAGATTTTCAATCGTTTCTTTTTTTTTTTTTTTTGAAATACAGAGATCAGGCTGAAATTTGCAACATGCAATTAACTCTCTGCACTAGCTAGTGTGAGCAGTTTCTTTCCCCTTTCATTTGCCGCTATAAAGTAAAGATAAGACTACTATTCACCAAGTATTTTTCATTAAAAAGATAAGAAGCCAAGAACCTATTTGTTTGCACATATACTGCATTCTTTTTTTGCTCTCATTTATCCTCCACATGGAATCAGAGGCTGAAGGCATACACGGAAAAAGGACACTGATAAAAAGTTGTTTAATTGTCTGCCTTTACCTTATAATTCTTACCATGAGAAGACACCACGAGTTTTTAACCATATTCCCAAATGGTCATCCCTTGTGTGATACACCCCTTTGGGTATATGATCTAGTTTCCTCCTAGTAAAAAGGTATTTTGTCTCCATTGTTTTTATATATTTGTTGGTTATTTGACAGCCAAAAATACAGCAAAATGGCAGGCCCGCAAAACCTCACGCTCAGTTACGTGAACTTGAAGAGTTAATGACAAATAATCAAACAGCAGACAATAGTGTCAGAGCAGTTCAAGGAGCCCAATAACCAATACAATGGAAGAAGACAAAAAATGTCTAATAAACTAATGAATATTTTTCCAGAGTAGTACAAAAAAAAAAAAAAAAAACCTTAAAAATCTTGTAGTACTACCAAGAAGTATTCCACCTCTTATTTTCTAGATCACTGACTGCACAGAGAAATAGCATTACTCTCCTAAGCCATATTGTACTTGCCAGAAATACTGGGACAATAACTCCTTTGCCTGACTCAGCTTATTCTTGCAACCACCCCACGTCTTTGCAGTTTGACAAATGCATTTTCTCCATGGGTCTTGGGAGCATTGCTACTCCTGGTCTCCAGCACCGTAGAGAAATGCACTGACAGTTCTCCATTGCTTAGCAACAAAGAGATCTGAGAGGAGAGCTTCCCACGCTGCTACTGCAGTAGTTGGCCACGGGCTCTGCCAGGCAGGCAGCAGCACGCTCTCTTTGGTAGCAGGCAGCTGGCTCAGCGATGTTCTCCTGGGTCTCATGGGTTTATCAATCGTGCTGGTAGCAAAAGGCTGAGATGGGCTGTGCTGTGAGCCAGGCTACAGGATGCATGAAACAAGTGGGTAGAAGCCAAATAATCAATTGGCAAGTTAATGAAAAAAATAAGTTTAGCTTACTAACTGTCCCAACTGAATTCTCAAGTTGTTTGCAGTGATGTAACTTGCTTGTTAACCCACATTACATATCAAAGTTTCATTTTTTTCCAAACATATGAACCAGAAGCACATTATATGTCACTCAATATGCCAGACAGAAAACCCTTATAGAAGATAAAACATTGTATTTGGTCATGTGTTAGGAGAGAGATATGGCACCGCATTGCAGCCTTTAGGCTTTACTAGGTAAAACAAAGGCAACAATGCAAATGCAAACACAATGTAAATTCATACACTATTTTCTCTTCTTCCTAGAATACAAAATCCCAAAACACAGCTGGCAGATGCTGCAGATTAAATTGACCATTTGCATAGCACGTGAGCTAACAGAAGAAACATGAAAGCAGAATAGAGGCGTAAGACAGTTCTAGCATGACAGAATGTGAAGTAATAGTTTTGTCAAATGTTTGTGCATAAGTACAGGCCTGTCTGTATGCAAGTGTCTGCTAATTAAAAATTCCACATAGTTATCCCTACGGAAAGATCTACTGACACTCTTGAAAATATATGTAGACATGTATCTATCTATGTATGTGTACATTATCAGATCATCTTCACATAATACAGCTCACCTCTAGACAGACATAGTCCAAGTGCAAAGTTTAGAAATGCTCTTCTAGTAGTATGAAGATGATTACAATTTTGCAAGAGTTTGTATCACTACTTTATCAAATACTTTATAATAACATGACAAACCGCACATCTTCATTTTGTTCTTAGGTAAGATTACTCCAAACCCACAAATTGATTTCAGAGCTCTCATTCAAAAAGCATCAGGTCAGATGACAAACAGTGATTTCTATTTATGCTGAGGCCAGTGTTCTGAGTTGCTAAAGATTATGCTCTTTTTTCTTTTTCTCTCCCCCTTCCCCTCCCCCCCCCCCCATTTGGGTTCATTCAGATTCTCATTCAGTTGCTGTTGTTCTCCGTTGGTTTTTTTTTAATAAAGATTGAAGACTGATACAAACCCTTTAGTATTAACAGCTCGATTTAAGTCCTAACAAAGGGTCTTCAAAGGTTGTGCAACAGTAATTATTTCATAAGATATTGAACAAAAAGGTGCCACAAACACACAGTTTAAATCCCTGAATCGTATCTGGCCTGAGTAATTTTAACAATGTTTCCAAAAAATGTTCACCTATGGGTCACCAAACAAATGCTGGGTCACCAAACAAGTGCTGGGTCAAATCACCTTTAAAAAGTTATTGTGATCCCCAAGAGTGAACCCAGGCAAGATTACACTACAGCAGGGCAATCTGAAAACGTTAGCAACTGATGTGGTTTTAGCTCAAGCCTGAAAACCTTCCCAAGTAAGCTTAGGGTTTGTCGTATTTGCTCATTATCTACATGCATCATTTCCCACCAGCCTTTCAGTCTTTTTTTTTTTTATACATCCTTTGTGTTCTAATGAGAACTTGACCCAGATACCATGCAACCCCACCTCTACAATAACACCATGAGGCTGTCAAATTATTTCAGCAGCTTAAGCTGCCCAAAATTATTTTTTTAAGGTCAGCTGCAAAAAAACATCAGCAGACCTGCAAATCAAAGTTAACTGAAAAGTTCTACCTTCTCTCTGCTAAGGCAGAAATAAATGACAAATCTATGATTTTTAAAAGCAGGCAGCTTTCACAAATAAGCAGATAATTTGTGTTTCACCAATACAGAACCTATAAAGGTCCCTATCATGTTATCTACATGTAAGTATCTTTAAAAGCCCACCAATTGCCAGTTACACTTTTCAAAAGCAGCACCATAGTACTAATGCTTTGACTCCACTACTGAAAAGGCACTATTCAAGGTTTTGGCTGACTGACTACACAGTTTGATAGGCAACACTTTTAGCAGCCTCTGCTTTACAGTTTACAGTCATAAGGGTCAGACACCTCAGAAATGCTGTCAAGAGATTCTAGTTGCAGGTCACCTAATGTAACCTCAGAAGGCTTTGTAAGAGTCAAACTTCTAATTGGGGCAGCCCACAAATGTTCTTGCAGGCATGCTTCAATGAGGCACTGAGAACGTGGCTTTGAAGTTTATCACCTTCTCTTACTTATTTTTTTTAATGACTTAGAATTAAATTAAGACTTATTAGAGCAGTGAAGGCCACCTCATCTCCCCTTCTCTCACTCAATCCTGAACCCTGCTAGACCATGTGATGCTGGGAACACTGAAGTTCATCCTGGCATAGGCAATACACACAATCTCAGAGGGAAAAAGGAGTCCAACAGGGAAGACTGAGACCTTATTTACCTTTTATATTGAATCACATTTACCTCATTTGCAAGATTCAATGCAAAAGGATGCTGTATCAACCAGGGGTACTACCTCCTTGCTAAATCTCATAGACTTGCTATGAATTGAGATGGAAGTACAACAGGCTCCAGTAATGGCGGAAAATAGTTTGGGTCAAATAATCTTTGGGATTAACAATAAAAGCAGCTTTTGCTGAGCTGCTTTTTATTAAAAATAGAATCAGATTTCAAAAAGAGTTCTGTAATGCTTCTATAAAGGCAAATACCACTGGGAATGGTGTCGTCATTGGTAATAGAGATTGGTAATGTACTAGCAGTAACAATACAGCCTGGATAGTCCTTGATACAAGAGCAACTGATTTTTTTTCCCTTCTCCAACCACTCACCAAGTCAACAATATCTGATGCTATTTTAGATTTGATATATCCTGAAGATATTACAGAAAAGTTTTCCATTGAAATAGCCTTTAACAGATCAATCATAACATGATTTGGCTAAAAATTAAATGGCACAAAATAACATCTGGATTTCAAAAGGACCAGCACTCAGACAATTGGCTGGGAGAATTAACAGGAACAAGAGAATCACAGAACTGAATGTGGGAGAAGTCTACAATTTCTTTCAGACAATAATGTTGAAACTACAAAGAATAAGTATTCCAAATGCGAATAAAGTAGGTCCTCATTCCTCATTAGGAGATACAGGAGAAGTGAAATGAAAAAAACTAGAGTAAAACAGTAATTCCAAATAATTCTATAACATTGCATCAGACATATTAAAAATGCTTGCCATATAAAGAAAAAAACTCATTTCACATGCTGAAATAACATCATTTTTAGCAAATTAATCAACAGAATTGCACGTTAATTCAACCGCAAAGATTACACAATTATACAGGTGAACACTGATAATTTTCATAACTTAATCTGCTGGAAAAAATATACAGAGAAGCCATGATTTAGAGATGACAGACAACTAGGTAAAAAGCAAATTACATCATGAGATGCCTCCAAAGAGGTTTTTTCTGATAGAAATTCAAAGTATTGCCAATTTACAAGGTAGCAATGAGAAATTGTCTAAGCATACCCCACAGTACTCTGAAAACCTAAGAAATGTCTTTGTCTGTCACAGCAGAAGCCTGTTGCTCTCTGCTCTTCCCTGCCGTCTCACATTATCTCCTTGCACTATGCTCAGTGATGACTGAATTTTTAGACTCTTCTATTTCACTCTTCAAACTCCCCGCCCATTCCACATGCATTTTTCTCCTGAGCATGCTAAATTGTTCACCTTCCCCCCCAGACAGCTCCATCTGACCCCATCATTTCTTTATAAAGGAATATAGAGAAGTAAAACAAACAGCACCTTTCACACCATACTGAAGTGTAACAAAACACGTTCCAGTGCATGAACAAAAGCAATCAATGCCAGACTCCAAGCCATTTGTTTGCAGTAAAAGTGAATAGTCCTTGTTGATGGCAGCGCTGGTATACAAGTTTGTGGTTTTTGTTGTTGTTGTTGGTTTTTGTTTTGTTTGTTTAAAGTATTTCAGAAATCGCAGCAATCGCATTCCATTGCTGAGAGCAGGGGAAAAAAAGCAGAGTGCCTTGTTCTCCCTTCACCTTCCAGTATATGTTTTTTTAAGGCTGAAGTTCACCATACATGTAAATTTGACAAAAAACAGTTTGAATATAAATAATGTTATAATATAGCTTATTAATTTGTTAAGATATAAGAATGGTTTCAAGATAAAATTTATGGGGAATAATAGCAGGGACAGACCCCCCAAAAAATCTAAAAATCCCTTAAATATTAAAAAGCTTTTGAAACAAGTAATTTCACTCATTGGTTGGAATAAATTTCCTCTGGAAGGTTTTCCTAATCTGTATTTCTATCATCCACAAGAAACAAATCTGAGGTTTAAAGTAGGATAAATACCAATTATAATGAGAACCAACCTCATACAATGTCATTAGCCAATTACATTATAATAAAAGCCAATAAAAAATCTTGATTTCAAGTGAACATAGTAAATACTACAATACTTAAGGTATACACTGCATAATCACACTTTCTGTTGATGTAGAAGATGGTTAAATGATAAAATTTGTACCTTTTTCAGATACCACAGAATAGATGGACACAGTGTGAAGCTCTCCAGAGAATTTTAAAGAAACAAACAAAAAACCAACACCCTACAGTCTTAGAAGAGTTCCCTTTTGTGCATTTCAAACTTCATTGGTCAGTCATCTTTGGTATTGTGCATTCTGGACTGGTCCAGGCTTAACCTTGTGGTGGTTTCACACCGATGGTTGGAGGAACTCCACCACATGGCTCTCACACACCCTCTCCTCAAAGGAAAAGGGGGAGAAAATAAAAAGGAAAGGGGTTCAAGAGCTGAGATAAGGACAAGGAGATCGCTCACCAATTACTGTCGCAGGCAAAACAGACTTCAGCATAAGAGAGTAATATAGTTTATTGCCCATTACTAAGAAGCTAGAGCAGTGAAAAACTAAAAGCAAATTAAAAACACCCCCCACACAATCACACATCCTCGTGTACCTCTTCTGCCTGAGCAGTGCAGGGGAACAGCAAATGGGGGCTGCAGTCAGACCCTAAAACCTCATTGCTGCCACTTCATGGTCACTCGGTGTCCCTGCTCCAGCATGTGGTCCCTCCCATGGGATCCCATTCTTCCTCAACTGATCTTGCATGGGCTTTCCACAGGCTCCAACAGGGGTCTATACCACAGGTGGCAGTTCCTACCAGACCCCCTGCTCCACTACGGGCTCCTCTCCACACGCTGCAGTTCTGACCCAGAGTCTGCTCCTGCGGGGGCTCTCCATGGGCCGCAGCCTCCTCCAGGCCACATCCACCTGCTCCACTGGGGGCTCCTCCACGGGCTGCAGCGTGGAGATCTGCTCCATGTGGGACCCATGGGCTGCAGGGGGACAGCCTGCTCCACCAGGGGCCTCTCCACAGGCTGCAGGGGAACTTTGTCTCCGGTGCCTGGAGCACCTCCTGCCCTCCTTCTGCTCTGACCTCGGGATCTGCAGGGCTGGTGCTCACTCCTTGCTCTCTCAGCTGCTGTTGCACAGCAGTTCTGTTTTTTTTTCCCTTTCTTGAATCTGCTGTCATAGAGGCACATTCAATGTTACTCATTGGCTCAGCTCTGGCCAACGGTGGGTGAATTTTGGAACTGGCTGGAACTGATCCTTATCTAACATGAGGCAGCTTCTGGACTCTTCTCACACAGGCTACCCCTGCAGTCCTCTGCTACCAAAACCTTGCCACATAAGCCCAATACAAACCTTAATCACTAACTCCAATGTTAGTTGTTTTGTTACACCAGAGAATGAACCTAGAGAGCCTCCAGGGCTCAACAGCCCTCAACAGCCACAACTACTTCTTTTATACTGTCAGTCTTATGAAATTGGAGACAAAAAATAGATTTCTTTCCTGGTATGATCACCAATAAAATACTTGCTATTTTCCAATCACATTTCCACTTGTTCTGTCTTAAGGAATATATATTCCAAAAAAAGCAGTACTGCTGCAGATTGATGAGATTTTAAGGAAGAAAAGTCCATCTGGTTATCTATTCTGATCACATACATGCAATGCATACTATTCAGTTTCTTGATCTTTACCTTCTTCATGTTTCATACTGTTCAAAATGCCATTCGTAACACTTACATTCACACTCCATTGCACAAATATTCTCACTTCATCCTTTGAATTTCTTCAAACCTTTCCACTACCCTCAAATTTCTATATTTTTCAACTTTTCTTTCTTTCATTCAGGTCTACATAATCAGGATCCACAAGTCACACATCAGGTAACAACATCACTCTTATCTATACTTTTTTTTAAGCTACTTAAAAATTCATCTTGTTACAAACAGCTTTTCAGCATCTTGCATATCCAAGAATTAAACATAAAAATTTAGACAAGAGATGAGAGTTTTGTTTTTAAGACAAATGTACATTCATTGTAACCCCAAATATCATCACCACACTACCTTATATATATATATGCTCATATACACAAATCAACAGCGTGCATAGACACAACTTTGATTTTGCAAAAATAAGAACAGATTACTCCCCAAAATATAGTTTAGTGAAGTTACTCACTAAACCACCACTGAAGTAACTGACAATTCTGTGATCCTCAATTATACTCAAACATAATTTACTGTAACACTTGGATAGACGTTCAAAGAGAATAGCATGAACAAAAAAATATAAAATGAAAATATAGCCTACCAAATATGTTGGTGGAATGTCCTTTCCTGGCAATTGGTTTGAGCTCATTATGTCCCCATCCATATTGCCTATAATTGTCCCAGGCATGCTTCATCATCTAAGAGAGGAAAACAAATAGGAAAAAAATAGGATTCAGTTATGTTGTGAAGCTACTTCATACAAACGCGGTATTTTATTCCTTATTTGAGACTTCAGACTTCATTTCTCTCACTCATCCCTGCATACTGATGATTACATTGCTACTACTTCTATTTACTTAAGAAGTCAGATTATATATCATGAATAAGTTTTGAAAACAACTTAAATCTATTTGACTTGAGCTAGAGGATTCTCTGTATTAGTTCATTTACTTTTTCTTTGACTTAAATATATACACGGACATTAAGAAATTAGTGAAAAATACTGGCTAATATCCAAGCTGCTAGCCTGAAGAAAACAAACAATCAAACAAAAATATAGCAATATCTGAAGCATAAAAGGGATGTATTTATACTGGTGCATCAGAGCATGACTAAACAATGTTGCAGAAGGCATAATACATTTTTTTATTAGCAACGCCTACTTGACAGAAATATACTGTGTAACAGCCTCTACCATGAGAAATGCCAAAAGCTTTGTTCTTTAGAAAGTATAATGAACAAAGCAGTAGAAAATTACTTCACAGCTTCAGGTTCCTGTAATAGTTGTTCCACAAAACACTCTTTTTAATAGAGATTTATACTACATAGTAAACTACTACAAAAAAATAAAAGTCTTGTTGGACCACAAGTATTAGTTGCACACATCAGCTGCTAAGCAGTACTCTTACATATTTCCTAGAACTTCCAAAATTCCTTGTTTGCATACAGCTGAAATTCAGCAGCCACCGAACTGCAAAACTGAAAGTATAGAAATGCAGTTTAATCAAATAAGATTAGTTACCTAAAGAAAAAGAGTACGCAAATATTACACTAAAAGGAGAGAGGAGACATTTCATTAGTATTGACAGATTCTTTAGTGTTTACTAAGCACTTAAGTAATTGATCAATAAATAGCTACTAGAAAACGCAGTAAAACCCTGTGTCCTGGTTTCAGTTGGGACAGAGTTGTTTTTCCTCCTAATGGCTGGTGAGGTACTATGTTTTGGATTGGGATGAGAAGAGTGCTGATAACATGCTGGTGTTTTAATTGCTGCAGAGCAGTGCTTACACTAAGCCAAGGACTTTTCAGCTCCTCGCTCTGTCCTGCCAGTGGGCAGGCTGGGGGGGCAGCAAGAGCTGGGAGGGGACAGACCCAGGACAGCTGACCCAAACTGGCCAAAGGGGTATTCCATACCATCTGACGGCATGCTGAACAATATATAGGGGTGGCTAGCCAGGGTAGGGGGGCCAGCTGCTCGGGGTTGGGCTGGGCATCGGTCAGCGGGTGGTGAGCAATTGCATTGTGCATCACTTGTTTGTACATATTATTATTATTATTATTATTATTATTATTATTATTATTATTATTATTATTATTTTCTCTCTTAAATAAACTGTCTTTATCTCAACCCACAAGCTTCACTTTCCCGTTTCTCTCCCCCATCCCAGAGAGGGAGGGGGGAGGGTGAGCGAACGGCTGTGTGGTGTTTGGCTGCCGGCCGGGTTAAACCACAACACCCTGATCATAGGTAGCATAGAATAGATAGGTAGTATAGCTCTAACTAACGCTATCCAGAATCAATCTACAATTTATATACATATCTGTACATATATATGTATATATATGTTTCCTAAAGATCATAGAACCAAGAACCACAGCTTCATTCATGCTGGAAGGGACCTCGAGATGACTCCAGGCCAACCCCCTGCTCAAAGCAAGATCAGCTGTGAAATTAAACTGGAGCTGCTCGAGGCTTTATCCAGTCAGGATGGGACAGGATAGTCAAGGCCTTCCTGAACCGTTCTGCTCAAAATTGCAACATGACACTCCTAAAGACATTACAGTGGGGGACAAAAAAAAAAAAAAAAAAAAAGACATGGATTTTTAGAAGACACTAGAGGATAGACCTAACGAAGCTGAGCTATTATCTGAGTTTGAGAGTTTGATAACAGATGGATATCTAGACAACAGGGTGATCATGACAAGGCAGCTCTAACCAAGCTCTTTCCAAAAAAAAGGGGGAGTTGAACTTCTGAGACCTTGGAATGTATCAATGAAATATTTCATGATGAAGAATCAAATGACCACTAACGTTTTAGCTCTGTAAAATTTCAGACAAAGCATAGACAAATACCAGTACAGATCACAAAATGGCTAAGCCCAAAAGAAAGAGCAATAAATTGTTTCCTCACGGCAGAACGTTAACCATGGAATATTCCACCATCCCCACTTGCTATGCCTATTGAGGGTCTGAAGAGAAGGTGTAGATTTTGGTACAGATTTTTTGTTTGCAGAATATTTACCTCTGAGGAAAAGACAGACATTACAAAGGGCTAAAACAGAATCCATCACTACCTAACATGTTTTTATATCCATAAGTTCCTAAGATATTCTCCTAAGTTCCTAATTTCTCCTAAGATAAAATTCAAGAAAGAGAAATTTTCAAGGAACCAGTTTCACCAGATGCATCCATTAATGGAAAACTAACTTAAGAAAACACTATTGAGACCAAAAACACTGTCAAAGCATACTTGACTGCATCATCTAAGGTTCTGAGAAAATAAATCATATTTTGTAGAGACTAAGCTACTTTCATAAACATGAACGGGTGTCTTTCCTGTCACTTCTGCCTCTCCCAAACAGGACACAAATCAAATGGTATTATAATTCTCCAAGCATCTTTTTATCATTTTTACATTAGCAAGACAACTGATCTTTTCCAAATGAATACTGAACGCTATTCAGGCATGCAACATGATGCTCTTGTCTACCACTAAATGAGCAAAGACTTGATCATATCAGGTCAGCAGATAACTGCACATTACATGTAAGGGAGAAGCCCCACAGCTCCTGTACACAGTATTAAGTTTTGTAAGGATCATGTACCAAGAAATCTAATAACAACATAGGATTTCCACTGTTGCCAGAAGTGGTAGCAGGATATACTGTAGATATAACACCTATATAACTGGAAGCAGTTGTGCAGGCAGAAGCTTGTGAGAAGACAGGAGAAGACGCGTCCCGCTGCCAGCTAAAGCTTTAACAGAGGATGCCACTTTGGCTCAGGAAGTATAAGCAACCTGACCTCCTGATCTGAAAAGCAAGATTATCTCTACCACTATGCCAGAAAGCATTTATGTAATGAAATTTGTGAATACTGAATTATAGCTGCCAGTAGGCACTTGCAGGCTTTTCCTTAAAAAACTTATCTTTACAATGATAGGGAAGTTTCAGACACTGACTAGAACATCAGCACATCATGATGACAGGAAGAACATAAAAATATTTTAGAGAAGAAAAAACAAAAACTAAAACAACCCTACCCTTTCAAGAAGCCATTACAGGATAAACTTAAGCTCAACTACGTGAAAGAAAAAAAAATCAACTTGTCCAAGGATGCATCAATAATTCTGTCACGAGAAGTGGAAATTTCTATAGCTGAACTTTCCACACCAGACAACAGTTCGCCAAAGCAAGCCCTTGGAGTTGATGGCATATAATATGAAGATCTCGTCATGTGGCCACCCAAGAATGAATGTTTTTACTGATGGAATTCTCACTGGTTCTATTAACTCCAGATGACTGATCTTACTTTTGACAGGAAAATGATTCATATGGAATAGGTTCACTGAATACCAGTCTTGAAAATGTTTATCATGGGACGCACCCAAAATACAAGTCAGCAAGACAGCGCTGCATGCTTGATGATTCTACCAAAAAAATGAATTCGGACTCTGCTAATATAGAGCCAGAATAGCAAGAAGCAGGGTATGTTTCAAATGAAACTGCTTTTGTAGGTACACCATATCTAGATATTTTTACTGACTTTAGAAGGCGTATGCCTCGTTCATTGGATCAGATCCTCTGCAGTTGCTGAGAAATCAGTATTTTATAACAGCAGAGCGGTAATGTGTCTTAACAAAACCACAGTTTTAACAGTAAAAGGAGGTTACAGTAACGAAAGAGAATTTTGTCAGGAAGTTGCATCACTACAGCAGTATGTTAAAATAATCTGTATTCTGAATTATTATTTCTAAAAGCCCTTTTCCACTCCCCCAAAAAGGATAGACACTTAAAATTAGCAAACTAAATCAGAGTCCTAAGAAATAAGCAAATAAAGCCATTTATCAGCAAATTGCAAAGAATGGTTGTGCCTACAAATCTATCTTTTTATTGACATCCGTCAGGAATATGCATAACAGAGACAACAAAGAGGCTTTGCTTTCAAAGGAACATATTCTGGTTAAGAGTATGATTTCAAAAGATTATATAAAACACCTCTAACTTCTATTTTTAAATTAGCAAAGGAATTGCTAGACAAGCTTATTGTTCAATTGGCAGATTAAAAATTAATAAGCACTTTCCTAGTGTCTGTGGAAATTACTTTCTGGAGGTTAAATTGAGCAATGATCTTTCATTGTATAGATAGTCTGATGTTTGAAGAAAATTAGAAAAATTATTATTTTACTCTTGTGGGAGCTACAGATTTCTACATAAACAGAAATTACTTCTGGCATCAGCCTATACTATTGTCATGCATATCTGAACAATGCTACTGAAAACATCTGTTTGGAACATATTCCTAAAATGCACAGAAAGGTGGGTTTTCTTCATTTACTGATAAGCATAGTAACAGATCCATTACTAAATTTGAAAAAAAAAAAAAATGTTTATTAAATTAATGCAACATGGCAGACTTGTTTGTTTGCATAGAAGATGAAGTGTAAGACACCTGATGGATCTAAGGGGACAGTACTTCAAATGGTGCGAATCAGAACAGTAGATGTAAATGGCCTGAACTTGGAAAGCTTACAGCAGTGGAATGAGTACTCAAATTTATGTAAGCAATACAAAAACTTTTTTTTTTTTTTTAAACATGACGAATCCATATTTTTGAAATTGTGTCTTCTCGTGGTTTCAAGAGAAACTGGAAGAGTCACAGGTTTACTCATCCTGTGTTCAGAAAACTAAACCTCACAGATTACCTTTGTAACAGCACTTCAGAGCAACCACTAGAAAACAGTTCTTTTCTTCAGTGTTCTAACTGTTGCCTTTTCAGGCAATCTAATAATCTTCACCAGCTTCACCATCATTGGGAAGCTTCTGGACCCTTCTCACAGAGGCCATCCTTGCAGCTCCCATCTACCAAAACCTTGCTATGTAAACTAAAATACAACTAGTCATCCATTTCCCCCAAAATAATTTGTAATGTTTTACAGCATGGATCTCAAGCACATAACTCAAGCCCCAGACTGCTTAGTTCAACAGCTGTTAGTAATGAAACTTGACAAATGTTTTATTTCACATATTGTGTTTATAGATATCAGACTTCCTTTGTTGTGCATCATGTCATCATGGAAAAAAAAAAAAAACACATTGGGAAATCTTTGGTACTTGTGTTCAACAATTTTATTCCCTCTTCCAGTTTCTGTTAATCTGCACAGATAATTCATCAAGCATAGGAGTCTGTAGTTCTTTGATCTCTCTGTGATTCCTTTTTAAAAACTGCGGCTTGTTAGGAACCTTCTAGTCCCCCAATGAGCAGCAAACAAGAATACATGTCGGCAGTGCAAATCAAGAATGCAAATCTCAGAGCAAACTAAGTCACAGTTAACTGTTGGAAGTTTCAGATATTGAAGTATTCTATGTACATGGACCATGTTTTAGTGGAACATGCCATAAGAGTTGACTCATCAACTACTAGTTTACATTGATATTTTACAATGTTATTGATACACAATAATTCTGAGATGTAACCTCGAAGTATTAACAATCAAGTAGATTCTTTGTGTTAAGGAACATTGTTATATATTCTACATTGCTCTGGGAAACAAAGGAGAAATCCTGCAAAGATGACTAATAATCAGTAGATTTTTTTACTGCATTTAAGAAGATGCTTTTGCTTTCCAGTAAGAGTCTCCATAGCTGCAAAATACACAGTGTACTTTCGACCCTGTGTACTTATATTAAAGGTTTCTCCATCCAGACATAACTCATTATTTTTGCTAACAAAATCTCCATAGTACAGGAAAAAGCTGCACATAAAATGCAAAATTTTAAAAATCACCAAGTTCCATCAGATTTCATGAAGCTTTTTGACCCAGTAGTTCTGACAATAAGTAGTTTACCTGGGGTTTTGCTCTCTTCTGTTTGTCTGATTGTAATAGAAAAATGAAGCATTTCCTTGTTTCTTTTATTTTACTTTGCATTTATAAATTTTAAATACTATAAACGTGTTAGTTCATTGTTGAAAGACAGGTTCTTTTATAATGAAAGAAGTCTGAAAGAAGTTACCTTTAAAAATGAAGACACTCTTGAATTTTTAACGTTTCCAATAATTTAAGAGTACTAGAAAATTCTGCAATTGTTCAGCAATTGCTACAACTTGATTTGTTTTTTAAATACCTTCAAACACTCAAACTTGCATTCTTCATTAGCAGCACATTTTAAGTTACCAGCCAAAGCAAACTATCCAGGATATGCAGCTGAAATACTGCACCAGCTGCCCATTGAGAAAAAGTTTTATTATCATCCTCCTGCCTGAGCAGAATGAATACACCAAGTTACAAACATACATAGTCAAATACATAAAATAAGTTTTACAACTGTAAAAATGAGGAGTTTTTTGTACAATCACCAGCATGTCAGGATGCAAATCTGTGCAGGGCCATTCCTAACTTGCCTGTACTGGCCAAAGTGCTGATCACACAACTTTCTATCTGATAAAGACACTGAAAATTAGTTTACCAACAGACAATCCTGTGTCTTGATGAGAAGGAGTCTATCTTTATTTATGTAGATTTCACTTATTCAGTAAAGATGAACATCAAAGAAGTACAGTGAAACTAGCTTAAAGCCAACATAGCTGTTTTCAATATACTGAATTACACATGAGGATCCAGAATATTTCAAGAGTGTTGAAACAGAACCACTTACTAAAACATATGCACACACGTGTAGGGCGTGTTACCTTAAATACTAAAAAAAAAAAAAGGTAGGTAATAATATTTATTGCACTTCATTTTTATTCTGATCAAAGCCAGAAGCAGTAAGATATAAAATACAGTGCAAAAAATTTAACATGATATATACTAAAAAACCCGATGTCCTAACCAAGTAGGAGTCTGAATAAGTTGACTGAAAACAAATACACTGTAGTGTCAGCTACGGAAAGTATGTAAGTTTCAGTAAAGAAACTGTTATAATATATTTTGAAATGCTGAAAGAAGTCCCACACTCAAAAAAGGAGGCCAATTTGGTTACATCAGAAACACTGCAATTACAGAAAATAAACGAGATTTAGCAATGAAAGACATATGAACAGTTACAGGAGTTATGCAGCATGAAATAAATATTTAATCATGTATAGCCTTTTTTTTTTTCCTGCACAGCTCTTTTCTTAACAAGCACACAAAACAGAACTCAGGTAATGGATACTTATTCTTTTTAAGATGATTTCTTAGGAGAATAAAGCTTAGGCAATCTTCCTGTCTATACAACTGTCACTCACCACATACATTTGCAGTAGCCTTTGAATCCATTGTCTAATTTCAAACTTGATTTCACAGAATCGGAGGAACCAGGCATTTGAGACCTCTACTTTTTGTGAAAAAATAAGAAATCAATGTCTCTGTAAGGAAGATGGACAGTAATGAGTACCCCAACTGAGAGAAAGGCAGTTATAATCCATTCCTTTATTCATTCAAAGGGACAACATTTAGCATACAGGTATCTCTAAACCGGGCACAAAACACATCATGATTCATGCAGTCAAGTAAGAAGGTAAGAGGAAGTTCACAGCAATGTGTGCATGAGACAGAAGCAGAGGGTGGTATAAGGATATGTAGGTCAGAAAGCCGTAGGAAACTATTAGTTTTGCTGCTTATAAAGCTGTTACTTCTCAATTGTTAGCAGCCTCTTGAGCATCATCCAAAGACCATGATGAAAATACATTTTAATCATCTCTCTTCTTGGCACATTCTTGTAAGTGTTTCCAAAATTGCCTCTAATATGAAATACATTATTCCCTCTCTTAATATATAAATACCTCCCTTCTAAAAGGTAGCATATTTGAACTCGCATTTAAAAAAGACGATATGCTTTAAGTTTTGCTGAAAACCAGATTAAGTTCACTAGAAGAACTCAAGTCAGAGCATTGTTCCTCACTCACGCGATGTCATCCAAACTCAGCAGTGATTTGTTCTGCAGGTGTCAAGAAATGGGCATCCAGGGTGCAAAGGGGACAATTAAAGATGACTTGCAGTAACTTTTGATTAAGAGGCTTGCTCAATTTTTTGCCAAAAAACTATGACAGAAGCAGGAACAAAACTGAAATTTTGCTGTGTTGAAAACAACTTGTCAGAAATTAATAAAATATCTCCTTGCAAGTCTGTGTCATGAAGCTTAATAAGTTTGTGAATAAGGAGCAAGCATGCTACACAGCCAGAACCTTCATTCACTTCACAACCAACTTATTCTATGAACACCACCTACCCTTTGAGCTGAAAAGGTTCTATGCACAATTAGGACTGCCTAATTATATGACTGCATATCATAATGAATACAGAACAAGTAGAACAAAAGCTTCAGAGAACTCTCAGACTTTTGCTAGCATACCTTTGAAACCCAGAACACAAAAACTATTTCACTCTATTTACTTAAATTGCACATTTTTTCCATTCTGGTAAAGCTTTCTTTCAGTTGACAGGCTTAGCTAACAGACTTCAGAGAACTTCTACAGTTGGAATTGACCTCTGAAGGTGACCTGGTCTTACTCAAGTAGGGTCACTGAGAGCACGTTGCCCAGGACCATGTCCAGACAGCTTTAGAAACCTGTTCAAGGAGGGAGATTCTGTAACCTATCTAGGCAACCTGTGCCAGTGCTCAGACACCCTCACAGTAAAGAAGTACTTTGTGATGTTCAGGGGGAACCTCCTATGTTTGTGCTCACTGCCTCTTGTCCTGGCACTGAGCACCACAGGGGAAAAAAACAAACAAACACCTGGCTCTGCCCCCTCCTTCAGGGATCCACAATTAATCTAAGATTGAGAGGTTTCACAATGATATCAGCCAACTCCCTCATCACTCATGGGTGCATCATGTCTAGGCTCATGGACTTAGGTATGGCCAGTTCGCTGAAGTATGTCCTGACCTGACCCTCTTCCACTAAGGTACATTGTCCTTGCTTCAGTCTGTAACCTCCCATGCCTTGGATTCCTGAAGGCCAATCTTACTAGTAAAGACAGGCAAAGAAGGCATTCAGTACATCGTCTCTTTCCACCTCCTGTATAACCAGATCTCCCGTCACCTTCAGGAATGGGTCCACATTTTTCCTAGTATTCCTTTTGTTATCTATGCACTTAGAGAAGCCCTTCTTGTCATCTTTGTCATCACTGGCCAGATTCAATTCTACGTGGGCATTGGCTTTCCTAACCCTATCTCTGCATCCTTAGATAGTGGCTCTTTCTCATTCTGGGTTACTCATCTTTGCTTTTACCTTTTGTGTGCTTTCTTTTTGTGTTTGAGTTTGGCTTAGAGCTCCTTGTTTGTACCATGCAGGTCTCCAAGCATTTTTGCTTAACTTCCTATTTGACAGAAGATACATTTCTTGAACTAGGAGATAATCCTTGAGTATTAACTAGCCTTCTTGGGCTTCTCTTCCCTTTAGAGCTTTATGCCATGCAACTCTACCAAGCAGATCCCTGAAGAGATCAAAGTCTGCTCTCCTGAAGTCCATCTTGCATCCCTCCCTTCAGAATCCTGAACCCTCCTTTCTCATAGTCACTCAAGTCAAGGCTGCCTTTGACTTCCACATCCCACAACCATCCCCTTGATGAGTATGAGGTCCAGCAGAACACTTCTCCTCACTGACTCCTCTACTACCTGGCTGAGGAAATTACCATCAATACACTCTAGAACCTATTTAGATTGCTTATGCCCTGCTGCATTGCCCCTCCAGCAGGTCCTGAGGCACCTGAAGAAGAACAAAAAGGAATGCCAGACAGTAAGTCAGTTTCAGTAGGGTCCCAACTTAAATCACTCTGAACAAATACATGTTGCACAGCAAATAAGCAAGGAAAACTAGAATTTTTAGCCCACTCTCAGGGCTATGATACCACAGGCCTCAGTGGGCTGTGGTGGCTTGCATAATTAGAGTGATGAGATGAATGGCTACAGGCTCTTTAGGAGAGATGGGAAAGGAAAGAGAGGAAGTGGGGGTACATTAGGAAAAGTCTTGATTGCATGGAGCTTAGATAAGGTGATGAAAGTGTTGAGTGTCTCTGAGTAAGAGTCATGGGAAGGACAAACAATGTAAATAGTGTGGTTGGAGTATGTTACAGAACACCCAACCAGAATGAAGAAAGACAATATTCTGTAAGCAGCTAGGAAAAGTGTCATGATTGCTAGCACTCATTCTCATGGGAGACTCCAACTTCCTAGATGTCTGCTGGAAATGCAATACAGCAGGGAAGAAACAGACTAAGGCATTTCCTGACTGTGTGAAGGACAACTTCCTCACAGGTAGTGAGGGAGCCAACTATGGAAGATGCCCCACTTGACCTATTAGTTAAAAAGGAAGGTGTCATAGGTGATGTAATGGCTGGAGACCATCTCAGGCACAGCAATCATATGACAGCTCTCCATCCTTGAAGAAGAAAGCAGGGCAGTCAGCAGAACTGCTACTTTGCATTTTTGGAAAGCAGATTTGGGGCTGTTAGGGACGTGGCTAACAGAGTTTCTTGGGAAATAATTCTAAAGGGCAGAGGTTTCCAGAAAGTCTGGATATTATTTAGAAATGATATCTTGAAGGCACCAGATCAGGCCATCTCTATGTGCCAGCAGAGAAGATGACCAGCCTGGATAAACAGAGAGCTTCTTCTGGAACTCAATAAACAAGGACAAGATAGTTTATAACCTTTGTAAAAAGGAGAAGGCATCTCAGGAGAACTACGAAGATGTTGTGATGTTATGCCATGAGAAAATTTGAAGCTAGAACTTAATTTGGCTATTGCAGTTAAAGACAATAAAAATGTTTTTATAAATACATGAACAACAAAAGGAGGACTAAGGAAAATATACATTAATTATTGGATGGGGGGACAATATAGTGACAAGAGATGAGGAAAAGGCTGAGGTACTTAATGCCTTCTTTGCCTTGGTCTTTATTAGTGAGACTAATTGTTCTCAGGGTTTCCAGCCCACTTTGCTGGAAGACAGACAGGGAGCAGAATAAAGCCCTTATTATCCAAGGGGAAACAGCAACCTATTATACCACTTGAACACCAAAAATCTATGGGCCAGATGGAACCCACACAAGAGTACTGAAGGAGCTGGCAGAATTGATGAGCAAGCTACTTTCAATAGTTTATCAGAAGTTCTGTCTAACTGGGGAGGTCCCAGTTGACTGGAGGTTAGAAAATTTGACAACCATCTAGAAGACTGTCAGGAAATAAGCTCTGGAGAATTAGAGGCCTATCAGTGTGACCTCAGTGCCAGGGAAAGTCATGGAGCAGATCATCTCAGCTGCCATCACACAACATGTACAGGACAACCAGGTGATCATATGCAGTCATCATGGTGCTTTATAAAGGTCAGGTCCTGCTTGACTAACCTGATCTCCTTCTATGATAAGACTGTATGCTTAGTGGATGACGGAAAGGCTGTGCATGTGGCTTACATGGACTTTAGCAAAGCAGTTGTTTCCCACAGCATTCTCCTGTAGAAACTGGCTTCACACAGCTTGGACAGGTGTACTGATTAATGGGTAAAAAAAAGTGACTGGATGGCCAGGCCCAAAGCATAGTTGTGAATGGATTTAAATCTGATTGGCAGCTGGTCACAAGTGGTGTTCCCAATTGCTAAGTATAGGGGCCAGTTTTAACATTTTTATCAACAATCTTGATGAGTGGATTAATTGCATACCCAGTAAGTTTGTAGATAACACCAACTTGGGCAGGAGTACTAATCTATTTGAGAATAGTAAGGCTTTGGCAGAGGGATCTGGATAGGCTACATAAATGGGGCACAGCCCATTGTATGGCATTCAAAAAAGCTAAATGCCAGGTGCTGCACTTGGATCACAACAACGCAGTGCAGCAAAGGCCCAGGGAAGAGTAGCTGGAAAGTTGCCTGGAAGAAAGGGACCTGGGAATATGGGCCAACAGCTGGCTGAAAATGAGCCAGCAGTATGACCAGGTGGCCAATAAAGTCAATGGCATCCTGGCTTGTATCAGAAGTAGTGTAGCCAACAGTACTAGGGAAGTAATTGTCCCTCTGCATAGGGTTTACATAGCAAGGTTTTGGTAGCAGGCGGCTGCAGGGGTGGCCTCTCTGAGTCCACCCACCTGTCCAGAATCTGGCCCTTGATAGATAAGGGTCAGTTGGCCAGCTCCAAAACTGACCCACAACTGGCCAGAGCTGAGACAAATATGACACTGCTTGTGCCTCCATGAGAGCAGATTCAAGAAAGGGAAAGAAACTGCTGCACAACAACAGCTGGAGAGGGAGGAGTGAGAAACAGCCCTGAAGCTCCCTAGGCCAGTGCAGCAGGAGGGCAGGAGGTGCTCCAGGCAGGCAGCAGCAGTTCCCCTGAGGGCTGTGGAGAGGCCCCTGGTGGAGCAGGCTGTCCCCCTGCAGCCCATGGGTCCCACATGGAGCAGATCTCCACACTGCAGCCAATGGAGGTGCCCCTGGTAGAGCAGGTGGATGTGGCCTGGAGGAGGCTGCGGCCCATGGAGAGCACCCACAGGAGCAGGCCTCAGGCCGGAGCTGCAGCCCATGGAGAGGAACCCATGCAGGAGATACAATATTGTAATACAGTACAAACAGACTTGCATGTAAAACTTGTATGTCCCTAAGTTCAACACTTCTCAGAACCACCATTTATGGACTTGATCAAAATAAACATTCCAATGCTTAGAATAAGGTATATAGAGAACAATCTGCACAGGAATGGTGAAATTGTTGGGTTAAATACCCTGTTTTGCCAAACGAGTGCTGGCAGTAAAGCAATAGCGTGAAGTTAGTCTGAAATGAAAAACCTGAATGCTAAATAGGGCACAAAGAGTTAAAAGAAAGAAAATTTTAAAAAGGAAGAAAATTTTCTTAAGTTTTCCTTATTTGACTGGGTAAAATTTAACTCTTCAAAGAACCAAAACTCATTAAAAACACTGCAATATCCATAGTGATTACATTTTAACTGCAGCAAAAATTAATATTCTGAACACTAAAGGACATAATGGAAATTAAGCTTCCTATATTGCTACTACTCATGCAATTAATATGTAATTTAACTTAGAAAGAAGCCAATGACTTCTAAAAGACCAGTTTAATTCTTAATTTCTTTACATTAGCCTCAAAAAAAATCTTAAAATGTTTTGAAAGCTTATATAAGCCACACCTACCGTTTTATAAAACTATTATAATCTTTACATTAATATGAAAAAATCACTACAAAATGATAGTACTAAGCTAAAGTGTAGCAACAAGAATGACTTTCAGACATGTTTATTCTTAATATAGTAATTGCTGTTCTGGTTTTGAAAATCAGCAGGTTTTTTAATCAGTCAAGTATACTAGAGAAGTACTACAAAGCTTGAATAGTAAGCAGGTGGGAAGACCTTTAACTCTCAAAATTGTTACTGTACATCAAAAATAATCAGCTCAAAAAGGTCCTTATTTAAATAACTGAATTAACAATGTTAGAATAATATAGACAAATTATACAATTCTGTGAATTAGTTGCAATTGAGAATACACTGAAACACTAAATATAAACATCAGAACCAAAGAAAAAATTAAAACCAAGAGATGCAGATTATGTTTCTGGTTTATTTCATGATCTCAAGAAGCTTTCCACTCTGTGCTCAGTAAACATCTTATTATATACAGCTTTCAATGCTTTACAAAGCTCTCTTAATAGCATTATACATCTTCTAATTATATTTACACATGCTTTCTTGAAAATCAAAATGTTTCTAAAATATTTGAAGTACTGCAAAACTATTTTTTTATACAGTGATCAAAAAAAAAAAAAAAAAAAAAAAAAAGAGACCAGATTGTTTCTAGCTGTTTGGAAAGAAGTAGATGTAGCAATATTTTTTTCTGTAACAGTGACAAACTAACCTGCCTCCCAACTGCAAAGAGCCATGTCCATGTTACGAATTGACCCCCCCCATCAACTGCAAAGAGCCATGTCCATGTTACAAATTGACCCCATCAACTAGCCTGTCTACATTTTCACAACTTGATACTAGGTGAAGTAGGCTACATACATTTGTTTTGTGAATATAAGTAGTCTAAAGTTCTGTGAGAGCAAAGTTCCTCAAATATGCATCAGGACCCTTCAAAGTAAACCAAAACAAGAGCCAATTTCCTCCTCAGGACCACCTAGGACTCTGAAGCCTATCAGCCTCCATAAGCACTAAACACTTCCTAGGCAATTTGCTTTCATCTTAATCCAGGCAACTGTACTGTACTGCACAACAGAAATGCTACATATACTAGATGTAGACCTGCACCTAAGATATTATCTCCCAGAACTTGTTCTTTTTGACACATCTGTATCTCATCTACAAAGACTATTTATATTAGTCTACAATGTTTAGGGAAAACAGGGAGAGAAGACATCAGCAACGATTGCAGCATATTTCATGATGTAGGATCGCATCTCTGGAATCACTGAAGCATTCTGTTATACAACTGATACCCCAAGAGCAGGTTTCAGGCAAAATATTACTCATCTGACACTGTCAATACATGTTTTTACCTCAGCCACATTACACTGACTGCACACAGCAGATGCCAAAATACAGAAGTAGATAGAGAGGCCACACACAAATACTGCAACAACATTGCATTCATCAGCATTACAATTCATCCATTCTCATTAGCAGACCTTCTAGTGCTGTATTCTACAGTCAGATGCATGAAGGAGTAGAAGAAACAGTCTGCTGCATCAAAGAACTTAAATTCTGGAATTCATTGGATAGCCACAGTACTGATAAGACTGACTCAATGAAGGCAATTCTCACAACAAAGAGAACATTTCTGTCATACTAGTAGGAGCCTGGGCTGTTCAAGTCTAATAGTCATACTGGTGAAGAATGCTCAGCACAAATATATGATATCCTAACTGAAGTACTCACCCAGCTAATGCTTAGTTCCACGGAATCTTTGGTCTGTCTATGAGAAGTGACACACTTCCGAAAACACAATAGCAGCCATCAACAAATTATTTAATTAAACATCTTGTCAATGTGATTCACACTTTGACAAAGAAAAAAGGAATAAGCCTTTTACAGCACAAAATATATGGCAACTGCAGGTAAGAATCATGAGAGCTATCAGTTAAATCACTCTGGATTCCCCCACCCACAAATTACTATACCTGCAGATTTAAAACAGAAAGAATTGTCCAAACTTCACTACTTATTTTTGTCACCAAGAAAATTACTATTCTATGTTAACTTAAAAGATTTTTGTCTCCTCTCAAATGTATACATTCTGACAAAACAACCTCAGTAATGCATATTATCAATCTTCCCCTTTAATTCTAGGTTTGATCTAAAGGAACTTTAGTTTTCTTCAAGCTAGTTCATCATTATTAGCTGTGCTCAGTGCTTTCACATCACTTGGTTAACTCCTTTTTATTCTACCCATTAAATACAGTGGTAAACTCAAAAGGTATTTAAATACAGTAAAATCCAGATAAAATTAAGAAGAATTGACAACTGCACAACCATATAATTCACCATTCATTTTCATCCTACAAACAACAGTTGATAAAATGAAATTCTCTGTATCTATCTCACAGGATATGATGATGTTTGAGGGCTCCTCAGTTTTGAAAAGCAGCCTTTTGAAGTCCACAAGTCAGTGCTATCTTTTGAGAAACGAATCTAACAAAGCAGCATCAAGGGGATCCAATACTATATGCACAACTTCAGTCAAAAGTGTTTCTGCAATAGCCACCAATGGAATGTACACACCTTCACAGGAAGGGTTTGCTACCTGTAGGTTCAAATAGCAACACAGCTCCACAAGCACAAACAGTTTTTCATTAGATGAAATCCATTCTTGATAAGCAGTGAACATTAATATTCGAAGTAAAATTCTAACTTGGGTGACCTACCACAGCGCATCACGTACTCCAGCTGCTGTACTTCCCTAATACTAGGGCAACTATATGAGTGACTTTTTTTTTTTTTAAATGAGGTTACCAAATTCAGATGACAACTTAGTAAGTGATTACATGAGTTACATCTTCAAGTGTTGTGGCCCCAGACATTCTTCAGTAATAGCATTTGTGCTTGTCTACTTCTGGCCTGAACCATTTCTGTCTGCTAATCTGACTTTGGTGCATAAAATTAATCAGACTTGGGAGAGAGAGGTCCCATGATGTTTCTATCAGACAAGCTAAAAACACAGATTCAGAAAAATGCCTGGTATAAATAATAAGTTCATATAATCAGGGTAAAAGAGGGCAATGAATCTCACAGGTAGAAAAGATGAGATCATAATCAGCAATTCCCATGGCATAGACCGCCACAAAACCAAGACTTTAAGCCAACAACTTAGTATGAATGTTTTACAGGAAAATGAGGCAATCTACTTAAATGAACTCACAGTTTTAGAGTCATTTAAAACTTACTTTGAAAAGCAAACGATAATTTGGTAATTTGCTAATCTTAGCAATAGGTCATTTTTCCCCCCCATCTTTTCAACTCAATTTCATAAACATTTATATTGCAACACTGTATCATACCATATTTTTTCAATGGAACCTGACAAAGTCAGACTCTGCTTTAAAGATATACGGTTCCTGTTCCACATATTAATGACCAACTACATCACCCCCATTCTACCCCCATACTAACAAGTTCTAGAAATCTTTAAGATCATTTTTAATGTTTCACTGCATAACAATTTAACACTCCAACATCAGAAAAAAAAACATGCAATAAGCTGTCAATGTTTATTAATACTTCATTTGTACTTTTGACTTACTGTTAATTAGAAAGATTCTCATCCTATTTTTCTTATTTTTTTCAAATATAACCACTAAATGTCATAAATAACTGCTACCAGATACAAGATTAGGTAGGACCACAACAACATATTTACCTCTTTAATTTTGTTCCTCTTCTCTCGAATATCCGGGTCTGCTGGTTCTCCACTGTTTATCCCTATAAGATTTGGTAAAGGAACAGGGGGCAGTGGCTTGCTGTCTTTCTTTTTCAACTCTTGCACTACTTTGTTCTTTTCTGTCTGAATCTCAGCTTGTATCTCATCACGTGATTTCTTCAATTTCTCCTTAGCCTCTTCCAGAGCCTTTTCATGATCTGCTCGGATCTTATTTCTCAGACGTTCCTCTTCTTCTCTAGAGACACAAATGCTAGTCAGCATCTCATTACTAAAAATACATTGATCATAAACAAACTGCAGCTTCAAAACAGAAGCCACATTCCCAGTTGGTTTACTCTAAATAATTCTAGTGATTCAGACAAGTTTATTGCGTAGAAATGTGCATTAACATATTTCAATTTTGCCATGAAGCTCAAAAGATGAACAGCACACCCATCAGTGACAGTATTGTAGAAAAATGTATCATAGGCTATTCTTGATTATACCTCAGCACCTTTGCTTTTCAACTCAATAATTTTAAAAGGAAAAGCCCTATATCCTGTACTTCAACTACAGGATGTACGCACAGGCACATCTAACAATAAGTCTTAATATAATCAAAAGGGCTCTTCCTCACCTTCTGCACAATAACACATCATATGCAACTTGTCAAGATCTAGAGTAATAACTACAAAAAAATGCAGTAACTCCCTTATTAACAATGAGATTACAGCAAGAGCTGTAAACCCCATCACATTGTGTTTTGCCTTGAATTCAGTACTTGTTGTTCTGACCTGTATCATCTACAAATCTCACAAGCGAAAGGCAGAGTTAATTATAAAGCAATTTAAGAACATAAGGGTTTTTAATAAAGCATGACTTTGAAACTCGTTGTTGCCAAAAGCAACAATACCTTGGTTCTAAGCACAATCTTCCACCATGATCTTTAATGATCAGTTAAAAATGAGATTCACATACTAAACAAAGAGTGCTGTTTTAAAGCCTGTGTTAAACAAGAGATTATTCTAACAAATGAAAGATGTCATAAAATACTTAAAGGCATCAGGAAAATACACATCAGGACCCTCAACATAACAAAACCTTTTTATTTTTTCTTTATAGAGTTGTTCAATGACCAGTGTAAGCCAAAATAGTTGCAGAGATGAAAAACAATACACTCCCTACCCTCTGCTTCCCTGGACAAAAAAAAAAATATATATATATATATTCTTTTGCCAAAAAACATTAAGTGGATAACGGAAAGAAGAGAAGGCATGCAGCAAGCCACATAAGAGATACCAAGCTTGGCCTAACCACTTTAAGTGGGAGCTGAGTCACTTGACACAAGTAACATTTTTTTCCAGCGTACTGAAGCAGTACTAATGAAAATGAACAATCGCTATCTGATACATGACAATCAAAAGCCAATCCAAAATTTACAGAAAATACAACCATGGGATTAACTGTTAACCATACATTAACAATGAAAAAAAAGAAGATACCTACATGTTTAAACTGGGCTACTTTTCCTATAAAGTTTATTAAAAATATTGGAAATCTATAATAAACTGGTAACATTTCAGAGATGCAACCAAACTAAGTAACAGATTGGGGTGTTGCATTGGAATATTTAGATTACAATATTTAGGAATATGGACAGACCTTTCTGAGCTTTCCTAGTAGAGCAGAACTGTTTTTATTAACCTCATAGATCATGTCATGACTATTATACAGCATTGTTTCACCTTTCCAAAATAGGTCAAAGAACAAAGGCAATATGAGTAACTTGCATGAAGTTATGTTTTATACGTTTTAGAAGACAGACATTTGGCTTTCTTTACAGTGTCTACTGCATTTTTAATAATGGCTACTGGGATGCTTCAGGTATTAATAGGGGCTTTGAAACACAAGCAGGAAGGATTAAAAAAAATCATGCAGCTATATCTCAAAGATGAGGAAAATACAAACACCAGATAAAAACGCTTATGTTTAAAGTAATGTACAAAACAGAAATCAGAATTAATGCAGATATAAAGCACACTGAGTGTTAATGAAGTGTTAACGCACTAACTAGCATTTTCGAATTTTAAACTACTAATTGTCTTAATCTTAAAAAAAATCTTAATCTTCTGCTTTTGAAAACCAACTAAAAATACTTAAAGTGGATTCCCTAAATTTTTTAAAAACCAATTGAATACAATTTCAATTACTGTCTCACAAACTTTATTTGACAATTAATATCCTCGTGGACTGTAAAAATGTTTGGGCTAAATGTATCTATCATTTAGCATAATACTAACAGAGCAATCCCCATAGATTAATCTATTTTGTGTAAGGTGTATGACGGTTACAGCTCTCTGATGAAGGATTGTCTAAGTCAAAGTGCAGTAAATTGGGCTTCTCGTTCCAGAAATGCACAGTTCAACCCCCCAGTGCACTAGCCCTGACTGTTATCACATAAATACATAGTACGTTTTTAAGTTAAAATGTATATACATCTCAGCTGCACTCTTCAGCTCAGCACACGAGAGCTCAAGGACTTCAAGGCACATTTTGTTCTCAATTTGACAAAATCTGACATCACTTGATAACACATGCTGTCAACAAAAAGCTTTGTTATACAGACTGTTGTATTAGCACTTTGTTTTTTCTTAAGTGCTATTAGGCTTGCAGTTAAAAATTATAGTAGCACTACCTTTATGTATTTCATCATGAGAAATAAAACAGAATGCTTTAACAGATGCAGTGACTGAAAGGCTTTTAAACAATTTCTTCAGCCACTTTTCATAGTATCATCCATGTCACATTCATGTTTCTCCTAAACAAGGAAAAATGAAGCACTGAGCTTCCTCTTTATGACCATCAAATCCAATCTCATTAATACAGTTGAATAGTAGCAGTCTTTCACTCCCTCAATTGAAGAGCCAACAAACAACTTTCACAGTTGCTAACACTGTTACCAAAAATAAATAAATAAATAAAAGAATATAGAAGTAATACTATTTGAGTTAACTTTTACATCTTCCATGACCCATTCATGGCAGAGCAGAATCTTCTTGTACTCCAGTTGCTTATATTCTAACGTGGTACAATGTCCTTCTTTCAGTAACAGATGCAGCTGAAAATTTGTGTTGATCGAAAAACTTGAAACCATAGGTCTGTAGCCTGGAAAGCTTTTCTGAAGCTAGCAGAAGGTGGCTTTGTGGAAGATGCAGCTAGACAGAATGAGGTAGCCAGAACTAGAGATCATTTCTCACAGTCACCTTTTCACTAAGAAAGAGTATTCTGTACAGAAACCAAAGACATGGCTTATGGAGAATGAGAAATAGGAAGTATTACTGAAGTATTTTGATTCTTAAACACTCAGTGTGGGGTTAGGGTATTTTGGAAGTATGTTTCTAGCTTTCAAACGCAGTTTCTGGAGGCAAGTGATAGCCTTTACCTTTTGATTAGGTCTACTAATGGTTTTGTTAGTATACATTGAAACCAGGTTTTTCCATGAGGCTCATCCTTTGAAAAAAAGGAATTTTTAGAACATGGTAATTACGCCTTTCAGGCCTTCATAAAAATAAGTTCATGGTACATCCACATGAACCTAGTTTGCAGAGGATGTTTTACAATAAACGTGCTTTACACCTGTAGATATAAAATTTTTGCTAAAGGCTGTAGTTAACATGCATGTACCCAAATACAATCCCCCCACAAAGATGTGAAAAAAAATAACTATGTTTGAGTAGCTATAGTGAGTGTGACTCACTAAAGCGTGGCACTGTAGTAGCATGCTTTGTGCACTATCACAACTTTGTGCTACCAAAATTGAGCACCATGAAGATTCTACCTATGTCCTTCCCTTTAATTTTCAGTCCCAGGACAAGTAATTGGTGTTGAATCATTCTACCATCCTCATTTATTTTCAGATTCAAAGCATATGAAACAGCCATAATAACCGCCAAGGGAAGTTATCTTCCCCCTCTACTCTGCCCTTGTCAGGCCTCACCTGGGTACTGTGTCTAGTTCTGGGCTCCCCAGTACAAAAAAGACAGAGATCTCCTGGAAAGAGTCCAGAGGAGGGCCACAAAGATGATACAGGGTCTGGAGTATCTTCCCTATGAAGAAAGGCTGAGAGACCTGGGTCTGTTCAGCCTGGAGAAAAGAAGACTGAGAGGGGATCTCATCGATGTGTATAAATACCTGAGGTGTGGGAGACAGAGGGATTTGGCCAACCTCTTTTCAGTGGTTTGTGGGGACAGGACAAGGGGTAATGGCCACAAGATGGAGCACAGGAAGTTCCACACCAACATGTGAAAGAACTTAGTCACAGTGAGGGTGATGGAGCACTGGAACAGGCTGCCCAGGGAGGTTGTGGAGTCTCCTTCTCTGGAGATACTCAAGGCCCACCTGGACACCTACCTGGGTAGCTTGCTCTGAGGAACCTGCTTTGGCAGGGGGGTTGGACCCGATGATTTTTCAAGGTCCCTTCCAACCCCTACAATTCTGTGATGCTGTGATAATTCAGAAAAGTTTTGAACTTGTGTCTAAACTACAAGTGAACTAATATATACATTTATATAGTAGTTTTGATTTCTATAGCACTATAACCCAGTAAGATTCATTAAGGAGATCTGAATGACAGTCTACTTCACCCACTCAGCAGTATATTTAAGCATTTGAAGAAAATATGCAGAGACTCAATAAAGATGAAAAATTCTAGCACTACCTGTATGATCAGCCAAAAGTCTCCCAGGAAGTGACATTTTGAAACAAACATATGAGAACAATAAGATGAAGAGAAAGGTCAACAGGTATTTGAGGGAGTTTACAGTAGATAGTACAAGAACTTCTTCTGCAGACAGATATTCACTGTGCAATTACCAGTGATGGACAGCCTGAGGTGCAAGAAATGTCATATTGTATGTTCCAGCTGAAGATGATTTTACCAAATATATTGAAGCATATGACCTTAGTGAAAGAAAAATCACACTCCTAAAGTCACATCACTTTTTCCTGAGTTCTTAGACATTATGACATAAGTGAAAATACATAATGAAGTTGTGAAAAGATTTGAAATGTGTGACCAACTGAGACTCCCCACTGCCTCCCACTCCCCACCAAACAGCATCCAAATGCCTACAAGCTCTTCATCCAGCATAAGAAAGAGTCAGCAACAGTTCAATGCGTGTAGATATCATTATATTCAAGAAATCACTGACATAAAGAAGAGAGACCTCAGAGGACAGAACTAAGAACGTATTCGCAGTTTTATAAAGATTGGAAACAATCCCAGCATAAACACATATCAGAATGTGTCAAAAGTGGTTTCCCTACCCAACTTGCCCCAGGCAACACTATCAAACTCTTAC
This sequence comes from Heteronetta atricapilla, assembly GCA_011075105.1. NCBI lineage: Eukaryota > Metazoa > Chordata > Aves > Anseriformes > Anatidae > Heteronetta > Heteronetta atricapilla. The sequence goes on along the minus strand of CM021731.1, from coordinate 82,804,239 downwards.
AATACACACCATTTGGAGTAATTCTTCAAAAACCTTACCTAAAGCAAAGCTGCTGCTTCCTTTCGTCACCCCAACAGCTTGTTCTAAAAATCTTGAGGCAAAACAGAGAGGTCTATATACCACAAAGCTACATTCATAGCATCTTTAAAACAAGCAATATTAAAAGGATCATCAAGTAGACTATTTTTGCCAGCAAGGACCATAAATAGACCCAGTAATTACAATCTGAACCTAGGCAAGTGCATACCAAAAACAGGTGCAAGTTTCTTAAACAATCACTTTAACTACTGCAGCTGCTTATGCAAGAATATTATACAGTCTCCACAAGCAGACAAAACATCATTCATAAAAGACCACAAATTGTAAGGCTTGATAATAGAATCACTAGGTGAATATTTATGTTACAAATATGCATGAGGTAGTGACCTTTCTGAACTTAAGAGCAGCTACTAAAGCTTCACTTGCCAGGATGACTTTTAATGTAAGTTTCTCCTACCTTCTGTGAGAGAACAAGCTTTTAAATAACTGATCTGGAGGAAAAGAAAAGAAAAAAAAAAGCTTTAAAGCTTGTTCATTTAAGATTTAAAAAGAAAAAAAAATAAAGACAAGAAAACTGGCCACCAGCAACTCCTCTCCCACACTAAAAAGCATAGCAAAGGGTTACTAAAGCAAGACAGCAACCAGTTTATTGTTGTTTGGATTCTCAGCAGATGGGTAGACAAGAAAAAAAATTGAGTGAGTGACTCAAAAAATATCTCACACATTAAGTATTAAAGTTGCTGTTCCTTCCAACATACACCATTTTATAACATACGCACACATTACAAGCCCATCATGTTTTCTTAGTATATGGAGAATACACTTTCATGCCATGCAAGGACATAGGTTAATTTTCTAGGTGATGAGAGGCAGCAGATAATAACTAAAGGTGCACGTTTCTTGAGCGGTTCCTTTTAGACAAAGGTGACAGTAGAACTTATCTCTAGCAGATGGTTACATTGGCATACGACATGAGTACCACCTGTCAAACACAAACAAGAGTTTCCTTATTCAAGACCTTTTATTCCTCTCCCTCTGTTTCAGATTTTTGTCGTCTTGCCATTGCACTTCCCCTGGATCTTCATGTTCCTGTTTCCCTGTTATTGATGCCAAGTTATCCTCTGCTAGCTCGTTTCCTTGGCCTTCTTCAAGGACAGCTGCCACTCCAAACACCAGTCCTCCTCACTTTCATCAGTCAAGTTCTTTGGATTGTGCTAAGGAAAGGTGAGAATTAACTCACTGACACTGGTGCTCCCGTTTAATACTAAATAACCCCTCTTGAACTGCACATAGGCTTTCTGCAACACACTTCTTTCCACCTGTGAACAATAAACAACTGAATAGTTCAGTTAGAATGAACCTACAGAGATCACCTATTTCAACTGCCTGAACACATCAAGGCTAACCAAAAGGTAAGGCATTATTATTAAGGGCATTAACCAAATGCCTCTTGAACACTGGCAGTCATGGGGCATCAACTACCTTGCTCAGAAGCCTGTTTGAGGGTTTGACCACCCTCATGGTCAACAAATTTTTCCTGATATTTAGTCCAAACCTCCTTGGCACAGCTTTGTGCCATTCCCTTGTGTTCCACTGTTAGTTAACAGGGAGAAGAAATTAGCACTTCCTGGTGATGATGTGTCTGATTTCTTTTATTTTTTGATCTTAGGTCAAAAGCCTGGGCCTTCAGACACCTTCAGCACTGCTCTCAAATTCCCCTCTGTGAAGGAAGCTCACAGATCCTGTTCCAATCTGTTATTTCTTCTAAAGCAAAAACCTCAGTCTCCAACATTTCTTTGCAGATAGCTGGGTGTCACCTTCAAGTCCAGTGAACTATAACTTTTAATCTTCCTCCCACATATTTTGTTCATCAGTGCAATGTTCTCCATTAGCCCAGACACAGGTGATCTAGGTCTTTTTTTTATATTTTTTTTCCAGAACTTGACTACGAAATTTTTCTACCTTGTTTCCATATTTTTGTACTTTTTGGTATTTTAAATGCCGTCTCTCTTAACCCATATGTTTAGGGAACCCTCACAGCTTGTTCTGTTCATTCAGCAATTCTGTCAGGAAGACATTTATTAATTGCTTACATTCTTACACTACCTTGCTGCATTTTCTTTCTGCAAAACTTGTTACTCATTATATTATGTGTTTGTAGGCACAACAGCAAGAAAACACAGCCACTTTTTGAAGTCCAATGTTAAATTAATTAATTCTTACGGCTGATAATTAAGGGCTGATGCCTGTTTTAACTTCTTTACTACCTATCTGTACCCAATTGTTTTCCTTTATCTTGTGATTTAGATACGGCCCTGTGAAGCAGCTCTGGAATAATAATATTTAGAGATAATTTCAAAAACACAGATTGAATGGGCACTCAGAGAAGTTGCCAAAGGGGCTGGACAGTTGAAGCACATCCCTTATGCATGAAGAGCAACCCCACTGCAAAACTAAAAGCAAAAAAAAAAAAATCCTTAGTATTGATAGAAATGCTAAATTCTAGTTAATGCTTTTCTTGGCACCTGAAAGCACTGTCATAGCCTGCACAGTCAGCTTTATTTTTACTTGCTGAAGAAAGGCAGAGGTTTTCTGCAAACACTCTCCAACAGTTGTCTTGGTAATAGTAGCTAGACATTTGTCAGTGCTAAGAAGGGTCACTAGAGACCATGTAAGCATTTTATGCTTACCATAATTACAAAACTAGGAAACTTCATGCATCACATCATACAGATTTTTCAGATGAATCAAATCAACTATTTCAGGAAGATACCTGATTCAACAGCAATTAATATATATATATATATATATCTATATAGATATATAGATATATAAATTGCACAATGCTTTATACGTATTTTCAATATCGTATAAGCAATGTGTAGTGTCTTAGTCTGACACATCAAAACACTTAGAAAATGCAGACGATGCACAAAGTTCAACAACGTAGACTTTTCAATGACTACAGCTCTATCAAACCACTTTAGATCTTTTTCATTTATTTGATGTAAAAATGAATACAGTTAGATCTGTCTCAAGGCACTTACAATCAAAAATAGATATTATATCAGAATTTAGGCAGATTAAAGAAACTTCATTTAATGGCTGCAGCTGGTTACTTTTGTGCAGACTATTAAGCCTGTATAGAGCAAGGTCTCAAACCTGATCGTCAAATCACTTACAGTGCTGTTATGAAGAAAAAAAGCTATTTTTAGGAATTGATCTTATTTCCAAAAAAAAAAAAAAAAAGAAAAAAGAAAAAAAATGCAGAATACTAAAAGCTTATGAAATTTCAGAATTCTCTGTGTTTTATCAAGAAACCTGAATCAGAGAAATGTTACCACCTGCCCAATGTAAAAAGATTCTAAACACCTTCTCAGCATAATATTGACTGGAGAATTTTATCTTCATTTCCAATGTGTAACCCCATGCAACATTATTTTTTTCCCTTAAAGTAATAAAGATGGGAGAACTTTGCAAAAAGCTTGAGTGAAAATAGTATATAGACTATAGGAATGATAAACAGAAAGTGAAATAAGCATAGGAGAAGAGCACTGGGTAGGATAAAAAGTTAGAAGTGAGCAAGATAGTAAGAACAAATATCTGGAAACAGTTTTTTTCAATTTTGATGCAAGATTTTAACAGCACCAAAAATCTTTTAGGTTACTTTTAATTTTAAATTGCAGAAGGTTATTACGCTTAATGATGTCAAACTACGATTTTCCACTCTAAACCTCTCTATCTAGCTGTAAACTGTTGTTGTTTAAGTTTAGACATGCATATAGTGATGTATCAGAGTATTTAGGCTCTCTATTAATCACTCTCAAGTCCTAAACAGTATTTGCAAACATCTTGCATGCTACATTCATTCCTGATTTACAGGACTTACAGTTTGATCACAGCAGAATGACACACGGTGGTCTTGAGATACTGAGAAAACAATTACACAGAACTAGGTTCTCATACAACAGCAGTGCATCATCTGCTAAGCACATTTATATATAGGACAAGCAAAGCAGTCCCACTGCTGTCAATAGCACAAATCAGATACTGAAACATATGCTCAAGAAGAAATAAAGAACCAGGACACTTCCATTAAAGAGCAATAAGTTCTTAAGGATTATTTTATGTCCAGCCTACTGTTAGTGTCAAAACTAAGTTTCTCATAACAGAAAAAAAAAATGGTATAAGCCCAACTACACAAACCAGGAAGGAAAATAAAAATGGTGCATTCTATATCACAGAAGTTGCTGCAAAATCTGAAGCACTACTGCATTTTCCATAGAGTATGAAGTTCTTTTTCAGAGGTCAACTTACTATGCTCTTTACTAAAGATGTTTATTTTTCTTTATGGTGTACAAAATTAAATATATAGTCATTTTTTTACAACAATTAAAACAAACCTGCTTTGATGGCAACATTTTTCCTAGCAAAACCACAATCCTATATAAGCTGCCCAGCATCCAATTAAACAGAATCCTAAAGACAGACAGACTTAGATGGCTAATTTTAGATTACCTAAACATATATATATTCAAACATCTGGAAACCAAGACAAGATACTACAAAATTACAGGTTCCCACTACACCTTAATTCTCACCCTTTTGAACACATGTAGAGCAACTAGCACTTCCTACACTACTTAACATTTTAACGTTCCCTGGAGCGAAAAGTTGTGGGGTTTTTGTTTGCCTCTTTTTTAAAAATGCAATTCTTACATAATTTTTTTTACCTAAAGAAAATGAATCATAGGTCCATTTTAGCACAGCACCAGCAACTGTTTTAGTATATGCTGTGAGAGCTCACACTACATCTTCAGCACTACTGTACCGACTTGCTACTCCTTTGCTCTCTGTACTAGCCACATTGTCTGACCATTATATTAAAAAGGGGAAGGTTCATAATCCCGTTCTGTACAGGAATTTTGGAAGGAGATGAAGTAAGAAACAAAGCAACAACAAAAGAACTCTAATCATATATGTGCACTACAGACAGCATCCTTGCTCTTCCTTCTTTCCTGATCTTTTTCCTGATACTGAAGTTACAAATTCCCCCCACCCCCCTTTTTGTACATTATACTCCCACAGGAGGAAACAGTTCCTGAAGGCACGCACAAAATCTTCACGAATGATTGAAAGGACCCACACAGTCTCCAGAAATTGAACAAGTCCTAAGGCAGGAGTCTTATCCAGCTGAGAAATTCTTTGTCCTTCTGAATACTTACATTGTGAAGACAAAAAGGAATTTCTTAGCACATCTATTGATTATAGTATGTTTGCGTTCAGGTAGTTTAGCCCAATAACAGAACACTGCGATATTAGCTTGATTAATATGTTACATCAAGAGTTTCCTAACATTTCACTTTATACAGAAACAGCAACATATAAAATTTAAGCAAAAGTGTAACAAGATTGCACCTGTCTACCTTTAGAAGACATAGCCTGAAAACACTCTTCCAGCAGAGATCAAAGGCTTTCTGAAACCAGGATATAAGAACATCACAGAGAAAGCTGCATGAATACCTTGCAGTAAGAAGTGCTAAATATAAACATATTAAATAAATATACCAGGACAGCCTTACTCTCCATATGCGTTAGGACACTGACAATTCAAGAACAGACTGAAGGTTTCAGTTTAAAATACTAAGTCAATAACAGTAAGAAAAAAAATAAAACACTGATCTGACTTTTGTCATATGCTGCTGACTTTTGAAAGTGTAAAGTAACTGAGTTTTGGACACTAGAAAGGGAAAACACGGTGCCATAAGACACTTGTATATAATTAAGTACATATGTATATATTTAAGAGAAAACTAAGAAGCAGCAATCACCAAAAGGTATGATAATTATTTTAGCATCCCACTAATTCACAACAGTAATGTTGGAGCTTTACATCCATTACAGACCCTATCATCTGAGCAGTAGAAGATGACAACCTCCTGCTATCAGTTGCTATGTAGGTCAACAGCAAAGGAAGAGAAACATACCTTAACAGGGTTTCACATGTATCACCTTGCAGCAGTAGGCAAAAAAAAAAAAAAAAAAAAAAAAAAACAAGGCTCAGGCTACAGTTTTACATGATATTTAAGCTGATTAATGCCTAGCTATAGCCAAGTACAAGGTCCCACTCAGCATTACACCAGCTCTGGCACTTGTCAGTGGCTGGTGAACTGTCTGAGGGTCTTAACATAGAAGACTACCTAGGGGCTTGGTAGCGTTGCCCTGAACATTTGTTCACTCTGAGTTTTTCTGCATGGGTTTAGCTGCCTGAGTTAGCTATGGCAGGGTCAGATGACAGCCAAAGGATAAAGTGAGGAAAGAAGCAGGAGCAATATTCTGTCTATGGATGAGTCCACGCTGCGTTCCCACAACGGGGTCTGCAAGAGACAAAAGTACACATTGCAGCTACAAGGTGACTTATACCAAAAAACATACTAATTGCAGAGCTATGAAGTACACAGACAGTGCCAACAGTAATAAGGGAGGGGTCTACTGGAAACTGGCAACTACTAGATGTATGCATCATAATATATATAATTATATTAAAATAAAGGTAGAAGAATAAATTAACTGACTGGACAACCAACACAACACCCAGATCAGAGACCACCAATGGAAGCACAAGCCCTGGCAGGTTAAGTCTTGTGAAGCTCTTCCGACAGCTCCACCAACCCAACCTCCAGTCAGAGAGAAGGGGGCCCTATCTTCATTGTTAGCCCAAGGCAGAGAAGCTGCATGCATGAGCAGTAGGAAAATATCCCTGGATGAAGAGAATTTGCTCACCCCCAGCATGGGTACCCTCTTCCAATGGCCCACAGTAGCACAACTTCTCTGGCAATGCTACACTGACTCACTGATTGCCAGAAAAGTAGATATTTTTTAGCACCAAGTCAACTAACACATGAACGATGTCTGCACATCCACTTATGCTGTGGATTTTAGTATTGCTTATATGTTACAGCAGCATTAATAATATTATCAACAATAATATTACATAAAACAATATTCCAGCTGTTACTCAATGTTACTTGTGTTGGTCAGCATCTCTGTGCAAATCATTCTTTAAGTTTCAGAGCTTTGGTTGCCCCCCCACAAAACACAAACTCCCTTACTCCTTATGCTGGTATTCAGGAGACCAGAGAGCAAGCCACTCAGTCAATGGTGAGCTGAGCCACCTGAAAAATCATTGATCATTTAAGGCCACATCAAGCCTTCTGACAGGCTGACTGTCCAAACACTATTGCTGGAACAAGGATATAGGCAAGATCAAATGGCTGTCCACATACAACAACAGGACATGAGCTTCAAGTGTTACAGAACTGCATATTTAAGGATCTTAAAGTAAATCCCAAGTGATCGGGAGCAGTTTTTCTGCACACAAACTCACATGATCAGTAACCCCAGTCATTTCCTCCCCCACCATCACATCTAGTTTCTACTCCTCAAGTTTATCCCAATGATATTGCTTCCTCCATCTAATAAGTCACTCCCTAGCATCCTAAGGCATTATTTATGCCTTACTGAGCACCACTGTGCTTGAAATGTTTCCTTTCCCCAGTGCCACTCTGATAAGTCTTTGATACCTCACTCAGCCAATGTCCACCTCTTCTCGTGTCTCAGGCAACACTTTTTTTTTTTTACTCTGGGAAAAAGGAGAAGGCTAAAATTACTATTTCACAGCCATCCTATATTATTTTGTTCAGTGTGTAGTTCCTATCTACAGATTCCAAAAAAATAAATTGTTCCTTCTCATCACCAAGGCCCTCTGCTAACCCTGACTTACCCCCTCCCCAGGTTCTTGTTTCTAATCAGATACTCATTTCCCTTTTCCTTTTCCCATACCCCTATACCGTAGAAATAGGAATTTTATTTGAGCTGTAGCAATGCCTTCTTCCTGCAGCCTGTGTTCAAACATGGTAGCACAATAAATATGGTAACTCCCTCCTTTTATACCATGAGTCTTCTCAGCCTCCAGAAGTAAACCTGAAGATCCTCACAAATCAAAGAAAAACAGTTGAAGAAAGTTAGCAATAGCCATGATATGACTATTATTTTAGCCTAAAAAGTACGCGATTTTTCAAATATAAAAGTTGAGAGCTAGCAAAAATACACAGAGAATGGCTATTGCAAAGGTAGAGTAGCAAACCACACATAGCACAGACTCTTAGATGGCAAACTTTCAGGTAAGCAGATGGCACTAGGCTTCTTTGCACGGAAATCCCCCAGCAGTTTCTACAGAGCACTACAGAGCAGACTACTCTCACACAGAGGTTCTGTCAACACAAGCTACGACATTTCTATAACACTGTTTACTTACCCAGCCTGAGTTGCTTTGCACATCCCAGAAGTAACAGTGCTGTAAATGTACTACTGGAAGTTCACTTGCGCTACTCAGTTTTATCCTCCTCAGACTGTAATTGTGGCTATATGGCTATATGATAAGTTGATACGTGTATATCAATGTTTAAAGTCACAATAGCTGTCAACATGCATGGCACCATAAGCCATGTACTCAAATGTACAGCATAGAACTTGAAGAAGAAGCCCTGGGAGCTATTCATATAGGAGACTGACACTAGCTCTTCATCGCAGGGGGTCAACATCACTAGGGTTTTACTGCTTAGGCTGAATAAGTTCTAAAAATACAGGTCTCAGCAATTTCTCTTGATTTCTCTCACCACCAGAAAACAGTTATATGCAACCCTTCAGGTCAATACAGCTTCAGTGATGGTCAATTAGCATTGCTTTGGTGTGGGAGCAGCATTTTATCAGTCTGAAAGACAGATTAGCTTCTGGCACTGTAGTGTTGGCAGGATCATTTTGGTTGCAACACTCCTTCCCTCCTATGTGGCAGCAATTTAAAAAGCAGTCCTACTTCAGAGAAATAGGAAGAATTATGGAGCAATGATAGGAAAAAAATAATAATTTTAACTCAGTCTCAGAACGTCAGTAGCTTTCAGAAGGTATTTCATCATATGTCATGAGAAAAACAGACAGGAAAGGAACAGCAGGCAATATTACAAAGCATTTACTTACTTCAAGGGGGGGGGAAAAAAACAAATATATATAGGACTTATTTTATACTGTGAACCAGAAGAAATGCATAAAAGTATATTTACATTGCAGTCTGTGTCCTCTTGTAACAGTAATATTGAACTAATTAAAATGGATATACTCTACAAAGTTCGTCTCCCATACCACACCTCTGGGAGTTGTTAGACAGAAAGAACAGCAAATCTTTATAGCTCTCTACTTGTCAAATCAGCCAAATCAGTAACTGAAGATAGAGCAATGGGCTATCTGGAAATAATGATGTACTGTCCAATCTGCACTGTTCCACAGAGCAAAACTATCTCATTACTCACAAAATTCTTTAATCTTATCAATAAATCAGAGGATGAAAGACAAGTGTGTGACAAGTTATTTAGCCTTCCAGGTGCGTGCAGTAAGTTTCCACACAAGAAAAAATCCACCCCACTAATAAACTACATAATGATGATTCAGGAGACCAATAGTTGGGTGGATATTTTTTCCTATTAAAAAAATGGCAGACAACCAACAGGGGGTCAGTACCTCCCCAAAACACATATATATAAATATATAAATGAAATAATGCAACACTCACGCAACTCAGTATATTTTATACATTTATTATATAGAGTAAACAAGCATGCAGTACTAAGATTGCTAAGCCAAAAAACTGCACTCTATATGACCCACAGTCCAGTGTGAGCTTGGGCTCAGCTCAATGAAAAGCTTATGTTATGAGAGGATGATCTCACAGCTGTATGTCTCAAAAGGTAGGAAAAACAGTGAAATTGCTGAGATAGTAATTTAGTTCAGGAGAAAAATATTGACACAACACATAAGATCTTCAGAAAAAAAGAGTTGGAATACGTCAACCCAACCAGATCAAGAATCAAACCACTCCAAGAAAGAAAGGCAGTTAGTATTTTCCTTCTATACGCCTTCCACACCAGCAGGGACTCATCAGGCTGGTAAGCACATGAATCCCTAGCAAACTGCCTAACCAGCTATGCAACCTGCACTACCTAGAAAATAATTACTGTGTCTCTGACATGAAGAACCTCTGTGCAGGCTAGAAGATGTGAAAACCACATCCACAGCAGTTTTGTATCTTTCGTCCTTAAGAATTTAAGTTTTATGGAGGCTTTTATTTACTCTTGCTACTCAAAGCGAGAGTTAAGTTTCAGTCATCCTTCATGTTTTAGAAGAAAATGAGGCAGCACTAGCCACCCATCACCAGACTTTTTTTTGAGACTACGCCTTGTCTTTGTGGAAGAAAATAGTTGAGAAGAGATGGTGATACTGTTTTAGATGCCTCAGACCACTCAGCCATTTTGAATAGCACTTACCACATTCATAGTCCTATTTTATTGCAACTGCCAAGCATTGAACTTTAAATGGTTGGGTCAAATTGCTAAAAATAAGTAACCAATGTATAAAAAGGAAAAGTAGATTAGAAACTGGAAGTAAAGTATAAAATCAGAGACTACCACAAATTTCTTTGAACAGATTTCCAACTCTCAGACAGCGTTCCATTTTAAGTATTATTGGACCCACCTGAAAGCTGGTGAGGTAAGGTTATGCCTGATGCAGTTTAAGGCAACTTGACTCATGCTACAGTGGAAGAACCCTACTTAGTTTGCACAGACTCCAGAATTTCTCCTTAGTAATGGAAGTAAGGTAGATGGAAAAAATGAATGTATATATCAGATTAAAGGAGCATTTAAACATTTTATGCTTCCATGTATTTCCTAGCTAGTACAACAGCAGACAATATTACATAGCTTTTTTTTTTTCCTAGGAATTCCATACTATGGACTCTGAAAGGTTCAAAATACACTGGAGTTTCCTGGGAACCTAGGAATAGCAAGTAATTATGACTTACTCAATGTAATTATATACACCACTTTGGAACTGAGGATGGTTGCTGGTTTTTCTTTTTAGTGTAGGAAAGGAAGCGTCATAGGCACTTCCTGGTGTTTTTCTTCTTAAACTCCACTGCATTTTAAATTTCCTCAGGATCACCACCAGCAAATTCTAGAGTACAAAAAACTTCAAATTAATGGACTAAACCTGCAGTTGTGTGCTGGGAATTGATCAGGTGACTTGCGTCAGTATTTGAACCTTCCAGAACCAGTAAAGGTGTCATTTTCTTTGCAGTATCATACATTCCTCCTGCAAGTGTTCCTGCAGGTTACATTACCACTTGAAACGTCACGTATTTCATTGAGCATAATCATTCAGGCATCTTGCCAAATTGACACGAATATGTCAAGCCTCATTTTTCTTTGTAATAGCAGTAGACCGGATGATCTAGTCCCACTGTAGTGTGACAGCCAGATGCTATTCTGAGTAAATTACATCTAAGGAGGGGAAAAGGGCTGTCAAGCAAACCACTACACAACTCCAATAGTATATCCATCTGAATAAAATTAGTGATTAAGTGATTTACATATCTGTAATATATTAAAACCAAAATAAACATATTAAAAACAGAGCTAACCAAGGGCCTGGGGTTCATGTGTAGAGTGGTAGCGAATTGCAAATTTTGTCAGTTCAGAAACAAGAACAAAATCACCATTCGGCATTTTACTTTATGAGCCATTAAATTGTTCCCGTAGCCTACTCCAGCCAGCAAGCAGCTATCAAATGCTGCAATGACAACACAGGACTGGGTGAAAGCCAAAGATTCCAGGTTCTCTTCCACCACTGTTCTACTGGCTTTGTTGCTCTTCACATCAAGTAAGATCAAGAATGATGAAGTGCTGTTTTTTGTTTATTTGGGGGCTTTTTTGTTTGGCTGATTGTGCTGTTTTGGTGTTTTGATTTTTTTTCTTCTTTTTTTTTTTGGGGGGGGGGGGGAGGAGGGGGCCTCCTTATTCTGTTTGGGAATATCATGACAAAAAAAAAAAGCTGTTAACAAGTTTATAATTTGTAACAGAAGTTCTTTGTAAAAAACTCCTGTACAACACCAGTCACCTCATCACCTCATTTGCCATTTGTTTGAAAGTTCCACGTACAAATACTGAAACAAAATCACTGACAATTGATCACCCACTGCACACAGCAGTTTCATATATATACGCACATACATCAGAGATCAAGACAAAACTTCCATAGGTATCAATCTCAAGATGAGAAAGGTGCCAGACAGAAAACCCTCCAAAGAAAGTTATGATTACCAGGGTGACAGTTACTGCAATGCAGATAAATTCCCTTCCATCCCTTTCATCATCCCAGGTATGAACTACTAATACAAATAGGCAAAATATTCATAGTGTATGAACTTTTCACCTTACTGATCTGGACCAACTTAGTGAAGTTGGGTCTACTAACTCACTATTTTTAAGTACTTAAAATCAGAATCTTTAACAGTGCTGATTAACTTTATCACTGTACATGATATGTTACTCTGTTTAAATTAGTTGTTGTTAATGTAAGGAAATTGTTTAATTCTTCAACAGCAAAATTCATTTGTTTAAATTTTCCTATTTTCTGGAAAGCAACTATTTCAGAAACCATGTTAATCAAGCTGCAGCAGGGGAGGTTCAGGCTGGATATCAGGAAAAGGTTCTTCATTGAGAGGGTTGTCACACACTGGAATAGGCTCCCCAGTGAAGTAGTCACTGCACCAAGCCTGTCGGAGTTTAAGAAGCATTTGGACTATGCTCTTAGTCATATGGTCTGAATTTTTGGGTAGATCTGTGTGGAGCCACGAGTTAGACTCAATGATCCTTGTGGGTCCCTTCCAACACGGGATATTCTATGATTCTATATTAATGGCTATGGATTCCACAGTCTCTAGAAGGTGAAATTCTAGAAGGTGAATTTATTCACAAAAAATAGAAACTTGAATTAATTGTACGAAACATGCCCTTTGTAACATCAGAACTCCACGATGCAGCGAGTTCACTTATTCCTCTACTGTATTTTCTTCTCCAGAACACTCTGCATTGCAATTCAGAATTCAATACAAGTGTTACTTAATAATTTGGAGAACATTTTCCACTGAAACAGAAACCAATGACAGCAGAACAGATGCCTTTAGGAAACTAAGGATGTGTGATTATAGCACTGGGAAAACAGACACATGCTTGCATCATCTGTAATTATTAAGTTGAAAACAGTCTTTAGTACTTCCAAGATAAATCTGATTCACAAGAGATTTAAAAGGTCACCAGAAACATGGTTCTTAGTCAAACTAGTTCACACCATTTTTTTCCAGGATTTTTTTTAAAGACTTACAAAATGTTCTGTAAAATTCTGCAAATCTGAGTAAATTGCTAATAACACACTGGAGTTTTCTCTATTAACATTTCTTAAGAATCCCTCATTATTTATACCCTGCAGATTTTAACCTATGCTCTTATATTCTGATCTCCCAAAACAGCTAGAAAAGTTAGCCTGAATATAGAAGAAAAGATCAACTGGATTTATACATCAGAAAATATGACTGCAGAACATGGATTCAAGAGGATAACAAGGTTTTGAGGGGTTTGTACTGCCTGTCCCCTTTGGGAACAATGGAGTAGCAGAGACCATCTTATCAGGAAGATAATTTCTTATTCTCTCAGAAGTATCTCTCCCACTACTTTTGCCATCCCAAACAAGTTCAGATTGTTGTGTTTTTTCAGATTTGGTTTTTAAATCAAAAATTAATTTATGATTTCATTAAGTAATGAAAAGAAGCAGAAAACTTGTGGTCAAAAAAGACAGTTATATATTAATATTTTTTAAATACACTACAGAAAGAACACAATGTTATGGAACAAAAGAAGAGTCCCTAACTTCCATGGAGAAAATAGTAAATAACACTTGAAATGCAATAAACTCCTAAAGATAGCAACATAAGAAAAATCTGTGAGGAAGCAGCACATGCTGTAAGTTATTCTTATCAGCCAGCATGGCAAATGGGATCTTCCCCATACCACTGAAGGATTTAAGGGATATGCCGCTCCTCCAACTGAGATGTTTTTCTAGCCCTTTGTGATCACATTCATTTGATCCAATAACAAGTAAAATGGATTAGTTTGATTTACCACTGACAGTCATCTGCCCGTAAATAGCCTGACTGTATGCTTCAGCAGTTCAAACATGTCAGCAGCTCCAGAAGAAAAACAATAACAAATTACTAAGAAGGAGAACACTCTGAAGCAGAGTGCCCATGCAAACTTCAAATGCCTTGCTGGCCTACAAACTGTGCTAAATCTAAATGGAGATAATTATCTTACAAACATCTTCCAGGTTGCTAACAGCACACCTAAATGGGAAATTTGACATTTGTTTACTGGTGCACACAAAGTAATCTCTTTTAAGAGCCCTCTTACAGAAAAAAAAAAAAAAAGGAAAAAAGTACTTTCATCATATGCACTCCCTTAAAGCTGCAAGTAATTCTACTTATACCATATTTAGCAGATTTCATAATTTTAAGTCAAACAAAAACCTCTAACTTGCTCCCTGCCCATTGTAAGCTTCAGCAGCAACACTATGGCAAGGAGTTGGAAAAGCGTTTACAAAACCCTCTGGTGGTTTCAGAAGTGACTAACAAGTAAAAGAAAACAGAAAATATCAATGAACCTAATGCCAAATGCCATATACAAGGTAATCCTCTTCATGAGTTTGTATCTCAAGAACATTTAAAAAACTAAAGGCAGCAAGACAGGATCATAAATATGATTCAGTGTCTGGACAAAAATCCTGCAAGGAACAGAAGTAATACTGCCAAGCATTTCATGCATTAGGTTTCTTTAGCTTTCTAGAACAACGTTTCCGACAACCTCAGTAACACAACCCATCAAACCCTACTAAATCCTACCCATTAAACCCCACTAAACGCTACATAGTGCAAACAGCTCAGAGTTACACCGGGACAGACTGAACAGCAGCAGATCAACTATCTCAGAAGACTCTGGGGCTCACAGTTGTGATTCTTCCTGTCAACACTGTCCCTAGCTGAGGTCTCTCTCTTTCACGCAGCAATTAGATAGGCACAAGATACAGAAATGTATTTATTTTGACAGCTTACCCCCTGCTTTGGATAAAAGTTAAAGGGAGAACAGAGGGAATGTAGAAAAGAAGAGGGTCAGCACCACAGGTGAACATATGGTACAACCTTATAAACTTTGTTTGCTTATGAGAAAAAGCAAAAAATGCCTTAAAGAGAAGCCTCCAACTTAGAAAAGAAGTCTGAGTCTATAGCATATGTGCTCAAAATTTTTACATTTTGAAAACCCCAGTGAACCTGGTCAGGAGCCCAAAAAAAACAACTTTGAAAGTTGCCAAAAAAAAGCAATCTCTCATTTCTTTTTAAGATCTTCAAATAATCCCAGAAAGTTAACTGATTTAATAAGACTTCGAGGTTCTGTATTTGAGTGAATGGATGAACCTACATGAATTGTTCTGTAGGAGAGGCTAGATCAGACAACATAGATAATACAGATAGAAGGAATCAAAAAGCCTACAAATTATTATTATATGGTAAAAACTTCACAGTTCTCAAAGCTTTGCCAAATATTTTCCAACCATGAATGTGTATACACACTTAGTACAGTAAGATTGTGAAATACTGTTGAATTACTAAGTTCAAAAGACAAATAGCAGAAGTCATGCAGGTCAAATAAGAGGTACATAATTATACTGTAAATGTAAATTATACTTTGAAAAAGTTAGTCATACAGGACATTTAGAGCCTTCAGAATTCTTACTTCAGTGTTTAAATGACTCCCCCACATCTCCCTGTTTTTCCCCTTTCTTGCTTTACTACCTTTAGCTTGTTGAACACTCTTCTTCCCACAAGCAATTAGCTTACAACAGAACTCTGAATTTTAGTAATAAAGTGACAGCCTCGGTACTGAATTAAGACACGTTACAGCAGTCACTTGAGTCTCCAACCGGAAATGAAGGCAAAAGAACAAATCCCACAAACTATTTTGGAAGACAAACACTGAGATTCCCACTTGGCCAGTCTTTACTGTGAGAAATGACTGTCTGCATGTCAGACCAACTTTCTCTTGATCTGCAATAGCAACAGTGTAAAATGGTGGAAAAGGGACACTGATCATGTTTTGGACTTCACAGGTTTCTTAGAAAAGAACATCAGAAAAAAAAAAAAAACATTTTATAACTATCTCTAAAGCAAAATATTTGCATACACTTTTATAATTCACAATTAACTATTCAAGTAATAAAGCTTTTCTAGACCAAGTCTAAACTGAAAATACAATGCTGTAGTCCTCAAAAACTTCACACATAAATTGATAATATTTTCCCTTACACAAGCTGAAAGTGGTAACATATAAGAGGAAAAAAAAAAAAAAAAACACACAAGATTTTTCCCTTTTTTTGCCAGTATTAAGTGTAAGTTCAATTGTTATGAAAACATGTACACATACAACACATCACCAAACGTGATTATTTTTACATACATTTGTGGTAAGCAAGCAAAGACCTGCAACTCTGAACAAGCTGAGAAGGATCGGGATGTTTGTATTTACTACATGCTACTGACAATAGCAGCAAATGGGAGAACTCTTAGGGCACAGTATGCCCACGCTGCTTACTATTGCCTATACCACTGCAAACACATCAAGTAACCCACATTTATATTAAAATTCTTCTGAGATTTTAATCTACAAAACTCCAAAGTGCTACTGCCTTCCACCCACTAACTGGCCTAAATCCAGCGAGCAAACTTTCTGCTGTTTTCCCACGCCTAATTGTTTTCCAGTATGCAGACAAACTATAAATCACACAGAAAACCAATTTTTTTTTTTAATAGAAAGGATAAGAACTGGAGAACATGAACGCTCAACTCCCCTTCCACGGTGCAAGAAGTGCTTTGTCAAACTTGAGTACAGCAAGATAACTTGAAGAAGCACTCTACACACGATGTAGGCTGTTAAGCAGATGGGGGGAGGAGGAAGGACATCTATACAAGTTGTCTAGAATTTGCAATTTGTAACTCAAAATGGAAGTATTTCTCAGCCTACTACATAATGCACTGATTTCAGCAGAACCTTTTTAAATCAGACAAGAGGGCACTTCTCCCATAGTCCGGTACAAATTCAGAAGAAAACTCAAATCAAATTTAAGGGTATAATGTGAGGATTCTGGAAGAAATCAATTGAAATCAGATTTTAGTACGTCTCCAAGCACCAGCATCACTTCTCAACACTCATCTCCAATGACTCCGGAACAGAAAATAAGTGATTACTGAAACCTCCAACTGACAAAAGTCCCCAGATAAAAACAAACAGTGCTCTTTCAACAGCTTTATTATTTGAAGAATTGACACCAGACAGATACAACTTCCCTGCACTAGAAATACATGATGTTTCTGAACCCTAACTTGGAACACACTCCTCCTATGCTCTTCAGCTCCGTGTGTGTCACCAGGAGGACCTGCATCTCCTGCATACTGCACCCAAAAGACCTTTCTTCTATATCAAGCACTTGAGCTTACATTCAATGTCCATACTGCACACAGATTGTGCAGTCTGCTCTGAAGGCTCAACTTCATGCAAAGGGAAATTGGACAAAGTATGAGTTTAGCCACAGAGGCTACAGCAGATTCCAATTTTTGAGGGGAAAAGCAGGTTATCTGAATCACTCATATAATCATAATTGCACTAACAAGCTGTGCCTCAAGTATGTGCAGGGAGAGAAGAGCAAAAGTTGGCTTTATACAGCTTTATACTCGATGGCATGGCAGAGGATGATAGGAAACGTTGATCCCACTGAGCAACAGAGATTAAATTATCTCCTCTGCCCACTTCTGTGCCTTAACGGTGCACTCTAGTTGGAGGCCTGTAGCTAGCAGTATCCCCCAGGTGTCAGTACTAGGTCCGGTCTTGTTCAACGTACTCTTCTGTGACATGGATGATGCAACACAGTGCACGCTCGGCAAGTGTGCTGATGACACAAAACTGGGAGGAGTGGCTGACACAATGGCTGTGCTGCCATTTGGAGAAACCTGGACATGCTGGAGAGCTGAGCAGTGAGAAACCTTGTGAAATTCAACAAGGGCAAATGCAGCGTCCTACACCTAGGGAGGAATAACCCCAGGCACCAGTACAGGTTGGGGGCTGACCTGCTGGAAAGCAGCTCTGTGGAGAAGGACCTGGGAGTCCTGGTAGACAGCAGGCTGAACATGGGTCTGCAATGTGCTCTCATGGCCAAGAAGGCCAACGGCATCCTAAGGTACATTCGGAAGAGCGTTGCCAGCAGGTCAAGGGAGGTGATCCTGCTCCTCTACTCAGCCCTAGTAAGGTCACACTTGGAGTACTGTGTCTAGTTCTGGGCTCCCCAGCACAAGAAGGACATAGAGCTAGCTACTGGTGTGAGTCCAGCAGAAGGCTACTAAGATGATGAGGGGACTGGAGTATCTCTCTTATGAGGAGAGGCTGAGAAAGCTGGGCCTGTTTAGCCTGCAGAAGAAATGGCTTGAGAGGGGATCTTATCAATGCGTACAAGTACCTGAAGGGAGGACATCAAAAGGATGGTGGCCAGACTCTTTTGAGTGGTGCCTAGCAACAGGACAAGAGGTGATGGGCATAAACACACACAGGAAGTTCCAGATGAATATGAGAAAACATTTCTTTGTGGTGATGGTGACAGAGCAGTGGAACAGATTGCCCAGAGAGGTTGTGGCATCTCCTTCTCGGGAAATATTCAGAACCTACCTGGATGTCAACCTGCACAATTGTGCTCTAGGTGACCCTGCTTAGCGGGGGGGTTGGACCAGATGATATCCACTGTGATTCTGTAATTAAGCCACGTAGATCACAGAAGGTAAGTCAAAGATACAAAGAAAGCATATTAAGTCTTTCAAGTTTCTTTCAAATTAAGAAGAGTGGCAAGATTTAGAAGAATGAAGACTGATAGCTCTTTCAAAATATTATTACTTTCACCTTTTTTAAAGAGTACAACAGTAGCAGCTACTGTCTTTAGAGGTAACCATATACTGAACAACAAAGGAGTGCTTTTAAACTACTGCTGTGCAGATGCTGACGCACACCTGGTCATATCAACCTGCTGTGCTTATCACTTCTGTGTAATTCAGAAGCTGATAGAACTTAGCTTTACAGGAACAGTGTCAAAAGCATGCTTTACACAGCAAGGCCAAGGTAGTTGCAGTGGTCAGTTTCATCAGTGGTACCTGCTACCAATCTGTTGAAAAGAGGGCTTGTCTTATTTTTAAGTAAAGGCAGGAATTATGATTTGAAATAACACATAGGAATTTAGCAGCTGAAGATACAGCTCTGCAAAATTCTGAAGGACTGAACTGTTGGCACAGCAATAGTCCAGAGTGCTGTTACAAAGTGGCTTTGCAACTTTGAGCTCATAAAATTACATATTTGTTGCTTCTCCAAATAGGGTAGCTTTTCCACAGAAGTAATCTCAATTTTTGTCAATATAAAAAGCAGCTTATTGACACATCATTAAAGAAACAAGTCTGGTCAATATTCTTATTAGAGATACTCATTTTTATCAAAAAAAATATCTAATAAATCAAGAAGATTACATACTGAATTCTCACTTGTTTATATTAAGTGCCAAGAAGCTATAAAAATATTTTGTTTTGGTTCCAAAGCTATCTTTTAGACATAGTATGGAAGAAGAAAATACCTAAAATAGCTGGAAAGAAACTGGGTACTGAGAGGCAGCTTAGGGTTTTGTTTGGTTGGTTGTTTTTTTGTTGTTGTTTGCTTGATTTTTTTTATTTTTATTATTTTGGCTTTGTACTGTTTTGGGGGTTTTGCTGGATTTTGGTAGCAGAGAAAATGTAGATTTTTTTGCATATAGATAACTGTCACTTCTTGCCAAACAAACTAGTGTGTTATTCAAGATTTCAGAGACGTGCCTTCAAAACTGTGCTTCTCTTGCAATATCCTATTTGAAACAGAAAAAAATCCATCTGTAGGAACTGAAATGGGCTTTTAAGAAGCATGCATGTGCATATATCTTCAGAAGTCCTGAACTAGTCAGTTCCACTCTCCTTCTTCACCAAGACAAGATTTTGACACGCATCTTTCCAACATTTCTAACCCATTCCCCACTTATCACCTTGTAAGAACAAATGAAGAGCTTTCCCCCAAAATAAACAGCTAGAAATGACTATTAGATGGGCTTTGTGCAAGCTATTTCCAAAAGTATCAGTTGCAGCTTTATTTCAGATTTCAATCCCCTTCTTAAAAGAAAGTTGTTTTTCTTTAGGTGATAGGCAAGGACACCACAATTCTTGAACAAGTCGTCAGGCAATGTGAGGGAATACAGAGAAGTTCCAGTGAGAACCATTATTTGCACACCTAACACTAATGCATGGCTGCATGGCAATCCTCTACCTACATCCTTGCTATATTTTGCAAGACAGAAATATGAATACCCTCTAGCAGACTATAAAACTCAAAAATTAAGGGGTAAGGGAAAGTGAACATTAAAATACTCTACATAACAAGAGAGTAGTATAACTATGGTTTTTTGTTGTTTTTTTAAAGCTTTTGATATGAGTCAATACCTACTGTAACAGAATAAATACTTTCCCTTAATCACTAAATAAATACACCTGCCACTTCATGATAAAGTATACTTCACATGAATGACCTTTGATATGATTTCTTCTTAAGTCCCACAACTCTTGGAAACACAGCTTGTCAATCCATTATCATATTTCACATCTTACGCTGCACCCTCCTTTGTGCTACAGTCCAGGTTATTTTCTCTTGATCTTTGCTTTAACTCCCAATTCTATCAAGAAAATAACACCTATGGATTAGCTGATGCTCAACTTCTTTCCTTGATAGTAAGCTGGATGGTTTTTCATCCCAAACTGGGATAACAAGTTATCTAGAATTCATTTTTGAAGACATTTGGCCTTCTACAAATACTGTTGAGGTTCTTGCGACCCAGGAGCAGTAACCATCACTGAAAATGTCAACAGGCAACTGTTTTCCTCTATGGGGAAACAGTCACTATGCCAACCATAAACTAGCAAATACCCATTGATAACTCTATCAGGTAACAAGCCCATTAAGTTACTCCACAAGTAAAGTAACCTTGTCTCACAATGCATATGATGGAATTCACACAAGTGGCTTGTAAGCAGGCAGGCTTTATTAAAAAAAAAAAAAAAAAAAAAAAAAAAAACTTGTTAAGGCATGCTTAGAGTTTTGCAATGGCTTGCAGGACTAAAGCAACAGGAATACCTATTCTTGCTCAAATACAACCCAAAAGGTTTTCATGAAATCTATAAGTGAAAGTGACAATTTTGGATTAGGGTGAAGTACACATTTACAACTTAGAAATTATAGGAGAGTTAACACAGTAACTGCTTCTGTTAACGTTTATCTGGGGTGTCTTTTAACTTATGAACTGTTGGAGCTAAGTGCATCTTGTTTATCTATGTGTGAAAGAAAAGCTGTATGCACTTCGTATTATTACTGAAGCTGTAGCCTCAGAAATTACACGAAGAGCAAACCTGGAAAAGACTCTCATAAGTACGTTAATCAAGAGCATCACTTCAGAACTATCAGTATTAAACTCTTTTCTATGGCCCATGTACTAGGCAGCACTAGGTACAACTGCCACAGCTGGAGTTTTGAAAATTTCTGCTGAACTCCTTTTTGTTTCATCCGTCATCTATTTTAGAACCTGATTTTGACTGTTTTGTTTCATCTTTCTTCTATTTTAGAACTTGGTTTTTGACTGCATTTACCACTGTGACTGGGTGAAAAGAAGCAAGATCACAAGAGACAAAAAAAGACAATCAAAGATGAGAACTTCAAAGGTATATTAGCGAGCATCTAAACCTATGTCTTGTGCAACATTTAACTGCACCAGCAATCAACATCGCAGACAAAAGAAGTTCTTGTTAAATATTAAGTATCTGTGCCCTTTCAGTTAGCAACGAAGAGCTCATGATAAATGCTCCATGATATCCAACAGCAAAAATGCCATAAGGAAAAATAGAACAGTATTCAGGTAGTCTTTATAACTCATTAGATGTTAATAAAAAAAAGGCAATTACATCCCTCCCTTTTAATCTAGCACAAATAACCTTTAAATAATTCTAATATGATGTCAATACAATACATTTCAAACTGTTCCCAAAGAACGTTATCAGCATAAGTAACAGTTACTGAAATTTCACCGTATTATTAATAGAAATATTGAAGAGAACATATTCTATCATCTGTTGTCATCACATTTAACACATCTTTGACAGGGAAGAGAGATCTTACCCAGGCATGAGGATGTGCTTTAAGCAATTATCATCTATTACAAGCAAATACACTGCAAAACCTTCATTTAAGTTTTTGAATCTCAGTTTTGAAGACAACTTCACATGACCCAGCCTTGAACGTTTAGAGGCTTGCACTGCAAAAAGGTTTAGGAGGCCCCAGAAAGCTATCAACATCGTGACATTAACCCTCATTACTCCTAACTACTGTTTTATTTCCAATTTCTTCACCCTTGCTAACACAATTAAGGAAACCTAATCACTGACACCTCCAATCGTCTGGAATAATATTACAGCAACTGATTTTAAGGGCCACAAAGGGTAATTAAGCCATCTACTAGTTTGACATCCCGCACATCATACACTGACACACTTCATGCTGTAACTCTGAGGCTATGTCAGGCAAAAATCCCACAAACTATTCAGCATCAAGTCAGTGTTTTAAGTAAGCAAGGAAAACCTGTTAAAAAGAGGCATCAGTCACTTGGATTATCTTCTCAAATGCCATCATTTAATCGCCCCTTATCTTCCCCACCCCACCACGACTGACACTGCGTATTGCCTATGGTGAGAAGTAATCACTCAATCACTGGAGAAGAGTGCAGGTTTAGCCTCCCAGTCCTCACTAGTCTGAAGGCTAGAATTAAACTCACATTGGAAAAGAACACATGAAGACACAGCTACGTTTGGCAGCTGGAGAACAGAAGAGATCTCTGAAGTTAATACACATTGGGAAGACGTCTGATTGATGGAGAGCATAGTAACGGCAGTATGTGAAAGACTCTTCCTTTTCCTGGCCACATCCAAGCCCTGGAATGCCTCTAGCCTCTTAAGTGACGGTAAGCACGCATAACTTCTACGTTTGGCAAAGGAGCAAACCAAAAAAAACCTCCGTATTTTCAGAGGTACGTTTTGCTGGGGAAGAGGTGGAGAACACAGAACACCCGAGGTCTCGTCCGCGGAGCTCGAAGCCCTCATGAGCGGGGCTCTCTCCTGAACTCAGCCCCACTCCCCCGGGGTGCGCTGGCTGGAGCGAGCGAGCCAGATGCACCGCAGCCGTGCCGGGGACTCGGCCACCTACCTGTGCCGATGCTCATCGTGTCCTTGCCCGTGGATCAGGAAGCCTCCGAGGTTTTTGCCCCCTTTGCTGGTATCCACGTGGGGAATGAGCACATCCTCCAAACCCAGGTCAAAGCGTTTGTGCTTCGAGGAGTCGGGCAGGAAGAAGAACGCCCCGAAGCACAGCGTGATGAAGGCACTAAGAATAAGGAGCAGGATAAATTTCTCCGAGAGTCTCAAGGTAGCTCGGTGGTGCGGGAAGGACGACGGCCCCAGGTTCAGGGGGGGCAGCCTCCGCCCGGACAGCGGCAGCAGGGCGGGGGTGGTCATCCTTCCGACAGCGACCACCCCGCGGGGCGCAGCCTCACCCCCCGCCGCGACGGGCGCCGGCACCTCTCACCCCCTGCGGAGGGCTGCCGGGGCCCGGCTCGCCTCGGTCGCCTCCCGGCCCGGCGCGGGAGCCGGCGGCGGCTTCACCATCCTCTCCGCGGGCGCCCTCTCGGAGGAGCGGGGTGAGGGCTGTGAGGGGGGGGGCGGACCGCCCCGACAGCCGCCGCCGCTCCCCCGGGGGCCGGGGCGCAGCCGCCCCACTGCCTCCGCGCCCCGGGGCCAGCAGGGCCCGAGCGGGCGGCTCCGGTCAGCAACGCTCCACGAGCTCGGCGGCGGCTCGGCTCCGGGACGCGGGCGGCGAGCGGACTGCTGGGGGCCCGGCCTGAGGCGCGGCGTCGCTCCGCCCGCGTCCCCTGGGCCGGGCCGGGCGCAGGCTCATCCCCACCGCCCCGCTGCCGACGGCGCCGGCAACGGCCACCGCAAGCCCGCTCCGGACCCGCTCCACGGCCCGGCTGCGCCTGCGCGACGGCGGAGAGCGGCGCATGCGCGCTGGGCAAAGTGAGGTCTCCAGGAAGCGGCTGCCAGCAGGGCCCTGCCCCTTCGGCGGGAGGGGCGGGGTAGGGGCGCGGCCAAAGGCAATATAGTTACCGACTGCGAGCTCTGAAACGTGGCCGTTGTCCCCCAAAAAGCTGTGCGTTACGGCCTGCACACGTGCGCAAGGCCGAGTCCTTTGCAGAGGGTTTCATATTAACCAAGAAGGAAGCGTAACCTGAATGCCTGCAAAAGGGGGCAGCAGGAACCAGATTACAGTCGTAGAATAATTAATGTTGGAAGAGACCTGCATTGTCCAACCATCCTGCTACTACCAACGTCACATACAATGTGCCTAAGCGCCACGTCCAACCTTCCGTTAAACACGTCCGGGGACAGTGAGTTCACCAGCTGCCTGGGCAAGTCGATCCAGTGCCTCGCTACTCTTCCTGAGAAGAAATTTCTTACAATGCCCAACCTGAACCTTCCTTCCCTGGTGCAACACAAGGCCATTACCCCTAGTCCTATGGCTAGTTTGCTGGCAGTATCACAAGTTTCCTTTTAGTATCACTAAGATACTAAGAGGAGGAATTTGGGGTAGACCTTGGGTGCAAGGAGTTGGACTTATCCTTATGGGTCTTACCAACTGGGGATATTCTGTGATTCTACGATTCTGTGAAGAGGAGGAGGATTCATAGAATCATTATTGTTGGAAGAGACTGTGGTGGTTTGACCGTATTAGGCAACTGAACACCACAACCACTCTCTCACTCCCCCTCCTCAGATGAGGAGGGGAAGAAGTAAAGGGAAAAAAAAACAACTCACGGGTTGAGATAAGGATAATTTTAATAAAGAGAGAAATATATTATCAAGGAAATATATTAATTAAACAACTATTAACAATATTATTATTATTAACAATATTATTATTAATTAAACAATTCAACAAAGGGAGAAAAGGGAAAAGGGGAAGAGGAAGGGGGAAAGGGAATAACAAAACAAGTAAAGGCTATGTGGAAATGCAGAGGGGAAAAAATTACTCTCTACTTCCCACAAATAAGTGATGCTTGACCACGTCCTTGAAGCAGGGCCTCAACGCACGTAGCCGGTGTTCAGAGAGGAGGACAGACGTTTTCGCAACGAGAGCCCACCCCTCTCCTCTTCCTCCTTTTCCCACCTTTTATTGCTGAGTGTGACATCATATGGTATGGAATATCCCTTTGGTTGGTTTGGGTCAGCTGCCCTGGTGATGTTTCTCACTTTTTTTTCCCACCCCCTAGGAGGGCTAGAGAAAGTCCTGATGCTGTGCCAGCACTGCTCAGCAGCAGACACAACACAAGTGTGATACCACTGCTGTTTTAGCTACAAGTGCAGAGCATAGCACTGTATGGGCTGCTGCAGGGAAAGTTACCATCCCAGCTAGACCCAGTACAGAGACCTTCAAGATTGTCCGTTTAGGAGGTGGTATGGGAAGAAGGAGCAGATGCTGGAGTAGGAGCAGTTGCTGGAGGAGGCCGAGGTGGTGGAGGATGACGAGGAGGTGGTGGTGGAAGAGGAGGTGGTGGTGGTGGCAGTGGTGAAGGAGGAGGATGAGGAGAGGAGGAGGTAGCAGCATCGGCTGCAGTGGTGGTAGTTGTGGAGGAGGAGGCAGCAGTGGTGGTGGTGAAGGAGCAGGCGGTGGAGGAGCAGGATAAAGAGGAGGTGGAAGTGGTGGTAGAGGCGGAGGAGAAGATGAAGGAATCATAGAACTATTAAGGTTGAAAGAGACCTTCAATATCATCCAGTCTAACCATCATCCTACTACTAATGTCACCCACTAAACCATGTCCCTAAGCGCCAGGTCCAACATTTCCTTAAACACCTCCAGGGGTGGTGAGTTCACCAACTCCCTAGGAAGTCGATCCAGTGCCTCACTACTTTTTCTGAGAAGAAATTTCTTATAATTCCCAACCTAACCTTCCATGGCGCATCACAAGGCCATGCACTTGAGTCCTATCGCTAGATTCCTGGTAGTATCGCTATTCTCAGCTGAGCCTTGTCTTCTCCAGGCTAAACAACCCCAGTTCTCTCAGCTGCTCCTCACAGGACTTGTGTTTCAGGCCCTTCACCAGCTTCGTAGCCCTTCTGTGGACATGCTCAAGGGCCTCAGTGTCCTTCTTGCACTAAGTAGGAGGAGGTTCTGAAGGAGGAGGAGGAGGTGAAGGTGGGGGAGGAGGAGCTTTCCTACCCTGATTTAAGCACTGGTGTCTGAAAAATATAAACAGGTCCTTGCAATCTCCCTGACTCTGTGGTTGCTTTTCTTCCTGGCCACCTTGCTCTGCGTGCCCCTGACAAGGGCATGGTGGTACCAATGACCTTGAGCTCAGAGATATCAAGAGCAATTGCCAGGGACCAGGTGTGCAAAGGTGCCTTTCTCTGGGAGGATCTGGTCATGAGCACTGCCCACTACTCATAGTTCTAGTTCCATTTGTCACCCAGCAGGACCATGTCTCTGTGACCCTTTAAGGCAGCAGCTGGCGGGTTCCAGCACCTTCATGACCCTCTGTGATGCGTTGCCTGTGCCCTGATTGGCTGGCTAGCAATTGTTAGCTGTTTTGCAACTGGCTTGTCATCAATAGTGGGTGTGTCTTCTTCCTATAAAAGGGCCAAAGGGGGGCAGTGGGAGAGGAGTGTTGGGGAGAGCAGTCGGAGCAGCAGGAGCAGCGGGAGCAGCAGGAGCAGGATGACGACGACGACGACGACAATGACGAGGAGGAGGAGGAGGAGGAGGAGGAGAAGAAGGAGAGGGAGGCAAAGGTCATGCAGGAGGAAGAGGAGGAGGAGGAGGAGGAGGCGGAGGAGGCGGCAGCAGCAGCGCAGCAGTGTTGATGGTGGTGGAGGAGGAGAAAGTGGCGGCGGCAGTGGTGGAGGACAAGGCAGCAGTGGTGGCGGTAAAGGAGTAGGTGGTGGAGGAGGAGCAGGTGCTGGAGGACAATGAGGAGGTGGTAGTGGAAGTGGAGGTGGTGGTAGAGGAGGTGGTTGTGGTGGTGGCGGCGGTGGAGGAGGAGGAGGAGGAGGAGAGGAGGAGGTAGCAGCATCGGCTGCAGTGGTGGTAGTTGTGGAGGAGGAGGCGGCAGTGGTGTTGGTGGAGGAGCAGGGGGAAGAGGAGGTGGAGGTGGTGGTAGAGGAGGAAGAGGAGATGAAGGAATCATTGAATCATAGAATCATTAAGGTTGGAAGAGTCCTTCAATATCATCCAGTCTAACCATCACCCTACTACTAATGTCACCCACTAAACCATGTGCCTAAGCGCCAGGTTCAACATTTCCTTAAACGCTTCCAGGGGTGGTGAGTTCACCAGCTCCCTGGGAAGTCGATCCAGTGCCTCACTACTCTTTCTGAGAAGAAATTTCTTGTAATTCCCAACCTGACCCATTCCTGGTGCAACACAGAACCACAGGACCATTACCCTAAGTCCTATGGCTAGTTTGCTGGCAATATCACAAGTTTCCTTTTCGTATCTCTAAGATATTAAGAGGAGGAATTTGGGGTAGACGTGTGGTACAAGGAGTTGGATTGGATGATCCTCATGGGTTCCTTCCAACTGGGGATATTCTGTGATTCTACGATTCTGGGAGGAGGAGGAGGATTCATAAAATCATTTCTTTTGGAAGAGACCTTCAAAGTCATGTCTAGAAGATGGTGCTGGTGGAAGAACAGGTGGTGAAGGACGCTGAGCTGCTGGAGGAGGCTGAGGTGGTAGAGGAGGCCAAGGTGGTTGAGGATGAGGAGGTGGTGGTAGAGGGGGCAATGGTGTGGTGTAGGAGATGGTGGTGGTGGAGGAGGTGGTGGTAGACAAAAGGAGATGGAGAAGGAGGAAGAGGTGATGGCAGAGGAAGAGGAGGAGGTGGCGGCTGAGGAAGAAGAGGGCATGGTGGCGGAGGAGAATTAGATGTCAGTGTAGGAGGATGAGATGACAGCGCAAGAGGACGAGGTACTGGCGGAGGAGGGGGTGGGGGTGGAGGAGGAGGAAGGGGAGAATGAGGTGGCAGAGGACGAAGACAAGGCAGTGGAGGGGAAGGTGGCGGAGGAGGAGGAGAAGGTGGCGGAGGAGGAGGAGGAAGAGGTGGCGGAGCAGGAGGAAGAGGTGGAGGAGG